>NW_020869599.1:519791-524791 GCF_003789085.1 Penaeus vannamei | reverse complement strand
GATTTAGATAGAATAAATACTAACAGTATCTATATGGGTAGACTTTACCACCTGGGGTAGAATCTGAGGCTATGAACTGAGGTTTAATTTATGAACTGGGGTAAATTCCAAGCTATAAACTGCAATAGACTTCGTGAACTGGTTGAAAATCGATGAACTGTAGCAGAATATATCAATTGGAGAAGAATACAACAATTGGTGTGAAGATGATAAGATGTAAATAGAATAAATCAACAAGATATATTTTATGAAGTGTAGAATACGATAATGAAATGAACAATATACGAACTGAGGTAAATTTTATGAACAGGGACAAAATTTATGAACTAGGATAGAATATACTGTGTTGTGCAAAGAGCTGTGCATAAAATATATGCTTACAGAATGTAGAAGGAAAAAGATGAATGGATAGATAGTTTGATTGATAGATAGTGAGAGAGATAAGGCAGACAGACAGACACACACACACAGTGAGAGAAAGAGAGAAGGAGTGAGAGAGAGACAGACAGACAGACACAGACAAACAGATAGACAGACAGATAGACAGAGATTGTTCCCCGCTGCATACAGTTCGATATTTAGATCATTAATAATATGCTAAAGCAAAGGGATTTCCATCGCACTGCACTCATTTATTTGGTCTTTGTGCATCGCGATGAGGTAACGACGGGCAATGAGATATTTATCAATCAAATCATGAGTTATGGTAAGGAATATTTTCCATGAATAATAATCATTTTTTTGGAAACTAAGTGTTGTGATGACTGATTATGAGGACGAATTTCTACTGGATTTCATGAGGATAGAAGTTAAGAAAGACCAACTATTACGAGGACAAATTTCTATGAGTAACTATCATGAGGATTAAGTTTTATGAGGGACTAATGCCCAAGAGGACATTCTTATGAGGACTAATAACTACATAGATTGATCATTATGAGGCCTGATCTTTATGAACATGAACATTTATGAGGACGAATTTCATGAGGACTATCTTCCATCTCATCTAAGGCATCTCCTGCTCATTAATCGGATCCTCACATAATGAATTGGCGATATGTAGACATCTGCTGAGTCAGTGAATTCCTCTGGTCCAGGAAAATAAGAGAGAGAGAAATTTCCGAAGGGGAAAAAGTAATTAACCACTTAATTAATGAATGTCTGAAAGCCTAATTGTAATTGGATGGGGTCAGTATACCCATCATAAATTTAGATGTTATTTTGTTTCTAATCCACACACTTGGATATCCAGTTCAGTGCAGCGTAGCTCCGCCTGCTCTTGTGTTGTGCGTTGCTTCCTCTTTGTACAGTCGATTTTAATCCCTTATGTGATTCATTGCGGAATATGAGCACGTCTAATGTACATAGGAGTTCACATGAATTTAAGATTTTAATTTGGAATTCATAATTTTGCACTACCCCTCTCCCCCTCTGCCTCCCCTATCACCGGATAACACCGCTTTCACTCCAGGAAAACAGTCCCTTCCAGTGATATCAAAGATCGCTTTAATGCAACTATATTGTGCGATAGATTATTAATTGTGTATCAGCATGCATTACCAAACGCCTCCCATTGTAAGGAGCACAAAAAAGAGATCTCTTCTAAGAATTTTGTCGTCGTTATCAAAGGAGAAAGCGGAAGAGATGCACCCTGTTATGAAAGCTTAACCCAACTATAATATAGGTAGCGTCTAAGCTCATTACCAACGTCCCAACACTAAATAACCAATAAGAAATGAACAACCAATGCAAAACCAGTGAGACGTCCATAGAATTCGGAGCCGCACGTATTACCGATTACGGATTTCTACGTAAATCACCCTGGCGGATGTTGTAAGCTTTCTTTGATGACGGCGGGGCTCTGAGATGAACACTGCTGGGGTTCCAAGCAAAGACCCCCCCCCCCAAGGCCTTTTCACTGGGTCGCCTTGGGTAAGAGGGGGTGGGGGGGCTCAGGGAAGGGTGGGGATGGGTGCGTTATCATAGAAGAGAGGGAGAGAGAGAGGGTGGGGAGAGATATAAGCATTGACTGCGCAATAATGGTGATAATAATGATAGTGATAATAATAACTATAATAATAATAATACTGGTAGCAATGATTATAATAGCAATGATAATCATAAAGATAATAATATTAGCCATAGTTATAATAATCATAGCAATAATGATAACTGTAATGATAACAGTAACAGAAATAAGAAAATATGATAACAGTAATGATAAGAATAACGATAATCGTAACATCAACAACAACAATTATGGTAGTAGCAATAATGATAATAAAAATTTTAACAATAACGATGATAATGATAATGGCAATAATATTGCTATTAATGATAAAAACAATTACAATGATATTGATAATATCAATTGAATGATAATAGTAATAATAATAAATGAATAAGAGTAAGAATTCAATAATGATTGAAATAATAATAATAATGATAATGTTACAAATAATGCTAATAATGATAGCAATATCATAATATATATACTACTAATAATAATAATGATATTGATAATGATGAAAACGATAGTGATAATGATGATGAAGATGATGGTAAAAGTGATAATGATATTAAGAATAATATTGATAATGATGGTGACGATAATAATGATAATATGAATAATAATAACAATAATGGTAACAACTTTGATTATGATAGTAATAACAATGATGATGATAAAAACAATAGTAGTAACAAATATTATAATAATGATAATGATGATAATGATCATCATAACAATGACAATGATAGTAATCAGAATAATAATAATAACAACTACATAAATAACAATAATAATAATAATAATTATAATAATAATAATAATAATAATAATAATAGTAGTAGTAGTAACGATAATAATAGTAATGAAAACAGTTATGATAGAAAGATAATAATAATAATAATAATAATATCCGTAATAATGAGACAATAAACAAGCAAAAAAAACAAAGACTGATAAAAGAGGAAAAGAGAAATTCGAAAGACACCCCCTCCCTCCCCCTCACCGCCCGAACGAAAAACCAAAGAGGGTGACAAGCAAAAAGCAGGAAGGTGACCGCAGCCCTTCTCGAAAATCATCTCCCTAGGAGCGCGCAGGCAGCCTGATCTCGCGCGTTGGCCCAGCAACACATAATTACGCATAAATTGTCTTACACAAGGAAGCATAATCGCCTTGGGAGTCAGCCGTGTTCTTTCTCGTAAGGAGTTGGGGGGGGGAGGAAGAGGAGGACGGGGAGGAGTGAGAGGAGGGAGGAGGTGCTGGTGGTGGTGGGTGAGGAGGAGAGAAGGAGTAGGAGGAGGAAGAAGTGGAAGGGGGGGGGAGGAAGGAGTGAGAAGAGGAAGGGGTGAGAGAGGAGGAGGGACGAGAAAAAAGAAGAGAGAGAGCGGAAGAAGAAGAGAAAGAAAAGAGAGAAGTAAGGGCTGAGGGGGAGTAGGAGGGGGTAGTGGAAGAGGAGTAGGAGTAGGAGAAAGAGAAGGGAGGGGAGAAGGGACTGGTGACGATGGTGAGGATGATGATGAGTGATGATATTTGCGCTAGAGATGGTTTTGTTGATAATTACAATGTTGATGATGATGATACGGATAAAGGGATAGATATCTTGGAGATGATACTGATAGTATTGTGGACACTGCTGGTGATAGTGAGCATGGTAACATTGATGATAATATAATGATAATGCGTATGTGTTAGTGATAATACTCCTGATAATGAAGCCTATGGTAGCGATGGTGACGATGCAAACGGGAATCGGAGAAGAAGAAGAAGATGAAGAAGAAAATGAGAGGCAAGGCGCTGCATCCGGCGAAGATGCCAGGAGAAAAAGAAGGGGAAGAAATGTTAATGAGGTTCAGAATGTAGCTTGGGTTGAGGCTGAATTTGCGTATCGAGTGTGAGAAAATACGGCTCGGATCAAGGCAGTACATCAACCCGGAATTTACATCTGGCCGCCAAGCTTTCTGTACTCGCTCGCTCGCTCGCCATCTCTCTCTTTCTCTCTCCCTCGCTCTTTGTCTCTCTTTCGCGTTGTTTGACTCCTCTCTTTCTTTTTCCTTCGCTCTTTATCTCTCTTTCTCGTTGTTTGCCCTCCTGGAGTGTGTATGTGTGTGTGTACATATATGCATGAATATGTGTGAAGATAGATACAAAGACAGACACGAACACGCTCGAAGGCCGCCCACTCGCCTCCCATTTCCGGCGTCAGACCTTAGACTTTTCCTCTGATTTCGTCGCGTCGTCCTCCCTGTGCTTCGGATTAGCGATTCCTAATCCTTGCTTGCGGCGGAGAGATAACAGCGTCAACGAAATTCTCTTGCAAAAAGGCGGAGGATAGAGCTATGTTATCTGTCACTCGGTTTATAATGTCTAAGTAAATGTTTAGGTATAATGTATCATTTAATTAAAATGTACATATATTTTGCCTTTTTTATCACAAAGATGTTGTGTCAACAAGAAATTTATAAGGTGACAATAATTGTTTAGATGTCACCGTTTTGCGCAAAAGTACGATACTTTTATGTAGAATTTCTTGATACTCTGATGGATTTGGTTTATCAAAAGAAATATAAATATTCTTTTTTCAGTGAATTATTGTTGTCATTATTCAAACTATCACTTGTTTTCACTATTGTCGTTACTAGTATTAATATTATGATCATCATCTTCCATCACTATCACACACAGGCAAAACTACAAATGCACAAACACAATTAAATAAAGAAAGAAACACACATCAAGATGCCATACACACGCATACTCACACAAACACACGTACACACACGCACATACACACACAAACACGCAGGTACACAAAGAAAAAGAAACACACACACACACACAAACGCACACACTCACACACATACACACACAAACACACACACACACAACGCTATACACAATCTCTCGCCACGTAAATCTCCTCCTAATGGCGTTTCATCTTCGTCGCGCTCGTCCCCTGTGCCAATATCTGCCTTTCCACGAGACGTATATTAGT
>NW_020869599.1:502291-507291 GCF_003789085.1 Penaeus vannamei | reverse complement strand
TTGTTGTTATCAAGAACGCTGTCATAATCACCAAAGTTATTACAGTAGTATCATACACCTTACTACTATAACACGGCAATATACATATTTCAAACCCATAAAAACACAAAATGGGAAAACAGAAATCCCAAGCGCCCCCAGAGGAATAAATAAATATGCAAAATCTGTACAGTATTAGTGGTATAGGGAAAAATTTCACAGAGATGTATGTGTAAAACTATAGCAATAAAGATCACACTGAAAACACCACACATACTCGCAGGCATAGCTGGTGCATGTTTAAAGCTAGATATAACAGCATACACCAATACAGAGATCGAAACCACAGGGGCGATTCCACTCGAGTGTGCGCGCGCGCGCCTGTGTGTAAGTCCACGCGTGTGTCTGTGCTTATGTCCGTTTAGTAGGGGAGTGTAAGTCCAAGGTTGTACACATTTGTCTGACCATAGAAAGGCCCTCTTTGTGCGCCCAGCAGGGAAGATTTGAACCTGGGTTCGGGTGCACCCACCCACCCACCACCCACCTGCATGCAAGCATCACAACACTTTTCCACGATGCATTACCCCCCGCGAGCGCAGGGACGCTGGGCGATATCTCTGCATGTCAAGCACACACTCCAGTCCTCACCTTTAAACCCTTACTTCACGGAAATGCTAATTACGAAATCCAAAAGTATTTGCATGTCTTTCCCACGAGCACAAAATATCGTTCACAGAGAGTGGAATTCGTGTTCCCTCCCGCCCCATTTTTTCTCTTTTCTTTATCCTCGATGAAGAAAAATAGTAATAATAAAAAGTAATTATCGCAAACTCTCCCTTAGCCTCTCTCTCGCGCTGAGGGAGCCACTGCTCTCGCCTGACTGGAGCAACTATGCGGAGCAGGATATTCATATCATAAAGCTTCCTGTTTGATAGAATATCATGTTAACTAATACAAAGTATTCCGCACCCATAGACATCTTATATATAAATGTATATATATTATCATATATATATATATATATATATATATATATATACATACACATACAACACATATATATATATATATATATATATATATATATATATATATATATATATATATATATATATATATATATATATATATATATATATATATATATATATATACTATATATATATATATATATATATATATATATATATATATATATATATATATATATATATATATATATATATATATATATATATATATATATATATATATATATATATATATATATATATATATATATATATATATATATATATATATATATATATATATAATATATATATATATATATATATATATATATATATTATATATATATATATATATTATATATATATATATATATATATATATATATATATATATATTATATAGGTATATATATATTATATATATATATATATATATATATATATATATATATATATATATATATTATATATATATATATATATATATATATATATATATATATATATATATATATATATATATATATATATATATATATGTATATATATATGGGTGGTGTGGTGTGTGTATGTGTGTGTGTGTGTGTGTGTGTGTGTGTGTGTTGTGTGTGTGTGTGTGTGTGTGTGTGTGTGTGTGAATGTATGTGTGTGTGTGTGTGTGTGTGTGTGTGTGTGTGTGTGGTGTGTGTGTGTGTGTGTGTGTGTGTGTGTGTGTGTGTGTGTGTGCCGAAGAATAACTCCTCGT
Source organism: Penaeus vannamei (assembly GCF_003789085.1). Classification (NCBI taxonomy): domain Eukaryota; kingdom Metazoa; phylum Arthropoda; class Malacostraca; order Decapoda; family Penaeidae; genus Penaeus; species Penaeus vannamei. The sequence continues at coordinate 505,554 of NW_020869599.1, read as the reverse complement.
AAGGTCATACATGAGCCTCTGACCTTTGACCCCATGAATCAGCTTTTGGCAAATGATAGGCAGATAGATAGAAAGATAGATAGCACAGAAATTCGTGCTCAGGAAGAAGCAGGGTGACGTTGGTTATTTCCATGCCTTGTGAGTCGTCCAAAGGGCAAGTAGGAAGCGAGGGAGGAGAAGTGAAGGCAAAGAAGGAAGGAAAGAAGGAAATGAAAGATAGCAAGTAGGAAGCCAGAAAGAAGGAATGAAGACAAAGTAAAAAAGAAAGAATGTAAGAAGGAATTGAGGCAGAGGAGAAGAAGCGAAGAAGGAGAAGAGAACAAGATAAAAGCGAGGAAAATCGGGGGCATCTAGGAAAGGGAAGAAGAGCAAGTGAGACGTGAAGAAAGGGGGAAGAAGCGAAAGTAAACAAACAGAGTAGGAATGGAGAATGAGGGAGGGGAGGGGAAGGGGGATAGGAGGAAGGGAAATGGGGGAAAAGGGAGAAGGTAAATAACGGAAGGATATGAGAAAATAGAAAGGAGAAACTGGAAGACAGATGAGAAGTGAAGAGATAGAGAGGTTGGGAAGGAAGGAGGATTAGAGAGAAGGTAGATGAAAAGGAGAAGCAGAGAGATTTTGTGTAAAGAAAGAGAGGGAAAGAGAGATAGATTGAGATTGATAGATGCAGAGAGAGAGAGAGATAGAGGGTGGGGGGTGCAGAGAAAGAGAGAGAGATATGAGAGAGATCAAGAGATAGATAGACACAGAGATAGATAAAGAGATAGAAAAAATAGATGGATAGATAGATAGAGAGATAGAGAGAGAGAGGACAGGACGCTTCGGAGAGACAAAGGCACTGTGAGTGCCAAGCGCGGTGGGCAGAGAGGCGAGGCAGCGGTGCCTGGCTGGCTGGCTGGATCTCATTTCAAACAACCGTAATTGTGAGTTTGTGCCGGGCGTTTCTGCACTCCCTCGCGGCCATAACTCACCCTCACGATTGCCTCATCCTCACCCCGCCCCCGAGCCCTCAGAGCCGCTGTCCCCTTATCCCTTGTCTCCCCTTCCCGCTTTCCCCTCGTCCCTGTCGCCTTTCCCCTCTCCCGAGCCCCTTGCCGCACGCTCACAGATGCTGTAAACACGCCAACATATGGTGTAGGTAACTGCGTTGCCACGGACTGCATATTCAAATGCCAGTTTGTGTGGTTTCTGGAGGGGAGGGGGGGACGGGAGGAAGGGGACGGGGAGGGGGGAGGGAGAGAGGAGGGGCGAGAGGGGGGAGGGAAAATGGTGAGCGGAAGTAGGGTGAGAGGTCGAGCAAAGATTTTTTTTTTTTTTTTTTTTTTTTTTTTTTTTAATTATTCACTTCAAACAAAGTCAACGGGTTATTTTACGGTCTCCTTTGATACAGTTTAAAGTGTCACACAGCCGATGCTTTTGATTCCGGCCACGTTGGCGCGGTTTGTTAAAGTAAATGAATTCGGCCGAGGAAAAAATACTGCATTGTCTCAAAGCCGATGCCGTCAAGTTCGTATTTAATGTTCCTCTCTCTCTCTCTCTTCCCTCCCCCCCCCTCTCTCTCTCTCTCGTCTCTCTCTCTCTTCTCTCTCTCTCTCTCTCTCTCTCTCTCTCTCTCTCTCTCTCCTCTCTCTCTCTCTCTCTCTCTCCGCCATCCTTCCCTCACGCCCTCCCTGTCATTACCCCCAGTGTTGTGATAGTTCTGCGCCAGGCATTACACTTCTCCATTGCTATACCATTTACGACACGGCCACAATGGATCACGGGGAAGTAAAATGGACCGTTCGAACTGAGGGTCTCTCTCCCCGTGCGTTGGGGCGAACTCACACCGCGGCGAATACGTGCGTTGCAGAGGCAGTCGGGGTGCGGGCGCAGGTGTAAGAGGAGCGCACGTGTGGAAGACTTACGTGCTCGCCAGGCCTACGTACTGCACGTGCTTTGGACATGGGAATGAGTAAACACCACCGTGCATTTGTGAGGAAGGGTGAATGACTAATATGATGGATTTTTCTTTTTTCTTCTTCCTTTCTTTCTTTTTTGTATATCTTAACACAGAAGTCCCAGTATCATACTCTTTTGTCTCGAATTATTACAAATATTTCGCTGGGATGATTTTTGGGGTTTCGTATGAGTAGAAAGGAAGACGTACATGACTGCACGTAGAGTATATGTATCTTTCTTGTAAGATTACATCTATATTTCCTACAGCTTCCTTAGATGAGCGTATAGGATATCCCTACGACAGGGAAGCCGAGAGAGGTGAGAAATTGGAGTAAGAGGGTAGATAAAGGAAGAGGGTGAGAAACACAGAGAGAAAGAGAGAGAGAGAGAGAGAGAGAGAGAGAGAGAGAGAGAGAGAGAGAGAGAGAGAGAAGAGAGAGAGAGAGAGAGAGAGAGAGAGAGAGAGAGAGAGAAATAGTAGAGAAATAGTAGACAGACAGACAGATACATAGATACATTGGTAGATATATATAAATAGCTAGACAGACTGATTTATAGATCAAGAGATAGATTGATGGACAGAGTGAAAGATAGAGAGAGAGGGAGAGGGAGGTGAAAGATAGAGAGAGGTGGAAGGGAAGGGAAGGAGAGAGAGAAAGAAAGAGAGAAAGAGAAAGGGGAAGGGAGCGAGAGAGAAGAGCTGAGAAGAGAAGGAGAGAGAGAGAGGAGAAGGGGAAGGCAGGGAGAAAGGAGAAAAAGAGAGAGAAGAGAATGAAAAAAAAAAACATAAGCGAAAAGAGGAAAGATAACAAAGAAGGAACAAGAAAAGATAAAAGAAAAGAAAGAAAACAAAGAAAAGGAAGAGAAGAGAAGATAAAAAAGAAAGGAATAGAAGAGAAAGACGGGAATAGAGGAGAGAAAAAGAGGATTTGAGCGAGATGAGGCGGGAACAGGAACCGGTCTCCCCATGTATATCTGAGGAGCTTTGGCAGTTTTCTCCTTATTTAAGATAAACGTCTCTCAAAAAGAAAGGAGAGATTTTTTTTGCGATATATATGCAGATGTGTGTGTCGGAGGGGGGGGGGGGTGGATATGTGAGTGAGTGTGTGTGTGGGTATAAGAGTGAGTGGTGTGTGTGTGGGGGGGGGGTGTATGTGCGTGTATGTGCGTGGGTAGGTGGGGGTGGTGGGGTTTGTATGTGTGGGAGGTGTGGGGGATTGTTGGTAGGGTGTGAATGTGTATTTATGTGTGTATGTGTGAGAGTGTATGTGAGGGTGTGTTTGTGTGTGTGTGTGCGTGCGTGTATTTTTGTTTGTGTGTTTATG
>NW_020869599.1:494712-498849 GCF_003789085.1 Penaeus vannamei | reverse complement strand
ATTTTTTTTCTGAATAGATCAGCTAAAAAAAGAAAGAAAATAATTATATCATTCTCTATTCTTCGGTCGTTCGAATGTTAACGACCTAATTAGAAAGTCAAATTTGCCAAGTTTCTAATTTCATTCAAATGAGGAAGTTGCAAACACTTTAGATGGGCCCTGAGAGTGCGGGCAACACAACGTCGAAGACTATGCTTTCTGGTATAAAGGGTACGTTTACACACATTCAATAATTTCCTTAAATATTGTCATTACTATTATCATTATCATTAGAGCCATCATTATCATGTTTCATTGCCATGGTAATCATAGACAAAAACACACAAGACCTAAACCTACAACAAACAAACACAAATAACAAATTCAAGCAGACACATAAGCACACACACACCAAAACAAGCAAATTCACACACAAGACGCAAACCTAAAACAAACAAATACACATTTCGACGCCTTCTGCCTCCCCCTCCCCTCCTCCTCCCCCTGTGTACCGCACCGAACCCTCGGCCTTCTCTACTGGCGAGTCCTCCATCCCCAAATCCAATCGTTTTCGGCGAAATATTGGTTGAAAAAGAGAGGAAAAAAAAAAAAAGTTGAAAAAGGAAAAGTTTTGATGCAAATTGTCAACCGCAATTTATGTTAGGTTACCTGTTTTATAGCCAACTGATGCCGATTAATATTTACTTCCTGTTTTTCTTATTTCTACCTTCCTGGTTGTTAAGGGTCAACATTCCTTTGACACGCGGCGTTTCAAGAATCTTATAATCTTCATTTTCATTTTCTTATAATGGGTTACAAAGCCGATGATCACAACAACAACAACAACCACTAATGTACTTTCAGTGTCTGTCATCTTTTCTTATTCAGTTATTACGTCATTGACAGTGTATTGGTGACAACAGCTACATGGAAAGTTTCAATCTATTGATATGCGAGAGATAATTATCTGAAGGTATTGTAGGTGAGACAAAATCCAGTTTAATCCGAGGTAATAATTTTCATACTGACCTAAAGCCCCCAGAAAGTACCCCATGGCCCCATTTGGGAACCCCTGTGTTAGAAGATCCTTGTTGCCGTTCTGTATCATGAGAAAATTTGTCAGAAGCCCTACTCAATTATATATTCACCGATTTCTATTGCAATGTCCAATAGAAATTGCGCATTCTCAGATTCTCATTCCAAATGCCCACAATCCCCTCACCCACGTAAATAGGCAGCAGTAATTTCCCACAGGAGATTCTACAGCCCCCCATACCTGGACTCTGTTTATTCTCCAGAAACCGGTCATTTGTTTAGACTAAAGAAACTGCTGTGAATCAGCCCGTCTCAACCTTTGTTGCCTAAGAGAAGTACGAGTGATGATTTTAGGATTTAGGAAATAAGAATTATAGGCTGGATACTTTGCTGATATTCATGAATTATATATTAGCTCGGTAAGACATATGTATGTGATTAGTATAATTGTATAAACGCTGTATATAGAGTAAATGGTGTTAAGTGTGTGGTGACAGCTGCAATGGGAGGTGATGGGCGAGGTATTTGTACACTTAGGAAATAAGGAGAGGCTTTCTGTCTTAGATGTGAAAGGTAATAGTTAACTTGGATGGAGACAGTGCACGGGAATTCTTAAGATATGAATAAAAGGTGTCTTAACATGACGGTAATGTAAACCCACACACACACATACATACCCCATATATGCATACATGTATGTATTGTTTGTGTATGTATATACTAACACGATCCTCAGTTTCCTACCCCAGTCACCAAGTCTGCGCGACCGGATACTGAGGTTCGAGGGTTGGCGTGGAAGGGTATGTTGTCACAGCGCATCGTATCGCATGGATTCGCCATAGCATTATTACGTCGTGTAAAGGACTTTAGATTATGTTAGTACTTCTCAACAATGGTGATGATAACATTCATTATTATGGTCGTTATTATAGGTATCATTATTAATACTGTTGTTATATATATATATATATATATATTATATAATATATATATATATATATATATAATATATACATATATATTTATATATGTATACATGTATATATATATTGTAGGTGAGTGCTTCAGGCTCAAGGTGATATGAAGCAATGGTGTGGTAGCCTAAGTAGTGTTAAGTTCTTGATTGCCTTCTTGCTTGCATCTACCACCGCTGACTATCCTAGTGCGAAAAAGGAAGCAGCCCTGCATAAGCCTGCCCTGCCATTTTATAGCCTCTCTGTCATCGAGACTTCTGCAGTGCCTACTTGGGGCCACCCATGGAAACAGGGTACCTTGCGGTCCCAGGCTTAACTGTGGGAGATCTCGGAGCAGTAGGAGGCCCCAGAGGTACGGGGTCATGGCCCTGTAGGCAACTGCTGGGGTGCAGGATGGGAACAGGAGCTACTTGTCCCAAATGCGTTCCAGCAGCCGCCAGCCCAGTGTGAAGCTTGTGGGGCAAAAGCCTAGGATATCTCACAGATGCATATTGGCCCTTTAAGTGGGCCAGACCTCCTTTGTATGGGGCAGCGTCGGTGGGGGTGGCAGAGGTGGTGTCCTTCCAGAAAGAGGCTAAACCTCAGGCAGGATGTCAAGGTGGGGGCTTGGAATGTCTGTTCTTTGTGTCAGGATGATCAGTTACCACTACTGTTACGAGAGGATTTCTAGCTCTTAGTACCAACACTCTGACCCTCATCGTTGAACGTGGTACAGCGATATGGGTAATGCAGCCAAGGAGATCGACCACATCCTCATTAGCACTTTCTGGAGGATCTTCCAGAACTGCAGGGTTTATAGGAGTGCCAAATTCTGTGGTACTGACCATAGGTTGGTTGTGGCTACCCTTCGGGTCCACTTCAAAACTCCACAGTGGTCCAGTGACCACCCTAGTGTTTCATTTTGACAGGCTTTGGGAGAAGTGTGCCCAGGGATTTGCTGAGGCAATTTCTGGTTGATTCACAGTGCTTGACAATCTGACTGACCCTGTACTTCTGTGGGACACCTTCAAATGTTTGATGCAGCTCAAGAATTAATCAGTGAACGCCCAAGAGCAAGACAATTTTATCTCACAGGAGACATTGGAAGCGTTCTAGAACTTGGTCGCTGTTGAGAAGGGACAAGGAACAATTTTGCATAGGAGGCCGAAGGTCATTTCTTAGCAAATGACCTTCGTCCTGCCTACCAAGGCCTGAGAAAGCTGAACTCCAAGCACTCTTTACAGGTGACTGCAGTTTACTCAGTAAGTGGCCAGATAATCTCGGATCCAGTTGGGGTGCGGGTGCGTTGGGCTGAATAGTTTGAGCAGATGTACCAGGTTGATCCACTAATTATTAAAGGGGATGCAGGTAGTGTCGAGATCCCTTTGCTGGACCCACCCATCAGCGAGGATCCACCCTCCCTAACTGAAGTTAAGGGAGAGATCTCCAAGCTGAAGTGTGGTAAAGCTGTAGGTATCAGCAACATCCAAGCTAAACTGTTACAGTAAACCTATGGTGTGAGGTTTGCTTACTGTCCTGGCTGCCATCTGGCAATCGGGTAAGGTTCATCCTGACCTGTTGAGGGAGTGTGGTCACCCCTCTTTGGAAGGGGAAAACGGATTGATGGGACTGCAGCAATCACCGAGCATCACACTGCCTGGCCTACCTGTTAAGGTTCTCAGCACGTTTGATACAGCACAGAGAGAATCACTGTGATTATTGGATTTATTGCGTCTGTATACTGGTACTAAAAGCACTTTGTGTGGTGAGGACCTGTCGAACTGTCCTGTCAGTTCAGGCTATTTTCTTGCACCAGCACTTCAACACTTGGAATGTATAGTTGACAGAGCTACTGTTCAAAGTCACTGTGGAGTAATTCTAGGAAATATTAAGGTTACTAACCTTGACTTTGCTGACAATATTGCCATTCTCTCTGAGACTTTGGAAACCCCAATGGTGGCTGTAGATGTATTTAGCAGTGAAGTGAAGCCCCTGAGTCTAGAGGTCATCTGGGCCAAGAAAAAAGATTTAGGACTTGGGGGCCTGCTAGGAGAATCTGTTTGGTTGATACGTGTTTGTGGCGAGGACACTGAAGTCACAGAGAGCTTTACATACCTTGGGAGTGTAGTTCATAACTCTGACCAGAAAGTCAGCAGACGGATTGGCCTGG
>NW_020869599.1:467212-472212 GCF_003789085.1 Penaeus vannamei | reverse complement strand
CCATTTTCTCTGGTTCCTTGTTTCTGTGTTTTCTTTCTTCTTCTTTTTTTTTTTTTTTTCTTTCTTCTTCTTCTCTCTTTCGTTTTTGTCCCTTTTTGTGGTTCCTTGTTTCGTGTATTTTCTTTCTCCTTTTTCTTCTTTTTTTTCTTCTTCTCTCTTTCGTGTTTTTTCCATTTTTCTCTGGTTCCTTTTTCGTGTATTTTCTTTCTCCTCCTTTTTTCTTCTCTTTCTTCTTTCCTTCTTCGATCTTTTCTGCTTTTCCTGCTTCGTGTATCTTACTCCTCCTCCTTTTTCTTCTTTTTCTTCTTCGTTCTTTTTCTGTTTCCCTGTTTCACGTCTCTTCCTCCTCCTCCTTTTTCTTCTTATCTTTTTTTCTTTTTCATTCTTTTCGTTTTTTCTCTTTCTTCTTCTTCTTCATTCTTTTCGTCTCTTCTCTTTCTTCTTCCATCTTTTCATTAACCTCTTCTCTTTTTTCTCCTTTTCCCTCCTCCGATTCAGCCGTTTCCTCCTCTTTCTCTTTCTATGTCCTCCGTATTTTCCTTATTTCTCTCCTCCTTTCTTCTATTTTCCGTCTATTTTCCTATTTTCTCTTTTCTTCCTCTTTTTCTTTTTCTTTCCTTTATTCCCCTTTCCCGTCTATCTTATTTTTTTCTGATTTTCTACGTTTTTTCTTCTTCTTTCTCCCCTACCTCCCCTTTCTCCCTCCTTTCCTCCATGCCTCTTCTTCCCCCTCTTTCTTTTTTTCCTCCTCTTTCTTTTCGTCCTCTTCTTCCTCTGTTTTTTCTCTCTTTTTATTTATTTGTTTATTCTATTTATTTATTATTATTACTTTTTTACTATTTCTCTTTCTGGACATTTCCTTCTAGTACTACTCTTCCTCCTTCTTTATCATTTCTACTGCTTCTATCTTTCTTCTTCTCATTATCTTCCTCCATCTTCTTTGCTCTCTTTCTTTTTCCTCCTCCCCCTCTTTCACTTCTCCTTCTTCTCCTCTTTCTCTCTTCTTCCACTTCCATTTTCTTTTCGTAGTCGTCCTTCTAGTCTCGTTCGTCCTTGTCCTCTCCTACTACCTTTCTCATCCCTTTCCTCCTCCTCCTCTTCCTCTCCTTCCTCCTGCTCCTGGTCTCGTTCTCGTCCTCTTCCTCCTCCTCCTAATCTCGTCTTTTCCTCCTCCTCCTAACCTCTCTTCTTCCCTCCCTCCTAACCTCTCGTCATTTTCCTCCTCTTACTCCTTCCTCCTCCTCCTCTCCCTAATCTCGTCCTCCTCCTCCTCCTCCCCCACCTCCTCCTATCTCCTTCTGGCCCCGAATCTAAATTTAATTCCCGTGAAATCTTCCCGAATCGCGAAAATGAGAGAAATTAAACCCCGCTAAGATCTCACTAAGACCTTTTCTCTCTCTTATTTCTCGCCCTAATTTGCTGGGTCTGCTCTCTCCCCCCCTCCCCTCCCCCCTCTCCCTCTCTCTCCCTCTCTCCCCTCTCCTCTTTCTCGTTCGGTCGCTCGCTCGCGTACGCTTCTCTGGCTGTCTGTCTGTCTGTTTGTTTGTTTGTTTGTTTGTCTGTCTGTCTGTTTGGTCTGTCTCTCTCTCTTTCTCTTTCTCTCTCTCTCTGTCTTGTCTCTCTCTTTCTCTCTCTCTCTCTCCTTCCTTTCCTCCCTCTTCCCTCTTTCTTATCTTCGTCCACCAACCTGCTTCTCCCTCTTCCCCTTCTCCCCTATTTGGTTTTTTCTCTTCTCCTCCTTTCCTTCCCCTCGCTCCTTCCTCCCTTGCTCTCTCCCCCGCCCCCCTCTTCTCTCTCCCCCTCCCTCGCTTCTTTCCCCTCCCCTCCCCCTCTACCCCTCCCCCTTCGCTCCTTTCCCCCCCTCTCTCCCCCCCCTTCCTCCCCTTCCCCCTCGCTCCTTCTCCCTTGCTCTCTCTCCCTTTCCCCCCTACTCTCTTCCCCTCCCTCCTCCTTCCCCCCCCCTCCCCCTTTCCTTCCTTCCCCCTCCCCCTTCCCCCTCGCTCCTTTCCCCCCTCTCTCTCTCCCCTCCCCCTTCCTCCTTCTCTCCTATCGCTCTCTCACTCTCTCCCCTCTCCCCCTCCCTCCTCCCCTTCCCCCCCCCCCCCATCTGCTCTACCGCATCTTAGGCGATAATTGAGCGGGACTTCGGGAGCTCTCACGGTTCTCTGCGGTGGATGCTCCCCTTTTTTCTTTTTTAAAAAAGTTTTTTTACTTTTTATTTATTTTTTCTTGTTTTTCTTTATTTTTTCTTGTTAGTTTTTTCTTTCTTTTTTTCTTATTCTTTGTCTTTATCTCTTCGTTTTTTCTTTTTTCTTTTCGTGTTTTTTCTCTTTATTTTTTTTCTTCTTCGTCTTTTCATTTACTTTCTTTCTCTTTAGCTTTTTTTTCGTCTTCTTCTTCGTCTTCTTCGTTTTCTTTTCTTTTCGTATTATTTCTCTTTATTTTTTTCTTCGTCTTCTTCGTTTTTTATTCTTTATTTTCTTATTCTTTCTCCTTTAGCTTTTTCTCGTTCGTCTCTTCGTTTTTTATGTATTTAAACACTTTTCTCTTATCTTTATCTTTATTTTTTTCTTTTTCGTGTTTTTATCGCTGTTGTCTCTTTCTATTTTCTGTTCTTTCGTTCTTTTTCCCCCTGTTTTTTTGTCTGCTTCTATCATTTTTTTAGCTATGTTTGTTTTATTCTATGCTCCTTTCATTCTTTTTGTCTATCTCTTTCTCTCTTTCTTCCTGTGTCTCGTTCGTTTTCTCTTTGTGTCTCTTCCGCTCTTTATCTCTGTGTTCTATTTCTCTTTTCTGTTTTTGCCTTCTCTCTTTGGCTTGTTTTTGTTTTTTTTAAGCTTGTGTTCTTTCTTCTTTTGCAAATGGTCATTTTTTTTCTGTTTCTTTCGCTCTACGCTTTGTCTCTTTCTCTCTCTTAGTTGATTTTTATAACCTTATTTTGCCCTTTTTCTTTCTCTCGTTCTATTTATTTTCCCTATATATTAATTTACTTATTTCCTATTCTATATTTCGTATCATTTACTGCAAGTCATGTTTTTTTACATTTTATTACAATTTTTTCCATAGTGTACATATATCATTACTGTTTCATCTGAATATCCTAGATGCTTTTCTTTTTTTACTTTACTTTCTCTTTTTTTTTAATTATGGTCTTTTATCATTTCCGAGTTTTATTTTATTTCTGTTTGCTATTTTTTAAGTTTTTATTATATGTTGTGATCTTATTCTCCTTTTTCTTTTATCTATTATTTTCCTTACTTCTTTTTTTTTAACTACACTTTTCTAATTCATTATATGTTTTTTTTTACGTTTTGTGTTTTTACTTTGCATAATATTTGTAATTTTATTCAATTTCCTTATTTTTTTTGTAATCCTATTCTGAACTATGTACTATTATCTTGCCTTTCTGATCTTTTATGATGGAAATGTTATATTCTTTTTCTTGTTTACTTAACTCTTTTGTTTATATGTTTTTACATGGTATCTGCAAGTTACTACTATTATCTTTTTTTATGTTCTACGTTTCTATTATTTAGTTTTAATTGTTTCATAAATATTCCTGATATGTTATACTTTTCTTTCATTTTTTATTGCATTTATGTTTCTATCTTTTTTTTTCTTTCTGAATCGGTTCTTAACTCTATTTTTGTTTTATTCTTTCTTGTTATTTTCTTTTTGTAACTAGTTACTGTGTTTTAGACTTCTGATGTAAATTCTTATTTCATTTCTTCGATCCTTTATAGGTCTATTTAACGACTTGTTTTTTTTCTACGTCTTTTCTTTAATCCGTCTATTACTCTGGATTTTCTAATGTTCTATTATAATATATGTTTTATTTCTTTATGTCTTATTATTCGAGATATTACCTTAATTTTTAATAATTTTTTACCTTTTACTACTTTGAGTTTTTACTACTATTTATTCAGATCTTTTTCTTGTTGTTCTTTACATTCTATAATATTATTTTACTTTTTCAACTCTGTATTGAATTTTGTCTGTTTTTTTTAGTACTAGAGCTTTTTTTTTTGCTATTATTTGAGTTTCTTTATCCTTGAGGTACAATATTCATCATTAGTTAGATCTTTCCTTCTCCTCCTCACGACCTGTCCCTTTCCCCCCTCTTTCTCTCGGTCTCTTCTTCTTATTATTATTATTGTTATTCCTCTTTCTCTCTCTCTCTCTCTTTCTCTCTCCCTCCCTCTCTCTCTCTCTCTCTCTCTCTCTCTCTTTCTCTCTCTCTCACCCTCTCTTTTATCATCATCTATCTGCACATGTTTATCTCAGTGTCTACCATCTTTTTTCAGATTCAATTAGAACTTATTATAAACTTTATAATGGTGGCAATAACGATAGGACAAGGGCACTTCATGGTTCCAATTTGTTGATGTGTGAAAAATAGTTATATAAGGTTACTATTTGTGAGATAAAATTCTGTTTAATTCGACGTCATAATTTTCATGTTAGTTCATGTGTCTGTTTTTTTTTTCTGTCTGTCTGTCTTATCGATTTATCTGTCTATCTTTTTACCTGCCTACCTGTATATTTATCTGTATATTTATTTACCTGCCTACCTGTATATCCATCTGTCTATCTACCTGCCTGCCTGTATATCTATCTGTCTATATATCTACCTGCCTACCTGTATATCTATCTGTCTATCTATCTACCTGCCTGCTGTTATTGTCTGTCTATCTATCTACCGCCTACCTGTTAATCTAATCTGTTATCTATCTACCTGGCCTACTGACATCCTGTCTATCTATCTACCTATCTACCTGTATATTTATCTGTCTATTTATCTACCTGCCTACCTATATATCCATCTGTCTATCTATCTACCTGCCTACCTGTATATCTATCTGTCTATCTATCTACCTGCCTACCTGTATATCTATCTGTCTATCTATCTACCTGCCTACCTGTATATTATCTGTATCTACCTATGATGTCTATCTATTCTACCTGCCTACCTGTATATTTAATCTTGTCTTATCTATCTA
>NW_020869599.1:452835-457835 GCF_003789085.1 Penaeus vannamei | reverse complement strand
TCCTCTCCCTCTCCCTCCTCCCTCCCTCCCTCCTTCCCTCCCTCCCCCTCTCTCCCGGATCGCAATATTTATCTGACGCCATATTTCCTTCCAGAATACGCCTCGGTACGGAAACCTCATGCCGTCAATACACGTTCATGGCGCTGCACCGGATCAGCCATTCTCCGCAAATCACCGCCAACCGCCCAAGTTTGCGAAGCACGTCTACTTAACATCTGACTTCGGCTTCGCTCAATCCTCCATTCCGAACATGCACGCGCCCGAACTTCTGAATTATCCCCCTATGTTTCTCTTCGCCCGAACTTCTGAATTATCCCCCTATGTTTCTCTTCGCCCGAACTTCTGAATTATCCCCCTATGAATCCCCGAAACTCTAACTTCTGATTATCCCCTCTGTTTCTCTTCGCCCGAACTTCTAAATTATCCCCCTATGCTCCTTTTCGCCCAAACTTCTGAAGTATTCCCCTATGCAGCTGTACTTCGGCCTCACATCCCGTCTCCACGAAGCAGCCATTGCCATTGCTCTCGCTATTTCGTCCTTGGCTTCGGCATGGGATTCGATCCTCCTTATCGATCCTTCTTAGTGTTCGATTCCCTTCAGATGCGACTCGATCCTCCTTAACGATCCTCCTCTCTCCGCCTGGGTCTCGATCCTTCTAAACGATCCTTCCTTAGTGTTCGATTCCCTTCGGATTCTCCTCCTAACTCCTTCGCTAAGCGGTGCTTGGATTCGGATCCGCCAGGAAGGAAATGGAACACATTATCGTCAATCTGTGTCCATAGATTATGAAATTAGGACTATTATTATTTTTTCTTCTTTTTTTTTTTACTGGAAATCGCTTTGATATCAATGATGATATTAATTGGTAATGATGAAATGTATAATATAAAAAATCGGTGATATTTTGCCACAGGAGATTTATGGAACACTTTTGGATACTATTTTATGAAAATGGGATTAAACTATTTTCGGCTTCTTTATTATATATATAATGATTAATGACAGCGACGGTAATTTCATTCATACTTAAATTAGTTAATTAACGTAAATGGGACACATCCTTCAGCCAGATTGAATATATAAATCATGAAAATCGGATTACATTATTTTTAAATTTTTTACTAGAGATTAAAATGACAGCAAATAAGTAATAACGAAAGACAGGATAAAAAATATGATTAATGTTATGACGAAGATGGTTAAGAGGAAATAATAAAAAATATCTAGTTTTTTTTTATTATCACAATGATGCTGGGAATTGTGTAAGTGAAAAAAGCGATTTTATTCTAATAAACAATTATAACGTCAATGGTAATGATAAAAACAGCGTTGGTGAAGAAGCGGCAGAAATGTAGTGATGATGTGATGATGATAATGATGATGTTAATGTAATAATATGATGATATGATGATTATGATGATTATGATGATTATTTAATGGTAATAATGATGATATGATGATGATGATTATGATGATTATGTTAATGGTAATGATGATGATGATATTATGATGATTATGTTAATGGTATAATGATGATGATGATGATGATGAAGATGATATTATGAGATTATGTTAATGTTAATAATAATGATGATGATGATGATGATGATGATTATGATGATTATGTTAATGGTAATAATAATGATGATGATGATTATGATGATTATGATGATTATGTTAATGTAATAATAATGATGATGATGAATATGATGAATAATGATGATGATGATGAAGATGATGATTATGATGATTATGTTAATGGTAATAATAATGATGATGATGATGATGATGATGATGATGATTATGATGATTATGTTAATGTAGATGATGAAAATGATGATTATGATGATTATGTTAATGGTAATAATGATGTGATGATGATGATGAAGATGATGATTATGATGATTATGTTAATGGTAATAATGATGATGATTATTATTATTAATGGTAATGATGATGATGAAGATGATGATGTTAATGTTAATGATGATAATGACAATAGTTACAGTTATTATCTTTATAGCAATGATAAAGATAATGTAAATTGTGATGATATCAGAATGAATGATATTAACAGTGATGATAATTGCAGAAAGATAATGCAATACAACAGTAATGATTGTATAATGATCAATAAAACAACAGGAGTGAAGATGAAAAAGGAAGGAAACAAACAAACAAAAAAAAAAAAAAACGAAAACAAAAGAGAAAAATAAATAATGTAATTGGAAAAAGAAAAAAAAAAGAAAAATCAGCAAAACACGAAGAAAGAGAAAAGAAAAAGAAAAAAGAAAAAAAAAAAAAAATGAAAACAAAAACAAAAACGCATCAAATAAATGAAAAAAAAGAAAAAGAAAAAAAAAAATCAGCAAACACGAAGAAAAAAAAAGCGAGAGAAAATATAAAAAAAAACAAAGAAAACATTTATCAATAAAAAAGAGTAAAAAAAAAAAAAACAAAAAAAAACAACAACAGGAAACTCGAAGCCTCCAAGCCCTCTCGCGGACACCGGCGCCACACACGGCGGTCAGTCACTCGCCCGCTCGCCACGGCCCTGCACGCGCGCCCGCACCGAGGAGGCCAGCATGACCCCGGCTCTCGGTTATTGCTCTCTCCATGGCGTCTCTCGGGTCACGAGGCAGGTGGGAAGGGGTGTTATTGCCCCGGGAGGAAAAAAAAAGGACGGGTGTGGCAGAGCGGAAAATAGACGCGAGGCAGGAATGCTTTTCCACGCGCGTGACGCCCGCGTTATGTTCAATTTCCGTCGCGGAGGGGCGTCTCGCGGCCTTTTGCATGGGAGGCGGGCGATGGGTGGGGAGGAGGGAGGAGGAGGGAGGGAGGGAGGGAGAGGAGGAGGAGGAGGGAGGGGGAGGGAGGAGGAGGGAGGAGGGAGGGAGGGACGGGAGGAGGGAGGATGGGAGGAGGGAGGGAAGGGAGGGATGGGGGAAGGTGGGAGGGAGGGAGAGAGGGAGGGAGGAGGGAGGTGGAGGGGGGAAAGGGAGGAGGAGGGAGGAGGGAAGGAGGGAGGAGGAGGAGGGAGGGAGGGAAGGGTGGGAAGGAGGGAGGGAGGAAGGAGGAAGGAGGAGGAGGGTGGGGGAGGGAGGAGGGGAAGGAGGAGTGAGGGAGGGGAGGGGGGAGGGAGGGAGGGAGGGGGTGGGAATGAGGGAGGGGGAGGGAAGGAGGAGGGGGTTTCCCCCCTTTCAATCCTTTCAATCCTTCCAATCCTTCTCGCTGTATGTTCTCTCTCGCGTCTTTCCTCCTCCCCACCTCCTCACTTCTCTTCTTTCGCACCTGTCCTCCTCATCCTATCCTCTCCCTCCATTCCACCTCTCCCCTTCCCCACTTCTCCCTTCCTTCTCCCCCCCCCCACCCTTCCCCTTCCCCCTCATCCTCCCATCCCTCCTCCCTCCCTCCCTCCCACCCCCCCCCCCCTACCAATCTCCCTCCTTTTTCCCCTCCTCCCTCCCCCCCCCTCACTAAGCTGCAGGTATTGAGGTCTTGACGTCATCCTTGCATTGTGTGAGTGGCCCTGAAGGTGCCAAAGGTGCCTCGCGATGCCTAGAGTGTGTGCGAATGAATATGGATTTGGAGTCAGAACCTTCTTTATATTAATATGGCATTTTTTTTTTTTTTTTTTTTTTTTTACTGGTAGCATTAATCCTATTGCTTTGGTCACATCCTGATATGTATATATATATATATTATATATATATATATATATATATATATATATATATATATATATATATATATACATATTTATTTTCTATTTATTTTTTCTTTCTTTTTTCGTAGTATCACATTATCATTGTATTATGATTGTTCTCGTCCTCTTCCTCACTGTCATTATCATTCTTGTTATTATTATCATCATTATCATTATCATAATTATTATTATCAATATAGTTATTACTGTTATTATTAATGTTGTTGTTTTTCACATAGGCCTATATGCTAAGCCGGAGTACCAACCCTTCCGAAATGATAATTAATTGTCATTGATACTAAAATCAAAGATTCCGTAAAATAGGGTATAATGACCAACAATAAATAATATCAAATTCAGCAATCGAATTTAATACTAAAAATGATTAAAAAAACAACTAAATAATAATAATGACAATAAATCTGGTATGCCTCACACGCGCCGATTATTCACAAAAACGTAAATAAAATATAGATATTATAAAATATATAAGATATAATAAATAAATAAAAAGATGGCGCGTGATATGTGCATTTAGATAAAAATGCCTTCGGATGATATGCATATATTCTCATTATCAAATACCTACAATATCATAGATTATAAAAATAAATAGATATGTAATTCGCTTACACCTTTGTCAGAGAGAGCAATTAAAACATATTTATATTCGTAAATACAGATTTGACTGTTGTTAAAAGCAGGATCACAATGAATGTTTAATAGAATCCATACAACATTCAATAAGATACATAATTTTTTTTTTATATGGATTTTGGGTAAAGGTGCCGCCATTGATACCAGGATGAAGTATAGAGACCTTTTCTGATCCACCTGGAAAAAGGATTTAATTGTGTGAAAATTGGATTACATTATTTTATTCGTATTAGTGGATTTCCATTCGTGTAAGAGTGCGTATGTGACGTAAATAAATGGGAGATAAAGTAGATAAGAGAAGGTGAGAAAAGACACACAAAACACACCACACATACACACACACACAAACACAAACACACACACACACACACAAGCACACACATACCCACCCACCCACACACACACATATAATGTAAATTCATCTATCTATCTACACATCTACCAATGCACAAATGGCCACCAAAACACAGACAGACGCAGCCACAGAAGACCACCCCATTCGCTTAACCGGACACCAAGAAAACACCAGAAATGAATCATCCAAGTTTCCGAAGTCAACAGCCGAGGTGCACACACTACGCCCACACTCGCTGCCTCCTTCTTCGCCGTAAAAAAAGGGTTTCGGTTAGACTCTCT
>NW_020869599.1:435335-437835 GCF_003789085.1 Penaeus vannamei | reverse complement strand
GTGTGTGTGTGTGTGTGTGTGTAGTGTGTGTGTGTGTTGTGTGTTGTGTGTGTGTGTTGTGTTGTCTGTCTGTGTGACTTTAGGCGTGTGTGTTTTTTGCGTTTGTGTATGTTTTGTCTATGTGTTTGTAAGTATGTGTTAATTTGTATGAACGTGCGCATACATGTATCTCCATACCGTAAATACACACACGCGTACATCCATTTGAATGAGAAGACACAATAGAATCAGACCTATGAACACGTAGGAAAAAAACGCCACAACAACAAGACCTAAAGCTGAACGCACGATGCAAGACTACTCAGCGAAGGCCTGCAACATTGAGACGAAGTAGACATGTTGTTGAACGCGGCAACATGGCAGAGTTGGCTGACTATAACGTACGATTACACCGGATTTCTCTCGCGGTGTTATTTACTACGCTGAAGTTAAAAGAAAAATCTCTGCTGTTCCTGAATTTCTCTGAAGTTCAAGAAAAATGTCGGATCTTTCCCTTTCGTCCTGTGAATCCTGTGAATTTTGTCTGAAGTTAAAAGAGAAAAATCGTTCTTGTTTGTTTTGAAATTCTCTGACGTTAAAGAACACTGTTGAATCTTTCCTGTTCGTTGTGTGATTTTTTCATAAGGTATAGGAAACTATTAAAATTCTTATGGCGTGGATTTTGTTAATTTCCCGTGATAACCATTTCATAGGATTTTCGTACATGGTGTTATTTACTACACTGAAGGCAAAGGAAACTATTTTTCTTGTCGTGAATTTCGTGAATTTCCTGTGAATGTCGGTAAACACTTTGTAGAGTGTAATAGCTTACTAGTGATTATAGAGCAAAGGTACTTTTTACGAATACTGGGGAGGGAGAAAGTGTGAAAGATGGGGTTTTTACGGGGCAAGAGGAGAGAGAAAAAAACGTATATACATTTCCATACATAAATTCATATACATGTAGGCCTATCTGTGAGTCTGCTGTCGCACGTGCGTTTTCATATAGCTTCCAGCCTATCGGGAAATTAAAATGAGAAGGAGGAGAGAGAGAGAGAGAGAGAGAGAGAGAGAGAGAGAGAAGAGAGAGAAGAGAGAGAGAGAGAGAGAGAGAGAGAGAGAGAGAGAGAGAGAGAGACAGAGAGAGAGAGAGAGAGAGAGAGAGAGAGAGAGAGAGAGAGAGAGAAAGAGAGAGAGAGAGAGAGAGAGAGGAGAGAAAGAGGAGAGAGAGAGAGAGAGAGAGAGACAGACAGAGAGACGACAGACGAGGAGGGATGGGAGGGAAGATGGAAACGGAGGAGAAAGGAAGAGAGAGAGAACAAAGAGTAGGGAGAGACAGTGAGGTGACAGAAAGAGAGGGAGGGGAAGTGAGGATAGACGGGGGAAGAGTGAGAGAGGACCGAGGAGAGACTGAGAGAGAGAGAGAGAGAGAGAGAGCAGAGAGAGAGAGAGATGAGAGAGAGAGGAGAGAGAGAGAGGAGAGAGAAGAGAGAGAGAGAGAGAGAGAGAGAGAGAGAGAGAGAGAGAGAGTATAAAGGTACAATACATGCAATACCTACTTCCCATGTGTGTCCACATCTAGACCACGTGCTGTGGGGCGCCATGTGCGTGCCCCACGCTTACTGCCCCTCGCTTCACCCACGCCTGTTTGCGCCCCTAGCGCCCCCTCTGGCCGGATAAAAGGGAGGCCAATCTTGACCCTGTCTCACACCCTCAACGACCTTCTCAGTGACCGCCTCTGACCTGAGTTGCCCTCCGGCTCCCAGCCTTGGGATCCACCCAGCGCCGTTCTTCGTGTATCGTTATTCTTGTGTATGTGTTGTAACTCTTAGAAATAAAGAGAACAGCCACACCGGGTATCACTGACACCACCTTGTACTTCAAAGAACAGTATAAAATAAGAGATATTAGAACATCTTAGAGAGAGAGAGAGAGAGAGAGAGAAGCAGAGAGAAAAGGAGGAGGGGAAGTGAGAGATAGACAGGGAGAAAGAGACAGAGAATCACAGAGAGAGAGAGAAAGAACCCAAGACAGGAAGCGAAAGAAAGAGAGATAAATCACAGGAGAAGAAAGGGAAAGCGCGAGAAAAAAAAAGGGAGAGCTGAGCTAAGCTGTTTCTCCTCCTCTCCCACCCCTCCAGCTCTCTCCCTCTCTGACTCAGCGCACAGCCCCCTCCTTTCTGCCTCTCCTGTGTCTACGGCGAAGAGTTATTTCAATGTCGTTTAGAGCCATTCAACTGTCAACCCGATGACTGTAGTATCTGTTGGGAGAGAGAGGGGGGATGGAGGTGACATGAGCGGGTTGAGGTGACTGGGAAGGTTGAGAGAGAAGGTGGAGAGAGCGAGATTGAGGTGACTATAGGAAAGGCTGAGAGAGAAGGTGGTAAAGGGGAGATTGAGGTGACATGAGCGGGATGAGGTGACTAAGAAAGGCTGAGATAGAAAGATGAAATAAGTGAGACTGAAGTGACTAGGGAAGGCTAAGAGAAAGAGATGAAATAAGCAAATGAGAGATGACAAGG
>NW_020869599.1:425335-427835 GCF_003789085.1 Penaeus vannamei | reverse complement strand
GGGGAGGGATGGGAAGGGAGGGGGAGGGGGAGGGGGAGGGAAAGGGGGAGGGAGGAGGGGAAGGGGAGAAGGGAGGGGAGGGAAAGGGGAGAGGGAGGGAGAGGGGAGGGGAAGGAGGAAGAGGGAGAGGAAGGGGAGGGGAGGGGAAGGGGAAAAAGGGGGGGGAGGTGAAAGGTGGAGGGAAGGGAAGAGGGGTGGGAGGGGAAAGGGGGGGGAATGTTCCCTTGGCTGAGGCGTCCCCGGCAACAGAATTTTTCGAAAATTTTCCATCGCTGAATTTCCAAAGCTGATAAGCAGGTCAAAAAGCTTTTTTTTCTTTTTCTCTTTCTTTTTTTCTTCGTGCATTTCAAAATAAGTTACTAATATTGGAATATTCCCGACGACGTTGCAAGGAAATGCATAACAAGACTAATTAATAAAGACTTTTAATATGTTCTAGAAATAAATGAATAAAAGCGAAAGAAATGAACGAGAGGATCAGTGATAACTATATTACTATATATAACGAGGACAAGGTCTGGTCTCAGTCATGATTTCAAAATGCCTTCGTATGGAGCAGTAATTAATTTGAATTGTAAACCCAAGAGAAGAACAGACGAAATAATGCAGTAATTAATTTCCGTTATGATTTTACACAGTATTCATAGTTTTTATGACGATATACTTTTCACAATGTAATAAGATATAAAATAGATAAAAAAATGTAAATCACACACACACCCACTCTCAAGCACACACACACACACACACCCTCAACACACACACACACACACACACAACCCTCAAGGACACACACACACACACACACACACGCGCGCGCCAAGCATACACACAGACCCTCAAGCCCATACACACACAGGCACGGACCCTCAAGCACACACACAAACAAACAAACACACACACACACACAAAGAACCTAAAGCAAAAAAGCAAAAAAAGCAAAAAAAAAAAAAAAAAAAAAAAAAAAAAAAAGCAAATCTATTATCACCCACAAAAGCCAGTCATAAGAGCGAACGACGACCCTGATGCACTTATATAGCAGAAAGAGTTACATAAAACCGGCACAATAACCCCGGAGGAAGACCCATCACAACGGGCTACATACGAGCGAGAAGCGGCACTGAACCACGGGGAAATCGCACATTGTCTTTCGTAATTTGGAAGCTAAAAACGCGTTGAGGACTTGCCTGACACCCTTTCGTCCTGGCAAGCTGTCAAATGCTGTTGTCAGAGGCTGCTCTTGGCCGTGGGGGAAATATGATGCTTTGGGACTGTATTTTCTGAGGGTTTCGACTTCATTTTTTTAAACTTGTATTACTTTTTATATGCGTGTGAAGGGTTGGGAAATTCTGTGATATTGAGGTGCGGTGTGACCCGAGTGAATTGATTATAAGTTTGATGTGAGTCGGAAAGTTGAAGTATGACGTGAGATCGCGAGGGATTATATGCACTTGCAGTTATAAGCTTATGAAATTTAAGATCTTTTTAAGACTTTTTTTAAACACCTATTGCATTGTCAGACTTGGATTGCGCTTGCACACTTCCCCATAATGTGTAGGCCTATTTGTCGCGTCAATGACCAAAATAAGAAAAAAAAGGAAAAACCGACATGATTTTTACACAGCTTTTTCATTTATTTATTCATTTAGTCTATTTATATTTTATTCTATTTTTATTTATTATTTTTTTTCTATTTATTATTATTTTTTCAAATTCCGTTCCGGTTCGAGTCGCGTAGAGATCCGCCAGTGAATCACGATGGCGTCCACCGGTCACAGATGTATGTACATTTACGAGAGCAAAGATATTTCGGGCATATTTAAGACAACGTGCAACAGAAAAGGCTCTGTTTTTAAGTATGATACGAGACTGCAAGCATTTATAAGCATTGTGTTGTGAGACAGCAATCATAAGCAATATGTTCTGAGACCGCAAGCAGTTATAAGTATGATGTGAGACCTTTAAACAATAACAAGTATGATGTATTTTAGATCACAAGTATTTACAATTATTATGTTTTGAGATCACAAGTGAGTACAAGTATGATAGACCACAATCGATTATATGTATAATAAATACATAAATCCAATACTGAATTTGGATGTCCAAATACAGTTATTTCAACATGTATGTAATTATAAATAGACCACATCCAATGTCCTTTGAATTTCGGTCAAACTATATGCTTTATGTTAAAAAATGAATCAACGTTTGAAGCATAATCACGGATCAGTAAACATACATATCATACTGATTTCTTCATTAAGTCATTTTCAGAACCTTTCATCATATGCAAGCACCAAAGGAAGGATTTTAGATCATAAACAGGCGTCAAAACAAGTTAATTTTAACATGTTCATTTACGAACAAAAGGCCCTACTGATGACTGAAGCTTCATCTGTAACACATCTGGGACATGTTTAACTCAACTGATGCTGACTGTAGTTTTTTTTTTATTTTTTCATTAAGGCTTTTTCTAAAAAGCGTAAGGAAATATTGC
>NW_020869599.1:417835-422835 GCF_003789085.1 Penaeus vannamei | reverse complement strand
TATGAAACGCATGAGAGAGTCACGAGATGTATAAGAGAGGCTGATTTGAGAGAAGAGCGAAATTGGATGCTGTGATTGAGCCTGCTCCGTGACACAGCATGAGCACGTGCTGTTAAATCTTATCTATTTCATTTGTTTGTTTGTTGTTACTTGCGTTTTTACTGATAGAACACAATTTCATAACTTTATTCAACACTTATGAATTGACTTTATTTATTTTATTCCCACCACGTAATCACATACTCTAAGTACACAAACCACGCTGTATCCTCTATTTTCTATATGACAACCACTCACAACTTATCTACTCCTTTCACTCTTTATATTAATTGTCTCACTCAATCTTTAACCTGAATACGGCCTCCATTGCAGAGCCGGATCCATCTACGATAAGTGTTATTTAGTTCACTTCTTCCACGTAACCCCGGGAGGTCTTGGGTCACTGGTACTGTCTGTCTCTTTGTCTGCTGTTATTAGAGTGTAATTCAATAAGGTCGGCAAGTTCTATTTAGAGCAGGTCTATCTCTTTTTTTCTTTCACAAAGCTCCCTTCCCTTCATTCTCTTGCGATCCTGAGAGGCTGGGCGTTTGTAAATTTTTTTTTTCGTCGCTTACTCTCATTTTGGGTGTGGGTGTTCTTATTATACGGGGATTTTTTTTAGGGTCCGTGTGCACACAGAGACACTCACACCGCACTGCACTGCACGCCTCTAAAGCAACTCTCATCGCTCTCATACACACTGCGCGCAGCCCCACACACCACACATTATCAGCGATGTGAGACCAGTGGTCACAACACAAATAATATGTGTGTGTGTGTGTGTGTGTGTGTGTGTGTGTGTGTGTGTGTGGTAATGAGGAGAGAGTAAATGAGAGAGGAGAGAGAGAGAGAGAGAGGAGAGAGGAGAGGCGAGAGCAGAGAGAGAGATGAGAGAGAGAGACTGCACGCAGAGCGGCATTGTATATGCTATCGAAGAGAGCATGAGAGAGGAGAGTAGCGTCACGCTTCAGAAGTAGCAGCAATTTATTCTATCTGAGAGTCTATATTCTCTTAGACTGGTCGTATGTAATTCGCTATGCTATCTTCATTTTTCTATCTATCGGTCATGATTTTCTAGAACTCCTTCTCACAGAGATCTAGAGAAAGTTAATAGAACTCGAATCTAGATTAGGGGATCTAGAGTAGACTCACGATAGATAAATAAGAATATGATACGATTACGATAGATAAATAGGATAAATCACGTCATAGATAATGCACTACTCGAATGTAGCAGATCGATAAAAAAATAGCTCACAGTCAAAATTCTCATCTGACCATCACAGATAGACTATATAGATCAAAATAAAAGCTGCCAGAATTTTAAATCGATGCCCATCTGTAGTAAGTGTTTTAATCAGGCTACCGATTTTCGATTTATTATTTTTATATCACTGTTGATTATTGTCAAGTGGTCTGACCCTGTACCTCAGTAGAGCTAGAAGCGCTTATTACTAAATGGACTGCTGGACACTAGCAAAGTATATGGCAGGACGACTTTTAGACTCGACATTTTCGTCTGCTTCGACATTCATTCTACATTGTCTCTATCTTCCGCAAAGCTAAATCTCCTCAGTATTGTGCAAAGATACAAGGTGAATAACGGTCTCTTCATCTACCTTCTCATCAGGTTATTTATGAGCTCTTATAGTCTTTACTGGTCGTTGGGTACTTAATTGGATTTTTGAATTGGGTCCTATTGTCGCACATTGTGCCTTATTGTTTTTATTTGCTTTTTGTGTGTCAATTGTATTTCATTAGGCTCCTACGTATGAGTTGTTTATTATACCGCTGTTTTAAAAATATCCTATTCTAGAGGTTCTTGCCCTGCTAGAATTAGTGTTATGACTATTTGGTTATTACGTCAATCCATCATTTATCTTCTAACTTTATAGTAATATTGATCATAAACATACTCACACTAATACAGCTGAACTACTCAGGCTCGCTAGCTACTAATTGCTAATACCTACTAATAATGATATTTATGCTCTGAAAAGTTAACAATAGTTATCATTATCATTAATAGTCATTAATTTTTCACCATCATCATACATTCTTTAGCGAACGCATTTATATATACATGCATTTGGTCTATTTAGGTCCTCACGACTCGTTTTCAAATCTCATAGGGGTCACCACTTTTAAATTTGTTACCGACTCGTTGTTACTGATACCAAAGTTACCTCATGAGCGGCCACTACTGCATGTATTAATCTTTTACGATCATAAGTATTTTGATTAAAATGTAATTCATTCCGTCGTCAGTCAAGCGAGGTCTGAATCCTGAAAATTGCCTGCCCTCGAAACTCCAGGAGCTGAATTTGAAGGAGAATGCTTTGAATGTAACATTGAAGTCTGAGGCAAATCTTGAAGTAAATTGAAGTCTTTATGTTCGTCTCTGAAGGCATTTCAAACGCGGCGCTCTTTGCAACGTTCCTTTACATGTTCAGCGTGAGCGAAAGAGGTTCAGTGTGTGAAGTATATATTGCTGTGGGTCTTGCGCGGTCCGGTGTGGTTTCTTCATGGTGTCGTGCTATCATGGTGTGGTTTTATTATGGTGTGGTTTTCTCATGGTGGAGTGTCATGCGGTTTCATCATGGTGGGGTTTCGTAATGGTGTGGTTTTATCATGGTGTCCTTATGGTGTGGTTTCCTCATGTTGTTTCGTCAAAGTGTTGTTTCTTATGGCGTGGTGGTCTCATGGTGTGTTTTCTCATAGTTTGGTTTCTCATAGTGTGATTTTTCATGGTGTGGTATCTCATGGTGTGGTAGTCCTTATGGTGTGGTTTTCTCATGGATTGATTTTATCATGTTGGTATCATCATGTTTTTTTTTTTTTCCTCGCGGTGTGGTCTCATTACATGGTTTCCTCATAGTTTGACCTCCTCGTGTCCTCACGGCACGGTCTCTGCTGCCTCCTCCTCCTCCTCGTGATCCTCATGACGTGACCTCGCCTCCGACGCTCGCCTAATGACTTCCGTGTGAGGCGTGTGTCTCGGGTCCTGGCGGAGGAATGAAGGCCGAGCTAATTTCACGGCCTGAGTCTGCGGGAAGAGGCTCTCGTGACGGGTTCAACATTAACTTTGCGCTGTGTCATCTTATGTACATGATATTCTAATGTCCTTGCGCCTCTCGCCTCTCGGTATATTTCGTCTTCCTATCTCTCTTCCGGGTACATGTAGCATTAACATGACAACACACTGTCTAACAGACACACACCTAAGTATTGAATTTTTAAATTTTATATATATTCCAGCTTTACTCTCTTATATTTTATATATAGTATTAATAAGCTGACTTCATATATATTTATTCATATATTTATATATTAGTATATATACAATACATTTATATACTTAATATATATTATATATAGTATTATATATTATATATACTATATATTATTACTATTATATATATTATATCCTCTCGCTTTTCCTTTTTATTTTATATTTCCTGAATGTGGTTATAAAAATGGACGTTAGTCATATATCTTTATTCATAAAGTAGTCACATATATTCTGGCATTATACTATACCCCTTTCTACCCTTGCATCCACCCATATATAGATATATCCTTTATACCGTCTCCGTACCTTATATCATAGGGCTAACCTCCCCTCTCTTTATTTCACATATCAATCTTATATACTTTCCCATGCAATATGAAATGTCTTATATTTTAAGCGGAAATTATTCTATTTAAATCACACTTTATTACTTCATATGATTATTATACTATATTATATATTATATATATATCATATATTATATATTTATATATGTATTATATAATATATATATTCACTATATATATGTATATATATAGTATACGACCATCTCCGCTCAAACCGCATCCCCCTTAATAATTATACATAATACATATATAATATATATATAATGTCCTCCATCTACCATATTATATTTAGTTATCAGCTGACAATATTATTACCTACACCTACCATTATACTATGTATAATATATGATATATTATAATAATATATATAGTATATAATACATATCATACTATAATAGTATATATATATATATTCACACTATCATAATATATCTAGTAGCCTCTATATTTTTTCTTATAGAACTACCATTCTGTAGCTCCTTTCCTTAACTCTCAGCACCTCTCATCCTGCACACAACATTCGAAACACACCGTACCACAGCGCACACATCAATCTCACACTCCGAGCTCGCATCTACGCACAAGCCTGTTCTCCATCTCTTCATTCCCCCACACGATATCTAGATAAATTATAGATGACTAACGTTTTCATCTCTACGCTACTTTAATAGATGATATTACGATATATATTACTTTATATATATAATATATATATAGTTTATTGAACACTATATGTATTCATATATTTTTTTATCCAGTACTTTAATTTATTTATAATACTAATATTTTAAGACATTTATTTATTTTTATTATTTTATTATATAATATATAATATATAATAAACTACTATATATATTATATAAAGATTATATATATTACCATATCACACCAGTTCACTACAGCTACGCACACACACACAAGCTTTCACACTACAGATCATCACACATCAGCTATGTTAGTTCGACTACTCCCACACACACACACATCACACAAACCACACACCACATGAATGTCAACTTATTCGACACACACACCAACAACACAGCAATATATATATATATATATATATATAGTCATATATATAGTTATATAATATATATATATATATATATATATATACATATATATATATATATATATATATCTATATATATATATATATATATATATATATATATAATATATATATATATATATATATATATATAATATATATATATATATATATTATGTGTGTGTGTGTGTGTGTGTGTGTGTGTGTGTGTGTGTGTGTGTGTGTGTGGTGTGTGTGTTGTGTGTGTGTGTGTGTGTGTGTGTGTGTG
>NW_020869599.1:407835-410335 GCF_003789085.1 Penaeus vannamei | reverse complement strand
CACCCACCGCCCTCACCCCCCCCCCCCCACCCCCCCACCCCCACCCACCCACCCCCTCACCCCTCCCACCCCCTCCGGAACCACTCATCTCTCGTCTACTTATGACAAGCGGACCCACGGGCGGCTTACGGATGGATGCCGCCTCTGTTGACTCTGCGTGGCTAGGTAGGTCAGGCAAACAGGCCCCGCGGGTCAGCCATATATGATTTTGCTTTCCAATACTGTAGGAGGGGGGGGGTGGTGGTGGGGGGCGGGAAGGGGTTTGGAGGGAAGGGGGTTGGGAGGGGGAGGGGAGGAGGATGGGATGGGAGGGATGGGATGGAAAGGGGAAGGAGGAATAGGGGGAGGGAAGGGAGAGGAAGGGAGTGGGATGGGGATAGAGAAGGAAGGAGGAAGGGAGAGGGGAGGGAGAGAGAGAAAGAGGGTATTGGAGGGGAAAGAGGGGATGGTAAAAAGAGAGGAGAAGAGAGAGGTAGAAAGGGGAAGAGAGGAAGGAGGTAAGAAGTGTTAAGATGAGGGAGGTAAAAGACGGGTTAGGAGAAAGGGGGATAAGAACAGGGAAGTGAGGGTAAAGGAAGGGAGGGGGGAGCCTCGTAGGGCCAAGGAGAGAGGAGTATGAGGGGAAAGGAAAGAGGGGTATGAGGGGAAAGGGAGGAGAGGGAGGAGAGGGTGGAGGATGGAAAAGGTGGAGGGTGGAGGGGGTGGAGGGAGTGGAGGGTGGAGAGGATGGAGGGGTAGTCAATGGCGAGGGAGCTGACACTTTATCCACACTGAACGTTTTTCGTGGTTATTTCTCTCTGTGTGTTATCTACCTTTGCCTTTGATGATTGTCGTGTAAACAAAAAGTCTATACTGTGTTACTGTATTTCTTTTCCTTTTAAACGAGAATACTGTACTTCGTGATTTGAAATAATAATAATTATTATTCTTTAATCAGGAAATGTACTTAGCAATTAATTACCGGATGATCACGTGTTTTGCCCTGCGGATAATATATCGAAGTACTGATAAATATAGAAAAAAAATCCTGATGATTAAAGTTCCCTCTAATCCATCTATTATATTTTTTACCCCCCCCCAAAAAAAAAAAAATAATAATAATAAATAAAAAATAAAGTAAATAAAAAATACATACAAATCTTTCCTTGTGTATCAATTGATTTATTTTTCCAAGGCCAGTGTGAAGATATGAACAAAGAAAAGAAAAGAAAAAAAATAAGAGAGTAAAATCGGAGATAATTACGAAAGTTGAAATGCTTCCATGAGTGTGTTTGCTGGTTTCTTTAACCCTTTCCTCGCGGCGAAATTAGTCCAGCTGTTTGGCCCCAGAAAGCCAAAAAAGAAAAAAGAAAAAAAAGAAAAAGAGAAAAAGAAAAAGAAAAGAAAATAACAGAAAGTTGCTTCGAACAAATTTTTAAGGCTCACTCACTGAGATTGAGTACATATATGTATATATATATGTACTATATGATAATATATATATATATATATATATATATATATATATATATATATATATATATATATATATATATTATATATATATATATACACCACACACACACACACACACACACACACACACACACACACACATATATATATATATATATATATATAATATATATATATATATATATATATATTATATATATATATATATATGATAATATAATATATAGAACATATATATAGATATATATGTGCTATAAGGTAATGTACTATATGATATATGTACTACGTGATATATGATAATGATAATAAAAGCAGTGATGATAATGTTGGTGATAATAATGATAATAGATACATATATATACATATATGTTGGAAATTTTGTGTTGTAATAATGATAATAAGTGTAAGAATAACTACATTTATCGTCTAAATCTATTATGCTCCTCCTCATCATCAATGTTATTATCATCGTTACCATTATTATAGTAACAATAATGGTGATGATGATAATAAGAGTGATCATAATAATAGCAAAAATAGTAATAATGATGATAATGATAACGACAGAAATAATGATAATGATAGTAAGGATAATTATGATAATAAAAGCGATGATGATAATGATGATGATGATGATAATAATGATAATAATAACAACGACAATAGTAATGATAACAATAATGATAATAAAATGATATCAAGGATGATAATAGAAATGACAATAATAATGATAATGAAGCTAACAATATAGATAACATTAAAAACAGTAATAATAATATTGATAATAACTGTAACCTGCTAATAATATGAATGCACGATAATTTCGAAGCAGCGATTTCAACATTGAATCAATAAAGTTCTGTTTTAAAGTTAAGTTGTGTTTCTGCATCTTAAAGTTAGTGTCTCTGAATCTTAAGTTACGTTCCTGAATCTCGAGTCTAATTTCTGTTTTCAAATTTTAAGACGATGTAACCTTTTTTTTTTTTTTTTTTACTAATCTTGACTAAGATTTTTTCCCAATTCTTATTGACTAAGCTGTGTTCCG
>NW_020869599.1:395335-402835 GCF_003789085.1 Penaeus vannamei | reverse complement strand
TCTCGGGCTCGAAGACGGCCTCCAAAGCCTCAACTCCCTCCATCTCGGGCTCGAAGGACGGCCTCATCTCGGGCTCGAGGAAGGCCTCCATCTCGGGCTAGAAAACGGCCTCCATCTCGGGCTCGAGGACGGCCTCCATCTCGGGCTATCCATCTCGGGCTCGAGAAGGCCTCCATCTCGGCTCGGCCTTCATCTCGGGTTCGAAAACGGCCTCCATCTCGGGAAAACGGCCTCGGGCTGAAAGACGGCCTCATCTCGGCTCGAGGAAGGCCTCCATCTCGGGCTCGGCCTTCATCTCGGACTCGAGGAAGGCCTCCATCTCGGGCTCGAAGACGGCCTCCATCTCGGGGAGGCCTCCATCTCGGGCTTCGAAAACGGCCTCCATCTCGGGCTCGGCCTTCATCTCGGACTCGAGGAAGGCCTCCATCTCGGGCTCGAGGAAGGCCTCCATCTCGGGCTCGGCCTCATCTCGGGTCGAAAGGCCTCCATCTCGGCTAGAAGACGGCCTATCTCGGCTCGAGGAAGGCCTCCATCTCGGGCTCGGCCTTCATCTCGGGCTCGAGGAAGGCCTCCATCTCGGGATCATCTCGGACTCGAGGAAGGCCTCCATCTCGGGCTTCCATCTCGGGTTCGGGCCTCCATCTCGGCGAGGCCTCCATCTCGGGCTCGGATCTCGGGCTCGAGGAAGGCCTCCATCTCGGGCTAGAAGACGGCCTTCATCTCGGACTCGAGGAAGGCCTCCATCTCGGGAAGACGGCCTCATCTCTCGAGGAAGGCCTCCATCTCGGGCTCGAGGAAGGCCTCCATCTCGGGAAGACGGCCTCATCTCGGGTCGAGGAAGGCCTCCATCTCGGGCTAGAAGACGGCCTCATCTCGGCTCGAGGAAGGCCTCCATCTCGGTCGGCCTCATCTCGGCTCGAGGAAGGCCTCCATCTCGGGCTCGGCCTCCATCCTCGAGGAAGGCCTCCATCTCGGGTCATCTCGGCTCGAGGACGGCCTCCATCTCGGGCTTCATCTCGGAAGGCCTCCATCTCGGGCGGCCTCATCTCGGCTCGAGGTCCATCTCGGGCGAAGACGGCCTCATCTCGGGCTCGAGGAAGGCCTCCATCTCGGGCTCGGCCTCATCTCGGGCTCGAGGAAGGCCTCCATCTCGGGCTCGGCCTCCATCTCGGGTCGAGGACGGCCTCCATCTCGGGAAACGGCCTCCATCTCGGGAGGAGGCCTCCATCTCGGGCTCGAGGACGGCCTCATCTCGGCTCGAGGAAGGCCTCCATCTCGGGCTCGAGACGGCCTCCATCTCGGTCGAGGAAGGCCTCCATCTCGGGGAAGACGGCCTCCATCTCGGGTCGAGGACGGCCTCCATCTCGGGCTCGGCCTCATCTCGGGCTCGAGGAAGGCCTCCATCTCGGGCCGGCCTCCATCTCGGTCGAGGAGGCCTCCATCTCGGGCTCGGCCTCCATCTCGGGCTCGAGGAAGGCCTCCATCTCGGGCTCGAAGACGGCCTCATCTCGGCTCGAGGAAGGCCTCCATCTCGGGACGGCCTCGGTCGAGGAGGCCTCCATCTCGGTCGATCTCGGGCTCGAGGAAGGCCTCCATCTCGGGCTCGGCCTCATCTCGGCTCTCCATCTCGGGCTCGAAGACGGCCTCCATCTCGGGTTCGACGGCCTCCATCTCGGGTTCGAGGCCTCCATCTCGAAGACGGCCTCCATCTCGGGCTCGAGGAAGGCCTCCATCTCGGGCTCGAGGAAGGCCTCCATCTCGGGCTCGAGGAAGGCCTCCATCTCGGGCTCGAGGAAGGCCTCCATCTCGGGCTCGACCTCCATCTCGGGTCGAGGACGGCCTCCATCTCGGGCTCGAGGAAGGCCTCCAGGGCCGGCCTCCATCTCGGGCTCGAGGACGGCCTCCATCTCGGGCTCGAGACGGCCTCCATCTCGGCTCGAGGAAGGCCTCCATCTCGGGCTCGATCCATCTCGGCCGGCCTCATCTCGGCTCGAGGAAGGCCTCCATCTCGGGCTCGAGGACGGCCTCCATCTCGGCTCGGCCTCCATCTCGGGCTCGAGGACGGCCTCCATCTCGGCTCGAGGAATCTCGGGCTCGAGAAGGCCTCCATCTCGGGCTCGAGGAAGGCCTCCATCTCGGGCCGGCCTCCATCTCGGGGAGGAAGGCCTCCATCTCGGCTCGAGGACGGCCTCCATCTCGGGTCGGGCTCGAGGAAGGCCTCCATCTCGGGCTCGGCCTCATCTCGGGAGGTCTCGGGCCGGCCTCCATCTCGGTCGCCTCCATCTCGGGTTCGAAAACGGCCTCCATCTCGGGCTCGAGGAAGGCCTCCATCTCGGGCTCGAGGAAGGCCTCCTCTCGGGCTCGAGGACGGCCTCCATCTCGGGCTCGAGGAAGGCCTCCATCTCGGGCTCGAGGAAGGCCTCCATCTCGGGCTCGAGGATCCATCTCGGGCTCGGGGGCTCGAGGAATCTCGGGTGGCCTCCATCTCGGGCTCGAGGAAGGCCTCCATCTCGGGCTCGAGGACGGCCTCCATCTCGGGCCGGCCTCCATCTCGGCTCGAGGACGGCCTCCATCTCGGGCTCGAGACGGCCTCCATCTCGGCTCGAGGGCCTCCATCTCGGGCTCGAAGACGGCCTCCATCTCGGTCGACCTCCATCTCGGGTTCGAAAACGGCCTCCATCTCGGGCTCGAGGACGGCCTCCATCTCGGGCTCGAGGAAGGCCTCCATCTCGGGCTTCGAGGACGGCCTCCATCTCGGGCTCGAGGAAGGCCTCCATCTCGGGCTCGAAGACGGCCTCCATCTCGGGCTCGATCCATCTCGGGCTCGAGGACGGCCTCCATCTCGGGCCGGCCTCCATCTCGGGCCGGCCTCCATCTCGGGCTCGAGGACGGCCTCCATCTCGGCTCGAGGACGGCCTCCATCTCGGGTCGAGGACGGCCTCCATCTCGGGCTCGAGGAAGGCCTCCATCTCGGGCTCGGCCTCCATCTCGGGACCTCCATCTCGGGAAACGGCCTCCATCTCGGTCGGTCGAGGAAGGCCTCCATCTCGGGCTCGGGGGAGGGCCTCCATCTCGGGCTCGAACGGCCTCATCTCGGCTCCATCTCGGGCTCGAGGAAGGCCTCCATCTCGGGTTCGAAAACGGCCTCCATCTCGGGTCCATCTCGGGCTCGAGGACGGTCCATCTCGGGCTCGAGGGGCCTCCATCTCGGGTCGAGGGCCTCCATCTCGGGTTCGAAAACGGCCTCCATCTCGGGCTCGAGGAAGGCCTCCATCTCGGGCTCGAGACGGCCTCCATCTCGGGCTCGAGACGGCCTCCATCTCGGGTTCGAAACGGCTCCATCTCGGGCTCGATCCATCTCGGGCTCGAGGAAGGCCTCCATCTCGGATCTCGGGCTCGAGGGCCTCCATCTCGGGCTCGAGGACGGCCTCCATCTCGGGCTCGAGGACGGCCTCCATCTCGGGCTCGAGGACGGCCTCCATCTCGGGCTCTCCATCTCGGGCTCGACCTCCATCTCGGGTTCGACGGCCTCCATCTCGGGTCGAGGACGGCCTCCATCTCGGGCTCGATCCATCTCGGGCTCGAAGACGGCCTCCATCTCGGCTCGTCCATCGGGCTCGAACGGCCTCCATCTCGGGCTCGAGGACGGCCTCCATCTCGGCTCGACCTCCATCTCGGGTTCGAAAACGGCCTCCATCTCGGTTCGAACGGCCTCCATCTCGGGTTCGACGGCCTCCATCTCGGCTCGAGACGGCCTCCATCTCGGGCTCGAGGACGGCCTCCATCTCGGGCTCGCCTCCATCTCGGGTTCCATCTCGGGTTCGAAACGGCCTCCATCTCGGCTCGAGGAAGGCCTCCATCTCGGGCTCGGCATCTCGGTCGAGGAAGGCCTCCATCTCGGCTCGAGGGCCTCCATCTCGGGCCGGCCTCCATCTCGGGCTCGAGGAAGGCCTCCATCTCGGGTTCGAAAACGGCCTCCATCTCGGGCTCGAGGACGGCCTCCATCTCGGGTTCGACGGCCTCCATCTCGGGCTCGAGACGGCCTCCATCTCGGGACCTCCATCTCGGGTTCGAAACGGCCTCCATCTCGGGCTCGAGGACGGCCTCCATCTCGGCTCGACCTCCATCTCGGGTTCGACGGCCTCCATCTCGTCCATCTTTCCATCTCGGGCTCGAGGAAGGCCTCCATCTCGGGTTCGAAAACGGCCTCCATCTCGGGCTCGAGGACGGCCTCCATCTCGGGTTCGAAAACGGCCTCCATCTCGGCTCGATCTCCATCTCGGGTTCGACGGCCTCCATCTCGGGACGGCCTCCATCTCGGGCTCGAGGAGGCCTCCATCTCGGGTTCGATCCATCTCGGGTTCGATCCATCTCGGGCTCGAGGACGGCCTCCATCTCGGGCTCGAGGAAGGCCTCCATCTCGGGCTCGAGGAAGGCCTCCATCTCGGGCTCGAGGACGGCCTCCATCTCGGGCTCGAGGAAGGCCTCCATCTCGGGCTCGAGGACGGCCTCCATCTCGGGCTCGAGGGCCTCCATCTCGGGGGCCTCCATCTCGGGCTCGAGGACGGCCTCCATCTCGGGCTCGAGGAAGGCCTCCATCTCGGGCTCGAGGACGGCCTCCATCTCGGGCTCGAGGACGGCCTCCATCTCGGGCTCGAGGAAGGCCTCCATCTCGGGCGATCCATCTCGGGTTCGAAAACGGCCTCCATCTCGGTCGATCCATCTCGGGCTCGAGGACGGCCTCCATCTCGGGTTCGAAAACGGCCTCCATCTCGGGCTCGAGGAAGGCCTCCATCTCGGGCTCGATCCATCTCGGGTCGAGGGGCCTCCATCTCGGGCTCGAAGGACGGCCTCCATCTCGGGCTCTCCATCTCGGGTCGAAAACGGCCTCCATCTCGGGCTCGAAAACGGCCTCCATCTCGGGCGAACCCTCCATCTCGGCTCGAAAAGGCCTCCATCTCGGGCTCGCCTCCATCTCTCGGGCTCGAGGGGCTCCATCTCGGGCTCGGAAGGCCTCCATCTCGGGCTCGAAAGGCCCTCCATCTCGGGCTCGAAGGGGCCTCCATCTCGGGCTCGAAACGGCCTCCATCTCGGGTTCGAAAACGGCCTCCATCTCGGGCTCGAGGACGGCCTCCATCTCGGGTCGAAAGGCCTCCATCTCGGGCTCGGACGGCCTCCATCTCGGGCTCGAGGAAGGCCTCCATCTTCGGGCTCGAAAACGGCCTCCATCTCGGGTTCGGAAAGAAAAGAAAAGAAAGAAAGAAAAAAAAAAAAAAAAAAAAAAAAAAAAAAAAAAAAAAAAAAATATATATATATATATATATATTAAATAGTATATATATAATAATATATATATATATATATATAACCCATCAGCCATCACCTTCACAGTTATGTACGATGCTCTACCTTAAGATTAATAGCCATTGACATCAAGAATATTAGAATTTCCCTTTATGATATGGCCGTCAACGCTTCAAAACACTGACGAAATCCACGTGTCAAGGAGCTAAACGATTCTATCATTAGTTGATTTCCAGGCGCGAGGGAACACGCACATCAAGCCCCTTCCCAAGGGACGCGCGGCTACGCTCGACTTAGATGGCAGTAACGAGAGGTGTTTCGTTGTGTTAGAGCGTTTTATATTACTCTCATCATTATTCTGCGTAAGGGAATTAAGAAAGAAGTGTGTATATNGCCTCATTCTCGGGCTCGGAGACGGCTTCCATCTGGGTTCGAGGGACGGAATCACATGAGGGCTCGAGGGACGGCCTCCTCCTCCGAAGCCTGGCATATCGGGCTCGAAGGACGGCCTCCATTCTCGGCTTGAAGACCGCCTCAATCTGGCTCGAGGACGCCTCAATTCTCGGCTCGAAGGACGGCCTCATTCTCGGCTCGGAAAGACGCTTCCATCTGGGTTCCGAGGACGGAATCCACAATGGGGCCGAGGACGGCGCCCCTCCTCCGAGCCCGCATTCTCGGCTCGAAGACGGCCTCCATCTCCGGCTCAAAACGGCCTCAATCCGGGCTCGAGGACGGCCTCCACATGGGCTCGAGGACGCCGCCTCCTTCTGGCATTCCGGCTCGAGACGGATCTCGGCCTTCGAAAACGGCCTCAATCTTGGGCTCGGAGGACGGCCTCAATCTCGGGCTCCATCTGGGCTCGAGGACGGCCTCCTCCTCCGAAGCCTCCATCTCGGGCTCGAAGACGGCCTCCATCTCGGCTCGATCGGGCTCGAGACGGCCTCCTCCTCCGAAACGGGCTCGCGGCCTCCATCTCGGGCTCGAGACGGCCCATCCGAGACGGCCTCCGGGGCTCGAGGACGGCCTCCTCCTCCGATCCATCGGCTCGAGACGGCCTCGGGCTCGAAGGACGGCCTCCGGGGCTCGAGGACGGCCTCCATCTCGGGCTCGAGGACGGCCTCCATCTCGGGCTCGAGGACGGCCTCCTCCTCCGAAGCCTCCATCTCGGGCTCGAGATCGGCCTCCAGGGGCTCGGGACGGCCTCATCTCGGGCTCGAGGACGGCCTCCATCTCGGGCTCGAGGACGGCCTCCAAGCCTCCATCTCGGGCTCGAGGACGGCCTCTCGGACGCCTCCATCTCGGTCGAGGACTCGGGCTCGAGGACGGCCTCCAAGCCTCATTCGGGCTCGAAGACGGCCTCCATCTCGGCTCGAAAACGGCCTCGGGCTCGAGGACGGCTCGGGCTCGAAAACGGCCTCCATCTCGGCTCGAGGACGGCCTCCTCCTCCGAAGCCTCTCTCGGGAAGACGGCCTCCTCCTCTCATCTCGGGCTCGAGGACGGCCTCCACCTGGGCTCGAGACGGCGCCTCCATCTCGGGCTCGAGGACGGCCTCCATCTCGGGCTCGAGACGGCCTCCATCTCGGGTCGAGGACGGCTCCATCTCGGTTCCATCTCGGTTCGAGGACGGCGGGCTCGAGGACGGCCTCCTCTCCGGGCTCGAAGACGGCCTCCATCTCGGCTCGAGACGGCTTCCATAGGACGGCCTCCATCTCGGCTCGAGGACGGCCTCCAAATCTCGGGAGGACGGCTTCCATCTCGGGCTCGATCCATCTCGGGTCGAGGACGGCCTCCATCTCGGGCTCGAAAACGGCCTCCATCTCGGGGACGGCCTCCATCTCGGCTCGAAGACGGCCTCCATCTCGGGTTCGAGGACGGCCTCGGGCTCGAAGGACGGCCTCCATCTCATCTCGGGCTCGAAGACGGCCTCCATCTCGGGCCGGCTTCCATCTCGGTTCGAGGACGGCCTCCATCTCGGGCTCGGACGGCCTCATCTCGGGTCGACGGCTCCATCTCGGGCTCGAGACGGCCTCCATCTCGGGCTCGAAGACGGCCTCCATCTCGGTTCGAGGACGGCCTCGGGGCTCGAAGACGGCCTCCTCCATCATTCGGGCTCGAAGACGGCCTCCATCTCGGGACGGCTTCCATCTTGGGTTCGATCCATCTCGAGGACGGAGGCCTCCATCTCGGGCTCGAGA
>NW_020869599.1:377835-380335 GCF_003789085.1 Penaeus vannamei | reverse complement strand
TATTTCTACAACTTTTCTTCCCTTAAACATCCAACAGAAATAGAAATATTGTTTGGCCAAGGGACACCATCCTGGGCCCGGATTCACTAACGCACTTACGATGGTAAAATCACTGGTAACTATAATTACTATGGTAACCAGACACCAGTGGTACTCACTGACAACTTCCCATCGGAGTTACCAAGATAAATTTTACCAATGGTCGGAGCACTGGTAACTTCTGGGAAGACGATGTCACCACGTGTTATCTCTTCCAAGAGATAATATCTAAGCAAAGTATTAGGTTTGTTTTTGTACCTGATACAACTCATATGATGGGAAACAGATATCACAATACGGACATGAAACCAGCAAGAATAAAATCCACACAATTTCTCGTAGAATTATAGGCCTATATAATACTAGAATGCATGGAATCGATAGATAAGTGAACTCTTAAAGAATTCTTCTCTGACGTAATTATTACAAATGCTATAGAAAAAGACTACCTTGCTGATATATAAACTGACAATACCAACGCTAAACGAGTATGACAATTCATGTATCAGTCGGCATTTTGACAATAAACTCTAAAGTGCACGGGCAAGAATAAGCCTGAAATATTTCCTCGGACAACAAATGGCGATGAATAAAAATTTTGTTTGGTCCGGTTCTTTGCTTAACAATGATTAAAAAAAAGAAAAAAAATCTGTTTGAGCTGTCTCTTCAGTTTGAGGAAAACAATAATATATCAATATTTATTGGTTCCTATCTATACAGTAATTATATATCTCACATGATGGATATATTCATGATGGATATAGTCAAATAGATATATTCATTTTTTGTACATGTACTTAAATAGTGTTTTAGCTGTGACGATTATTAAAAAAAAAAAAAAAATCACTGTGTCTAGTTCTGTTTACATGTTACGTGATTGGCCGAAGGAACCTAAAAGATTATGTATAGCGGTCGCTGATTGGTGGAATTACTTTGCTAGAGCCCTCTGTTGGCTGCCGTTAGAATGAGTCGATTTACGATTGTAACTCAGCTGATCCAAATTACCACTTCTTCATAAATCCCGCTTTGCTATCACTGGTAAACGCAATGGCGAATGGCCGCTGGTAAATGTTTTACGATCGTATGTTAATGAATCCGTTTCCTGGGCTTTAAGGGACTTACGCCGCCGTCAACCGATATAGACAGTTTAGCCATGTCTCTATGATAAACAATAACAGCAATTACATCGACATGTGTGCGTATGTATTTGTATGCATGTGTGTGTGTGTGTAAATATTTGTACATATACACATACATTATCTCTCTCTCTCTCACTACCTATCTATACATTATCTATCTCTATCAATTTCTCTCTCTCTTTCTCTCTTTTTCTCTTTCTCTGCGTGTTTATACATGATGTCAGATTACAGTGAAATCCGCCAGAAAACATTATATCAAGAATTATAACGAAAAAGAAAGAGACAAAGAAAGACAACACGAAGTATTAACATGAACCAATTTTCTATCCATGTTTGCAACAGTTCAACATTTTCATTTTTTTCTCCTTTTCTTTTTCACTGAAGCGGCGAGGAAAATCTGTATTCGAAAGAAACCAGAAAACACGGAATTATTTTTTCCTGAGGCTTGAAATATAAAATTGAGGTTTTGAGCTCCCTCTTGACCTTTTTTTTTATTCATTTATTTTTTTTCTTCATTTTTTACGTTTTATATTATTATCATTATGTATTATGATCTCCATTTCTTTTCCTCCACACGAAAATTCACAGTGATGATAAAAAATATCTATATAACAATAACAATATAATCAAATAAGACAAAGAAGATATCAGTCAATAGAAAATGGAATAAAAGAAAATTCAGAAAAAGAATTCTACAAAGATAGTATCTACCAATCTACTTCTTTTCATTCAGGGGAAGTATTTTAGGAAAAAATAAAACAAGCAAAATGTACGAAAAACTTCAGTATAAGTTTAAGTTTATATTCTATCATATCTGTAGATATATCTATGTCTATTTATGTACATCTATCTATCTCTCCATCCATCTGTTTATCGATCGATCTATCTCTACTGATCTATCCATTTATATATATATTTTCATCTTTTTATCTACAAATCTGCCTATCCCTTCATCTTTCAGTCTATCTATCCTCTTGCCTGTTCGCCTATTTATATAACATTCAGTCTATCTACCTACCTATCTTTCTATCTATCAGTCAGTCTATCTGTCTAGTTTTTTTATCTATCAGTCACGATATCTGTCTAGTCTATCTATGGTATAGAGCTATTCAACACACACAAAAGTATAAGAAAATTGATAATATCAGTTACATTACTAATAATAATGGTGATAATGATATTAATGGTGATAACGACAATCATAAGAATAATGGTAGTGACAGTGATAAAGATAATGATGATACCAATACTAATACTAATAGTAATACTAAAACTATACTACTGCCAGTAATAATGATAATAGCAATGAACAATAACAATGG
>NW_020869599.1:342835-365335 GCF_003789085.1 Penaeus vannamei | reverse complement strand
CACAATCTGATCCATGCGACTCGTGCAATGTTCCTCTTTCAGTCCCACACAGCCTACTACCCTGCCCACGCTTTACGGCTTTTCCTCACTTGTCCCCACCTCCACGACCTCCTAACCTACTGGACATCCTCTCTGAGTCCTTTACCTTTTCCTTTGACAAATTAGGCCACATTTTTTTTTTCTTGAATACCGGATCCACCGATATTTATTTCCAGGAAAATGAAAAAAAGTGAAAATCCCGTGTTTTTTTTCTCAATTTCCCGCCGATATTGTGACCTCCGCTAAAGGAATAGCAAAAAAATAAATGCAAATCCATGTATCTATGACTTATTGTGCATGGTATCGCTTCTCCCGTCTCCAAAACAAAAATAAAATGTATTTGGCTGAAATACCTTACTCTCATGCGTCATGTCATGTGTATTGTCTATCGTGTCCGTGGTCGGTGGTCGCTTCTGATCAGTGCTGGCGTATTTCACAATATGCACAGAGGCCCTGCAAACTAGGGTGTAAACACTCACATTCCAATATCAAAACAAAAATGCCTGTTTTCTTGTTTTTATATTGAATTCCATTTCATATCCAGAAAGGAAGTCCTTTTCCTACCTGTACAAAATGTCAAAGTACATATATAAGCCATTTTTTATGGATATTTTTTATTTTGATTTCCAAAAAAATAAATTCTGGTTGAAAGAAGTCTTTGTTTTCATTCCTCGAAGACTTCTAGTAAGACAGAATTGTACTTCCTCCAGGTGGGGCTGGAACTGATGCATTCCTTTATTTTTGATGGTAGGAGGTACACTTGTCTTATTTTGGTGCTGGGGACTTTTTTCCCTTCTCACCGACATTTTATTATCACCAGACTTGCCCGCTAAAAAAAAAGAAGAAGAAAAAAAAAAAAAAAAAAATGCTGTGGCCTTATTCTCCTTCCTTAGACGCATATCCTCTATTTAATCTAATTTCCCTTCTCCCTTACCTCCTTTCCCTTCTAACAGCCTTTCCCTCATACTACACCCCCATTAGTTCTCTCTCTCAACCCTTTTCACTACCGTAGTACTCGTCAACCCATAACTTTATCTTAATCATTAACTCACTCCTAACAATGATAATGATAATGATAGTAATAATAGTAATTATTCTTAGTATTTTAATAATGATGCTAAGAAAATGATAATTATAATAATAATAATAATAATATTAAGAGCGATAATGATAATGACAATAAACAATGATTACGATACTAATGCGAATCGTAATAAAGTAACACAAACGATGAACATAATAACAGCAATAACGGTATCCATAAAACAACAACATATCAATGATGACGATAAGAAAAGCAACGAGAATCAGCTGGTAATAAATAAGTCTCACAGTTGTCATAAAGTTTCAGCTGCCCTACAATTCCAAAACTTTTCTCCTTCTGAAACCTGTAATATTAACATACCAATAACTATCTCGCAATAACCGCTAAAAACACCGGCTATATAAAAGCGCATTAAATATTAGGTCCTTTGTCGGTCGGTCAATAAGAATAAACTTTCCGACTTTAATGATTATGAAAAGCATTTGAAAAATGGCTAAAGGTTATTGTCCAGTCGGAGCTATATATTAGATGGTAACAAAGATACGGGCAGACGGTAAACTAAAATTCCTTATTTTTATTATTTATTTATTTATTTTTATGAAAGAACAGACATTCCTTTTTTCGAAGGGCATAAATTCCTTATTTTCCCGGTGTATAAATTCCTTATTTTTCGACCTTATTAGAAATTTGTGCAGAAATTCCTTATTTTTTAAGTGCAGAAAATTCCTTATTTTTTTCTAAGTGCAGAAATTCCTTATTTTTTCGAAGTGCAGAAATTCCTTATTTTTAAGTGCAGAAATTCGTGCAGAAATTCCTTATTTTTCGAAGTGCAGAAATTCCTTATTTTTCGAAGTTTCTTTATTTTTTCGAAGTGCAGAATTCCTTATTTTTTGCAGAAATTCCTTATTTTTTCGAAGTGCAGAAATTCCTTATTTTCCGAAGTGCAGAAATTCCTTATTTTTCGAAGTGCAGAAATTCCTTATTTTTCGAGAAATTCCTTATTTTTTTCCAGAAATTCCTTATTTTTCGAAGTGCAGAAATTCCTTATTTTTCTAAGTCCAGAAATTCCTTATTTTTTCGAAGTGCAGAAATTCCTTGCCAGTGAAGCGAAATGGCGTTATTAACCCACTCGTTCGTCACGCGCCAAAATGTACACAGGAGTTTTTAAAAGTTCCAAGTTACATAGCGTTCATACTCGATTGCACCATGTCAACAACTACGCCACACTGGAGCCATGAAAAGCCGGGTATTATGCCACTCTAAATATCCATATTTGTTTAAACTTTGGCCATTTTCCACGAGGCGAACTATCGTAGGGGATACGAGCGCATGCATAAACCACGATTGAATCACGGTTTTGGAAAGTTTATTCGGTGCAGCGTGGCCAATTTCCCAAACAAACTGTGCATCAAATACCTGAAATGTACGGAAATGGCCAAAGTTACCCTTTGAATGTAAATAATTCCGGATTCCATTAACGATTATTTCCTGACAATGAGATTTTAGTATATGTTTATCCATGGTAATATACTGTGACCTGCTATCACTGTGAAAATATGCCTAGATATTTTTGCATTCGAGAGGAGTTCTATTGCCGGGTGGTATGCATTATAATACATAAGCGCCAACTGTACTTTGGTAATTGTTGAAAAAAAAGATGTTTATATACAGAAGAAAAAGCGCAAAGGGAAAAATTGAGGAATATATCGATTCTAAATGTTAAAGTCAAAATTATCTCTAATGCTGAAAAGACCAATTCTGATTGTTAATTTTATATTAAAAAATGCTCTCTCTCTCATACACACGCACGGATATATACCCATAAACACACACACACACATGTATATGTATCTCTCTCTCTCTCTCTCATATATATATATATATATATATATATATATATATATATATATATATATATATATATATATATATATATTACACACACACACACACACACACACATACACACACACACACACACACACACACAACACACACACACACACACACACAGTATATAGATAGATAGATAGA
Source organism: Penaeus vannamei (assembly GCF_003789085.1). Lineage (NCBI taxonomy): Eukaryota > Metazoa > Arthropoda > Malacostraca > Decapoda > Penaeidae > Penaeus > Penaeus vannamei. Next base: position 362,217 of record NW_020869599.1, on the reverse strand, counting down.
TATACATATATACACATAGACATACAAGCACACACACATACATCACACACACACACATAGATATGTATGTGTATGAATATCTGTGTATGTATCTTTGAGAGCGCGCGCGCGCGCGTGTGTGTGTGAGCTCATAAAAGGAGATATGGCCAGGATTGGGGTCGATATGTAGTTTGTATGTGTCAAAGACCAGAAAGTGACGAAACACTCGTAAGGTTGATTACGCGCCGTCCGTTTCGTGCCGTCCTTCGTCGATGTCGATCTAGGAAGAAATTTTCACAACGATCCTTTCGGTCTGAACAGACTTGGGGGATTGCAACCATATCCCAGTCCGTTCACACACACACCTATTTCGGCGTGTGGCAAAAATGTATTTCCTGTTCCTGCCAGTAGAATTATTTCTATAAACTCTTATTTGCGATCTCGACATCGTAAAATTGTTATTTCCTCGCCCTGTGCATATTACGGCAAACGAGAAGGGCAAACAGTGATGTTTACAAGTAATACTCCCGAATATGCAAAGAATGTAATATTGTAACATCATAGAGCAAATCAATAGCAAAATTACCATGAGCAAGCTTTAGCACAGAAGAATAAATGTAGTTATTACGAATGCTTGTGTGATGCAAATACACCAATGGTATGTCATTTCTTATATTAACGATGCCTTTGCACAAAATTGTACAGTGTTATTATCCAAGCACTACATTGGCTGCATTCACAATGTACTCATTTTATGTACTCACTCTGTTTAGACTGATGGAAATATGACAACATACACTTGGTTAAACTGTCATATATTGATCTTTCATCTTTTTTTCCACTTTAGTGAAAAAAAAAAAAATGTGAATAAAACTGGCATGTGGATTTCCATAAGAAAGGTTTTCTGTATTTGGTATGCAACTGAAGAAGATGGATGGTGTAAAAAATAAAATTAATGTCTTGAATCGAGACCGGTGGTGCCTGGACGTCCACGAAAATCGAAACTTCGATATTGACTCCGAAATGAAACTAGAATAGAATGTGTCTCGCAGCTTCGATCTCGGTCCGAACTGTCTCGAAGCTTTACGTGCGCTTGAAGCAATTCTTCTTTATCCTATTATTTCCATCTTTTGCTTTGTTCGTTTAGCCTGTTGTATACCTCCGTGAACATTTACATCGACTTACAAGAGAAGATTTTTGTACAAAGACCACGAATTACATTTTTTCTTCATTTACAACCTTCTGTACCTGACGAATGCCACTTAACCGCAGGTCTTGCCGCTAAGTTATTCGGACATTCGCAACTTTAGGTATAAATAACATGGCTTGTTTGTCCTCCATGCGTTTCATGGTGAAAGTTAGAACAAACTACCATTGGCGGTGTTTATCAGAGAGAAGTTCCAACTTGTACGGAGTTTGTGCAGCTTAAAAAAAGGGAACTTGTCTGATATACAATGATAAGTATCGATCGCAGTACTCGCGTAATTCCCGAAGTCGTTCGTTAAAAGAAAATGGCTTGCTGGTAATATAGTGCATACCCTATCTCCTCATACATCACCTACCGCGTGGATTCCAGAGAGGAAAAGAAAAAGAAAAAAAAGGAAAAAGAAGAGGGAAAAAGAAAAGGAGGAAAGAGAGAAAGAGGGGAAATGAACCATAATCATCACCGCAACATGACCATCGCCACTATACCCGCATCACAAAACCAGCATCACCTTTATACGAGCAACATCACCACATCACCATTCTGAAATATAACCATCCATTATTATTGATCAGAGATAATAGCAAAAGAAGTAATTTTTATACTATAAATTAAATTATTACTTCAGAGATAGATAGGTAAAGAGAGAGAGGGAGGCGAGAGAGATAGAATAGAGATAGAGATAGATAGAGATAGAGAAGAGGATAGAGATAGAGATAGAGATAGAGAGTAGAGATAGAGATAGACGAGAGACAGAGACGAGAGAGAGAGAGAAGAGAGAGAGAGAGAGAGAGAGAGATAGATGGGGACAGAGAGACAGACAGAAGCAGACAGACTTAGAGAGATAGAGAAGATACACACCGAAGAGAGAGAGAGAGAGAGAGAGAGAGAGAGAGGAGAGAGAGAGAGAGAGAGAGGAGAGAGAGGAGAGAGAGAAAGAAAGAAAGAAAGAAAGAGAGAAAGAAAGAAAGAAAGAGAGAAAGAGAGAGAAGAGAGAGAGAGAGAAAGAGAGAGAAAGAGAAAAGCGCCACAACTCATCATCACCATCACTCGATCACCACACGAGCACCACTCATGACAGCATCACCCACAGCACCACAATCCGCGGGAAGCCACAGAGAGCCACAGATTCAGCAGGAGAGGAAAGAAAACCGGATAATAGCCAAAATGTAGAGGGGGATTACCCCGATCAATACAGTCGAAAGGTCATCATTGTACCGAGCGAGAGGGAGGCGGGAAGGGCAAGGGGGAGACGGGGGGGGGAGGGAGGCGGGAAGGCAAGGGGGGGAGACGGGGGGGGGTGTTGACGGAAGGGCAAAGGGGAGGGGAGAGACGGGGGGGGGACGGGAGGGGCATGGGGGGAGGGAGTGGGGGGGGGAGGGGGGGGAGACGGTAAGGGCAAGAAAGAGGGAGAAGGAATGGGGTAAAAAAGCAAAGGGGAGGAGAAAAGGAGGGGAGGAGGATAAGAAGGGCAAGGAGGAGAGACGAAAAGGAAGGGAGAGGGATAAAAGAAGCAAGAGGATGAGGAAGAAGGGAGGAGGCGGAAGGGCAAGGGAAGGGGAGAAACAAGGGAGAGAGACAGTAAGGGAGAGAGAGAGGAGGGAAAAGACGGAACGGAGAGGGAAGCGGAGGAGAGAAAAGGAGATGGGAAGGAATGGGAAGAGGGAGAAGGAATGGGGTAAAAGAAGCAAAGGGGAGGAGAGAAAAGGAGGGGAGGATAAGAAGGGCAAGGAGGAGACGAAAAGGAAGGGAGGGAGAGGGATAAAAGAAGCAAGAGGATGAGGAAGGAGGGAGGAGGCGGGAAGGGTAAAGGGAAGGGAGAAACAAGGGAGAGACAGTAAGGGGAGGAGAGGAGAGGGGAAGACGGAGAGGGGAAGCGGAGGAGAGAAAAGGAGAGATGGGAAGGAGAAGAGGAGAAAGGGGGAGCAGACAGTGAGAGTCAAGTTGAGGGGAAAAATGGAAGGAGGGGCAAGGGGGAAAGGACGTAAGAGGGAGGAAGAGGGCTAAAAGAAGCAAGGAGGAAGGAGGGGAAGAAAGGAAGAAGGAGAAGGGAGAGGGGAGAAGAAAGAGGTAAGAGGGAGAGAAAAGAGGAAAGGAGGAGAGAAGAGAGGGGGAAAGAAAAAGAAAAGAGGGGAAAAGAAGAGAGAAAAAGAAAAGGAGGAAAGAGAGAAAGAGGGGAAAAGAGAGTAAAAGAAAAGAGAATAACCGAAAGGAGAGGAAAGAGAAAGAAAAAAAGATAAAGTGTGAGAGCGGGGAGGAAGAGGAATAGGATGGGGGGAAGGGGGGAGGGGAAGGGACCAGGCAAAAAGGATTGGTCGGAAAAGGAGAGGGAAGTGGGGGGGGAGGAAAGAGGAGAGAGGGCTCGTGGGAAGTGATAATGAGAGAAGAATGAGGGAAGAAGGAGAATAAAAAGAGAAAAGAAGGGCGTAGGTGAAGAGGAAGGGTTAACAGAGAGAGGGAGAGAGGAGTAACATGAAAAAGAGAAGAAAGAGGAGGAAGATGAGGAAACAGAGGAAAGAAGGAAGAAGAGGAAGAGGAGGAAGATGAGGAAGATGAGAAAGAGGAACAAGAAGAGGAAGAAGAGGGAAGAGGAGGAAGAAGAGGAAGATGAGAAAGAGGAGGAAAAAAGGGAAGAGAGAGGATAGAAAGACAGAATCCCAATCCATCTATGCTCAAGGACAAAAGAAAAAGAAAAGGAGGAGAAGAAAATGATAATAAAAGGGGAAAAAAAATAAAGAATTCTGAAAAAGGTGGAAAGAGGAATGGCTTGAGGGAAAAAATCAAAGTGGGAAGTTTCTGCACATTACAAGCGTCGAAAGAGAATAAGAGGAATTTTCTGCACTTCAGAGAGAATAGAGGGAAATATCTGCATTCGCGACAAGAACAGAAAAGAAGGAAAGAGTCGATAAAAAAATATGCGGAATATATACTGCACTTTCGGAGACAAACTAAGGAATCGTGTGTCGTGAACTTCGAAAAATAAAGGAATTTCTGCACTTCGAAAGAATAAGAGGGAATTTCATGCACTTCGAAAAAATAAGGGATTTTCTGCACCTGTCACGAAAAAGAAAGTAAGGAATTATCTGCATTCTCGAAAAAATAAGAATTTCTGCACTTCCGAAAATAAGGAATTTTCTGCAGTGTGCGCGCGAGAAAAATAAGAATTTCTGTTTTCCAGAAAAAATATAGGAATTTTCTGCCCTTTTCGCAAAATAAGGAATGACATAAATAAATACAGATAGGATGATGCTGCAACCAATATAAGCTAAATAGAGACAGCACAAACAGCCCTACCAGACAGGCAAATAGACAGACAAACGGACAGACAGACAGCATGAAGATGAAGGACAGAAAGGAAAATACCAATCCATCATAAAGTATGATTTTTTTTAACAGATTACAATTTAATACAATATATAATATTACGCGTATTTAAAGGTTATATATATTCCTATCATAACTATCTACATAGACATCACCGCCATAAGGGCACAAGGACAATTCGTATATTTCTTTATTCTATTTTTTTCTTTTGGAATTTCTAGAAAAGCGTCAATAAAAAAAATCATCGAGAAGTATATGGACGCAGAGAAAAGCGACAAGAAACGAGGACAAACGAACGCGACAAAAAGACGAAAAAGAAATAAAAATGGGGATATTAAGAATAACTAACTCATAGCATATTGAACTTAGACATTCTGTCACTTCGAAAAAATAAGTGAAGAGAATTATTGCTGCACTAATCGGGAAAAATAAATAGAATTGAATATTAGCTAGCACTAATTCACGAAAAAAATAAGAAAGTAATGTACTGACACATTCTTCGCGAAACAAGAAAATAAAGGGGAAATGTATCTTTCGCGACATACTCGGAAAAAAATAGGAGGAAAAGGTATTCTGCAAGGCACAAGGACATATCGAAAGAAAAATAAGGATTGTACTTGACAACTTCACAAGTAAAATAATAAAGAGAGATGTTTCTGCACTTACGCAAAAACTAACATAAGAGGAGAAGACTCTATCTGCATCTCGAAGAGAAAATAAGGAATTTCATGCACGTTCGAGAGAAAAGAATAGAAAGAGGAATTCGTGCACTTCGGAAAATTAATAGAGAAATTTACTGCGACTTCGAAAAAATAAAGGAATTTTCTGCACGGATTAGAGAAATGAAGGAATTTATCTGCACTGTACGGAAAAATCAAGGGAAATTTTCTGCCCTTCCGAAAAAAATATAAAAGGAATTTCACATCTCAATATTACGAAAGATATCAGAAAGATTTACTGATACTTAGGAAACACATATCAGAATTTCGTGTGCGCGACCTCATTCACGAAAAATTAATCGAATTTCTGCACTGTACACAGGAAAGAAGAATAAGGATATCTATCTGCCTAACTGTCGCAAAAAATAAAGGCTAGTTTCTGCACTTCGGAAAATTAATACATGCGAGTCTTCTGCAGAGAGAGACTCTCGGAACAATCAGAGGATTATTTCTCAGTGTCGTCACTTCTCCGTAGCTACCTACGCTTATACTCTGATTCTGGCTCTTCTCACCCAGCAAGATATCATGCTCACTTTTCGTATGCATACTCTCCGTGCGTCTAAATACTATTAACTCATACTGCTCCTCCATCCCACGCGTCATAACTCATGCGAATTCCTGACTTCTCGCGTACACTACACATATCATCGATCATTACTGTCCTCATACTCTCCTCCCTGCATATATACATAACTCATCAGTGCATCTCTTCTCTCTTGCGTCTCTTCTCTCGAAAAATACAAGGCGAATCTTCTGCCCACCGAAAAAATATAGGATTTCTTGCACTTCCCGCGCAACAAACTCACACGATAATACACTGCACCTCTCTCTAAAATTAAGGCTCTTCCTCTGCCCTCGCGAAATAATAAGGAATTTTCCCTGGCCTCCACTTTCTCAGAAAATTCTAATGACATTCTCCTGATACCATTCTCCGAAAACTCGCTTCTCAGCCTCTCTCTCCCTCTCGCTCTTCTCGCCCACTCTCAGCTCGCTTTTCAGCACTCCTACATACGCGTAATTGTCTGCGTCTGCGCAACAATCATTTAGCTGCACCTGTAACATTAGAACAAAAATCGCAATATAATAAATGTTCAGGCCTATGGGCATTGAAACAAGGAAGGAGGGCTGTGAAAGAGAATAACGAAAATGAAAAAGCTTCACAAGAGAAGAAAAGGGGAGCAGGCAGGAAGCCTTAGAAGATAGGTTGTGTCAAGCGTGAAAAGGAAGAGAGGAAGAGAAAGAAGAGAAGAGGGCGAGGGAGTATGATTATGGGTGAATGAGGGATGAATGAGTGAGAGAGGAGAGGTGGGAGGTAGCATTGGGAAGGAGGGGGATGGAGAGGAGAGGGGAAAAAGAGCGATAGAGAAGAGACGGGAGAAAGAGAGAGAGAAAAAGAAAGAAGAAAAGTAGGACGAGAGAGAGAGTGAGAGAGAGATGAAGAGACAGAGAAAAAAATAAGGGAAATTTTGGTACTAGGAAAAATAAGGAATTTGTCTGCAACTTCGAAAAAATAAGGAATTTCTGCCACTTCGGAAAAATAAGGAATTTCTGCACTTCGAAAAAATAAGGAATTTCTGCACTTCGAAAAAATAAGGAATTTCTGCACTTCGAAAAAATAAGGAATTTCTGCACCTTTCGAAAAAAATAAGGAATTTCTGCACTTCGCGAAAATTAAGGAATTTCGGGCACCGAAAAAAGAAGGAATTCTCAGTACTTCGGAAAAATAAGGGAATCGTGTTACTTAGGAAAAATAAGATTCTGACGACGACGAAAATCAAGGGATTTCTAGCACTTCGAAAAGAGTAAGGAGATTTCTGGCACTTTCTCACGAAAAATAGAGAAGGAATTGTCACTGCACTTCGAAAAAAATAAAGAATTTCTGCAGCTTCGAAAAATAAGGAATTTCTGCCACCTTCGAAGAGAAATAAGAGAATTTACATTACAACTTCGAAAAATAGAATTTCTCGGAACGCACGAAAATAAGGATTCTGGACAAGGGAAAAATAGGAATTAATCTGTGTACATTCGAAAAAAATTAAGGAATTTCGTATACTTAGGAAAAATTAAAGGGGAATTTCTGGACAGGAAAATAAGGAGGAATTTCCTGGGGACAGAAAAATAAGGAAGTGTCTCATGTACTCGAAAAAATAAAGGAAATTTGCTGTACTAGAGGAGAGAGCAGATTTTCTTTGAGTTGACTTTTTGATTTCGAGAAAAGACATGTCGAAAGACGAATTATTTTATTTAACAAACACCTAATAACTTTGTATACAATGAGCATTATGTTATTTTTATTGATATCTATTTTATGTAATTTTTATCAAGATGAATGAGCATTATGTAGAGCTATGGGATCTTCATGGAAAATAAGGAATTTCGTGCTACTGATTCGAAAAATAAGGAATTTCGGTAAGGAGGGGAGCAGAGTGAGTGACGTATAAGGAAAAATAAGAAAATTGATGACTGGAACAGAGAGAGAAAGAATAGAGAGAAGAAAGATGTCGCAGATGAGCACTTCGAAAAAATAAGGAATAGATGTGTCTGCTAACTTAGCAAAAATAAGGAATTTCGTGTACTTCAGAAAAAATAATGGGAAGTTTCTGTAAATTAAGGAGAAAGAATAAAGGAATAATTTACCTGCACTTCGAGAGAGAATAGAATGAAGAGAGGAGATTTCGTGAGTTAGGAGAGAAGAATACACTCTCACTGCACGAGGAGAAAAAGGATGAGGAGAATTGTGCGTCGCACCAGAGAGAAAACCGGACGAAAATGATAGAGGGAATGGTATAGATGGTACTTGAGAGAGAAGAGAGAATAGAGAGAAATTCTGCAGCATGTCGAAGAGAAAAGAGAAAGATTAGAATTATTGCTGAACATGCACCGCGGAAGAAAAGATAGAGAGGATTTCTGCAGCTTCGAAAAATATAAGGGAATTTCTGCACTTCGGAAAATAAGAATTCATGCACGGAATAAAATAAGAATTTTCTGCACTTCGAATAAAATAAGGAATTTCTGCCACTCTCGAGAAAATAAGAGGAATTTTCTGCACTTTTCGTCGAGAAAAAATATAAGGGCAATTTCTGCACTTCCCAGAAAAATAAGGGAATTTCTGCATCTTTCCGAATAAAAATATAGGAAGATTTCTGCGACTTAGGAAAGAATAAGGAATTTCGTGTCACTCAAAAAATAATAGGAATCTGGACTTACGGAAAATCGGAATTTTTTTGCACTTCCCGCAAAAAAATGAATTTTCTGCGCTTCGGAAAAACTAAGGAATTATCCATGGCACTTCCGGAAATAAGGGAATTTCCTGCCACTTCCCGAAGAAAAAACCTGAATTTCTGCACTTCGGACAAAACATTAAGAGGATCATTTCTCCGCCACTTCCGGGTGACGAGAGAGAGAGAGAGGGGGGGCGGGGGGAGAGAATTAGAGAAGGATGTATCATATAGATTAGATAGATAGATAGAAGTATAGATAGATAGAGGAGATTAAGAGAGAGAGAGAGAGAGAGAGAGAGAGAGAGAGAGAGAGAGAGAGGCGGAAAACCATTTCTTTACAACCCCGTATTCGGCGACCTTTCAGAAAAAAATGAATGTATATATTTTATATGATTATGGGACTGGTAAGCATTAGGTGTTGTTTCAGTGCATTTTCCTCCTTTCTTATCAATAATTTGAACTTTAATGATACCGCAATTTATATAGGGGCATTAGGAAGTTCTTCTATGTCTCATGTATCCTTTTTTTCTCTTTCCTTTCTCTCCCTCTCCCTCTCTGTTTTCTCTTCCCTTATCTCCCCTCCTGTCTCTCCATTAATCCCTCCTTTCCCCTCCCCCTCTCTCTCCCTCTCACCCCCTCTCTCTTCTTTTTCTTCCTTCCTTCAATCCTTCCCTCTCCTACCCTAACTCCCTTTCTCTTTCTCTTTCTCTCTCACCTCTCTCAATCTTTCTCTCTTCACCCTTTCTCTTCTCTCTCCCTCCACCTTTCTCCCTCTCTCTTTATTTCTCTCTCTCTCTGTGTCTCTCTGTCTGTCTGCCTCCCCCCCCCTCTCTCTGTCTCCTCCACCCCTTTCTCTCTCTCCTATCCCTCCCCCTTCCCCCTCTCCACCTCCCTCCCTCTACCCCTCCCATCCCCCATCCCTCCACCCCCTCCAACCTCCTTTGTGTAACGCAGTCTATCATCCTGCTTTATTTGACCGGCAGTCTTCGAATTCATCTTGTATTTGCCTTATGTCTTGGGTATTGTATCCTCGGTGATGTATTGATAATTATAACAGCTTACGAATGTTTATTCCAGCGAACTGTGTTTTCTTTTGTTTCATGAATAGAACATTTATATTCGCGTATGTGCATTATTTAGTGTTTTACTATGATTGTTCTGGAATCTTATGTGCATGTTTTGATTCCATTCAGATGCATTATTTCATCCTCTGACTTCTTCCATTCATGTAAAATTTAGATTCCAAATGTAGTAATTTATTTATGTATTTATATTCATGTCCATCGTTGCGTCTTCTGCCTATTTGTCTAATTATTTAAAATACGTATAAATAGCAGGTGTGAATATCTTTCTATCCTTGCTTGTTACTGTATTTTAAAGTGTTTAATAAACGTGTGTATGACTATAATAATATGAAGAAACTATCACAGACAAATATCAAAAGTTTAAGGATGATGGTGATGGTGCCAGCGTTCCCGGTGATGGTGACTGACACCGAAAGCAGCGCGAGTGACAATGAAAAATATGAAAATGAAATTATCCCATTCAGTAAAAAAAAAAAAAAAAAAAAAATGGTAACAATGATAGAAAAGATAATGGGAATTTGGTATTGTTGTTGATAGATAAAATCGATCGAAAGGTAGATTGATAGATAGGTAGATAGAGAGAGAGAGAATGAGAAAGGGAAAAGAGAGAGGAGGAGATAGATAGATAGATAGATAGAGAGAGAGAATGAGAAAGGGAGAGAGAGAGAGAGGGAGAGAGGAGATAGATAGATAGATAGATAGATAGAGAGAGAGAGAGAGATAGAGATAGCTAGCTAGCTAGATAGATAGATAGATATAGAGATAGAGATAGAGATAGATAGATAGATAGGTAGATAGAGAGAGAGGGAGGGAGGGAGACGGACATGTTTTACATCCTGTACAATAAGCCAGAGTCAAATATTCCGAATAACATATCAGACCACATTACTTATCCAGATGGCACTTCTCACTCGTAGGTATTGTTCGATTAACTTATTTACTCAAACAAAAACAGAAACCTGACAAATACACCTCTTTTTACGAATCGTTTAATCATTAAACTCGGTACATGCTTCCGTCCATGCGTTATTCATCCAAAGCTGCTGTTATGACACATATCTCTACCGACATCAGGCCGAGATGTTAATATATAAAATAAACTAGGTGTCCTTAAAAACACAGCGGATGGCGGGTCATGTTCGATAACCCCGGTGGAATTAATGAAAAACGTGTCATATTGCTGTGCTATTCTTTATTCACCCCAACGTTGTCAGCAGCGCCTCCATCTGTCCCCCTAGCGGCCGCTCTTCGAACTACTGGCTGGAGGAGAAGCGCGCGCTGTTTGAAATTATTATATTTTGATGAGCTATAATTTTCAAATCATCATGATGCAAAGGATAATCATAGAATTCATATGGCTCATGAGTGATGAATAATTGAAATCCTTATGTCTGAAGTTTATATTTTCAATTGGTCCTAAGATTTGCATATCAATCTGGAATCTATCAATAAGCAAATGAACAAAACGAGGTTTAAAAAGAAAGTGTTTGTACGGGAAACGATAAAGCAATACCTTAAAACTTCTGCACTCTGTATGGCAACCTTTCTAAAATGCTGATTAGATAAAACAATTTTCCCATGAAAAAAAAACGATATAACTTTTCCACCGATCATACTGATTACGAACATAACCAAAATTTATCAACTAGAATGCAGAAACGGCCTAATAACTTCAAAACAAATGACACAGACCATCAATAACATATACAAGAAAAGTAAAATCAAACACTTACCCTTCCTTGAAAAAACAAATACAAAAAACAAACAAAACAGCAAAAACAACAACAAAAAACACAACCTTCACCAGACGATAATCCAAACACACACACGAACCCCAAGATCAAAAATCAAAATAAGCAGAGCGTATTTGGAAACAACGCGCGGTCTAAAAGGCGGGGTTCGTGATGATCATGTCTCCATCAATTTTAAATCGACGTACATGAAATCTGGTATAGCTAGGCAGCCTCGTTACATACCCCTGCGCCGCTGAGCCGTTCAGTGTAATGCGAAATACTGTACCGTTGGCTGGAAGAGGCGTTATGAAAAGGTAACTTTCCATGTTTGTTTTATGTGATTCTCTGATGCATATTTCAGATACGGCAGCATCATTTATTAAATCGCTCGGACGAAGTATAGCATGGTTTGCATTAAGGACAATACTTACTCGCACACATTGCTTGGAGGAAAAGAATGTTTAAATACACAATAAACTTGATAACTTAATGGACCTTAATAGCAGATTTTAGTGACGTTTCATCTATTTAACTCTCAAGAATTTACTCTAACATGGCCATTGTGAACGGGAAACCTTTCCACTATTTCGTCCACTAATATTGTTTTCGGATATATTTTTTTCGGATTCTTGGATATGATTTTAAAAGAATGTTTTCCTTTAGACTAACTGTTTTTTTTATTTTATTTTATTTACGCCTAGCTCTTTTTTCGCATGATTAATGTTAGTATTTTTCACTGTTTTTCTGGAACGTTTTATCTCCTTCCTCTAGATATTATTATTTTATTAAGCTGTTATATCTTGATGTACTACAGACGTATCATTAATTCTTTTATTTATATCTTTTATTTATTTATTTATTTTCTAACATTATCTTTGATATTGATATTATTTCTTTTGATGTTTCAGGATCTGGGGACAAAGTGGTGCAACTCCTTAATAAGTGTAGAGAGAAGTATAAACGTGAAAAGTCTTTGTCAAGAATTATTTTTAAAGAACCTAATTGACTTACATGTACACTTTCTTGCGTGAAAAAGCCTTTATACATTTTGCATTCATCCTGAGACACGGAAAGTTTTTGCAATCATTTTATTGCCTTATTTTATCAGTAACCTCCCCCTTACCGAGACACAGAGAGTTTCTGCAATCATATTATTGCCTTATTTTATCAGTGACCCCCTCCTCCTTAAAAAAAAAAGAAAGACAGAAAATAGATAAAACAATAAAAAGAAAGAAAAGAAAAAAACTATCAACTCTCATTTATGCGCAAAAACACACCTTCAATAATCCGGAAATTATGAAGAAAATCAATGATTTAATAAAAAAAAAAAAAAAAAACAGCGTATGACTATGTTGTACCTTTACATAGTGCATTTCCACCTTGTGAATAAAATATAGAGTAAAAGAGAGAAGTAGTATTTCTTGGCTTAATATTCATGACTTCAGAGCTAACCAAATGAAAGATTCTTCATTTCAAATAAGGTTACTTTGTTTCTAATGCAAACTGAAAACTTTTTGATGTACGAGGATGTGAGAAGAATATGAATGATGATAATGATGGGTATGATGATGATGATCATGGTGATAGTGGTAGTGATAAATGTGATAATAATGATGATGATGATGATGATAAATGTAATGATGATGATAACGATGATAGTTATGATAATAATGATAAAGGTAATTATAATTATGATAATGATAATGGTAATGATGATGATAATGATAATGGTAATGATGATGATAATGATAATGAAATTAACATTGATAATAATGATGAGAAATGATAATAATGATGATAATGAAAATAAAAAGATATATAATAACAAAAACAATAACAATAGTGATAATAATAATTATGATAATAATGGCGTTGAGGATACTGATGATGATAATAATGATAAGGGCGATAATAATAACAACAACAATAATATCAAAGATAATGATAATAATAATAATAATAATGAATGATAATGATATAAGATAATGATGATAATGATTATTATGATAATGATGATGATCATAGTAATAACAATAATCATAATGATAATAATAATGACAGTAATGGTAACAAGTGGCAATGGTGAAAATTAGAGCATGGATAATAATGACAGAAATAAAAATAATGATAACGAGCATCAGAACACTAATGATAATGATGATAATGATCATAATTATCGTAATGATTTAAAGAATATAAAAAAATAACGATTTTCATTACAGAAACAATAAAAAAATATCACAAAAAAGTGAACACCAAGACAAGTGTTTAAACAAAATGAATAAAGGAATGAATAACGAATGAATAAACAGATAAAAGAAGAGGATTCTTCATAAAGCGACTCAAAAGACGTTTATAAAGGATCGAAATTCCTAGAATGAGATACAAGGAACGTCGGAAAATTTATTGCCAAAAGATTACAACCTATGAACAAAGAAACCGTATTTTGCAGTAATAAATTTCGCTGCAACTGTTCTTCGTTTCAAAGCGACAAAGACAGAGATAGACAGATGGAGAGATAGATAGATGGTATTGCGCACATATGCACAGAGAGACAGAGAGAGAGAGAGAGAGAGAGAGAGAGAGAGAGAGAGAGAGAGAGAGAGAGAGAGAGAGAGAGAAGAGAGAGAGAGAGAGAGAGAGAGAGAGAGAGAGAGAGAGAGAGAGAGAGAGAGAGAGAGAGAGAGGAAGGAGAGGGAGAGGGAGAGGGAGAGGGAGAGGGAGAGAGAGAGAGAGGGAGAGGGAGAAGAGGAGAGAGAGAGAGAGAGAGAGAGAGAGAGAGAGAGAGAGAGAGAGAGAGAGAGAGAGAGAGAGAGAGAGAGAGAGAGAGAGAGAGAGAGAGAGGAGAAGAAGAAGTGGGAGGAAGGGAGGGAGAGAGAGAGAGAGAGAGAGAGAGAGAGAGAGAGAGAGAGAGAGAGAGAGAGAGAGAGAGAGAGAGAGAGAGAGAGAGAGAGAGAGAGAGAGAGAGAGAGAGAGAGATAGGTAGATAGAGATATATAAAATATATATAGAGAGGTGGATAGATAGTTGGATAGATAGACAAAATTACAAATTAATGTATGTATATATGTATTATATATATTTGTATCTATCTGTTCATCTATCTATCTGTCTTTATCTGTATCTGTCTATCTATCTATCTATATATCTATATATCTATTTAAACAGATATCTATACCTATATTTATGTACACACACACACACACACACACACACACACACACACACACACACACACACACACACACACACACACACACACACACACACATCCATACACACACATAAGCACACACACAAATAAACAGAGTGATGAATAATAACTATAATAATAATGAAAATAATAATAACAATGATAATAATAATCATAATAATGATAATGATCATAATAGTACTGCTACTAATAGTAATACTACTACTACTAGCATTGCTACTAATGTTACTGGTGATACGAATAAAGATAATGTTAATAATGATTATAAAGATAACAATAATAATAGGAATGGCTGTGATGATAGCAATAACAATAATAATGATGATAAAATTAATAGAAAATCAATAATAATGATGATAAAAATAATATTTAGAATGATAATATCAATGATAATGGTGATAATGAGGATGGTAAATAAAAAACAACAATAATGATAACAAAAGGAATTGTAATTGTAATAATAATAATAATCATGAAAATGATAATAATAATAATAATGAAAATAATGATAATAATGATATCAATGGTAATAATATTGATATTAAGAACTATGATTATAATAAGAATAATGATAGTAATAATAATTATAATGATAACAACAACAATATCAATAATAATAATAATAATAATAATAATAATAATAATAATAACAATGATATCAATAACAATAATGATAATGATAGTGATAGCAATAGCAATAGTAATGATAGTAATTATAATAACAATAATGATGATGTTAATGATAATAAGAACTATAATGAGAACATAGTGATGATGATAATGACAACGATAATAATAGTAATGATAGCGAATATATTGATAACAAGAACAACAGCAATAATAATGATAATGATGGTAATACTGATAATAGCAATATTTGTGATTATGATGGTAATTATGATAGTAATTATGATAAAGATAATGAAAATATTATTAATGATATCAATGATGAGAAGCATAGCAATGAATAGTGATAATAGCAATTGTAATAACGGTTTTGATAATAGAAATGATCCTTATAATGGTAAAAGAACAATAATAATAATGATAGTAATAATGATGATTTTTTAAGATTTAAGATTTAGTTTTAATTCCATTTGTTACAATGGATATTCTTTGCTGTGACATACTGTCTGTTTTATTTTGCCCAAATCTCCCCCTGTGATAATATTAGTGATTATGATGGTAATTATGATAGTGATTATGATAAAGATAATGAAAATATTATTAATGATATCAATGATGAGAAGCATAGCAATGAATAGTGATAATAGCAATTGTAATAACGGTTTTAATAATAGGAATGATCCTTATAATGGTAAAAGAACAATAATAATAATGATAGTAATAATAATAATAATGATAGAAATTATAATAATGTTAGTAATCGTAATAATAATAATACTTATGGTAATAATTAGGATAATAATATAAATAACGCCAGTAATTCTAGTATTACTGGAACTGACAGACTTGTAGAAATAGCATTCTCTAGATGTCACTAGAAGATTTTAAAAACCTGTAGCGCAGTGATCCTTACCTATTCTCTTTGACAGACCTTAAAATTTAAATACAGTTTAGGTGTTCTGTCGTTCTCATGAATATTGTTGTCTGAGAGAATTAGAAACCCCTTTTCTTGTCGCTCTTAATCTGATTCGATCTCGGATATAATTCATTATAGAAAGTATAGAGAGAGAAAATGATGATTTGATGATTACGATTGAAAGTGAAATCATTGACAAAAAAAAAAAATATATAAAAAAAAATGGCATTGCATATTGCAGTCGAACAAACAGATAAAATGACCATTTGGATAGATCCTACCTGAGACTGTTATGAATAACAAATATAACAAAACAGGTTCGTGTGTGGGTGAGTGTGTATGCGTGAGTGATAACATGGTATTGACCTGTAATAACCATGATCTAAATTAATATTCTATTTATTACTGATACCCTTTATGCAGTCAGCACTTTATGGCACTCTGTTGCAAAGTAAAGCTGAGTGTTGCTTCTTGCAATGATACCCGTACTCGTTTGTGTATTATGTACGTGTGTGCATACATGGGAGTGTATGAGTGTATGTGTGGGTATGTTTGCATGTGTGTGTGTGTGTGTGTGTGTGTGTGTGTGTGTGTGTGTGTGTGTGTGTGTGTGTGTGTGTGTGTGTGTGTGTGGTGTGTGTGTGTGTGTGTGTGTGTGTGTGTGTGTGTGTGTGTGTGTGTGTGTGTGGGTATGTTTGCGTATGCGAGTCTCTCTCTGTCTGCATGTGTGTGTGTATGTCCATGTCTGTATGTGCGTGTGTACGTGTGTTGTTATTTTAGCAATACAAAGAATGTTACTCCTTTCTGCCAATCATTTTCTTTGCTAAATATTCATAGAGTAAATGAATTAATGATCACGGGATGCACAGCTAAAGAATTACATATAAGCTTATCATATATTGATAAAAAAGAAAAATAAATTATGCATTTTAACTCTACGTCGTACTACTGTACCAGAAACAGTTTCACATATTTTATTATAAGTATACAGAGGTAAAGGGAGAGCAGTCAAATAATTTCTACAACTATTACTTATCTACTACGGCTACTACTTATATTACCATCATTACTACTACTAATATGATTATTAGTAATGCTGATATTACTAACACTATGATTATTTTTTTACTACTACTACTCATTCTACTTACACTACTAGTGCTATCACTTCTACCTACTATTGCTACTATTATTGGTACTACTACTACTACAACTATTACTTACACTACTACTATTATTACTGCCATTATACTGCTACTACTAATACTCCCGCTACTTCTACTATTACTACTACTACTACTACTATTACTACTGCTACTACTATTACTACTACTACTACTATTACTACTACTACTACTAATGCTACTTACAATTAGAATTATCATTATGCTTATCACTATCATTTTGGCAATCATTCTACTATCATTATGCAGCTTTCAGATTATCACACATTGCACAATAGGTACTTTGGGCAATATTTACTAGCTTAATCCTGTTTACTGGTGAGCCATTACTTAATTACTCTATGATTGATTTAATTGATCAATGAAGTATATGTAAATGATATGTGCAAATGATTGGTTCTATATATTCGTGGTATTTTAATAGTCTTCATATTTTTTCTGTATCTAGTTTACTTTTAGTTTGAATTTCTTACTCTCTCTCCTTCTTTCTTTCTATCTCTCATTCTGGCTTCCACTCTCTGTCTTCCCCTTTCTCTATTTTTTTCCTCTCTTCATTCCTTATCTCTTTTCTCTCCTTTCTCCCCACTTCCCTCCTTGCTTCCTGCTCTCTCGTTTCATCCCCTCTATCCCCTCTCTTCTTCTTCTTCTTCTCTCTCTCTCTCTCTCTCTCTCTCTCTCTCTCTCTCTCTCTCTCTCTCTCTCTCTCTCTCTCTCTCTCTCTCTCTCTCTCTTCTCTCTCTCTCTCTCTCTCTCTCTCTCTCTCTCTCTCTCTCTCTCTCTCTCTCTCTCTCTCTCCACATTTCCTCTCTCTCCACCCTCCGTTTGAGCACGCGAAAGACAGACACACTTCAAACAAATATTTTGTTTGAAGTATTTTGCGACAAAAAAACAGATATCTAAATTGGTGAAGTTAATGAAACGAGACGATATTTTGATACTCCACCATGGATCATAATTTTCCAATGAAGGAAGCCAAAAAATTGTTGATGACGATAATCATAACAGTGACGGTTGCAGGAATAACGATAATGAAAGCGCTAACGAATATAGTTACGATATTTTCAATAAAAAAAAAAAGAAATAAAAAAATCCATCTCACTTTCCTAACGATAAGAATGAAAGCAAGAAAGGAGAAATAAAGTGAGAATGAAGAGAAATACTGAAGTATTGGAGGGGGGGGGGGGCGGAGGATAAGCTGAATGTAATGAATAAAACTCTTTTATGATTATGTGGAATAAATTCGCAAAATATCCAAAGAAAGAACAGAAAAAAAATAAATACCCTAAAGTACCCCAAAAAAAAAAAGGGAAAAGAAAAGAAGAAAGAAGAAAGAAAAATTAAGAAAAAAAGAAAATAAACAAATAAACGAATTCTTACAAAGAGGATATTAAAGAAATATCTAAAGTTTGGAAGATACAATTCTTAACTAACAGTAACACATTGTTCGGTCTCAATATAGAGAAAATGTACAAAAAAGTATAAAAGAGAGAGAGAGAGAGAGAAAGAAGGAAAGAAAAGAAGAAAAGAAAAAAAGTTCAAGGTCATGCGACGTGTCTCGACATGTCTTCACCTTGATCGTCAAAAGTCCCATTGAGTTGGGAAGTGGGGGAGGGAGGGGGGGGGGAGGGGAGGGAGGGGAGGGAAGGTAGGGGAGTGAGGGTGGGGTGAAGGAGGGGTGAGGGGATTGAGGGAGGGAGGGAGAGGGCGAGGTTAGCAGGGAGAGCAGAAAGAGGGGAGAGGAGGTGTAAGAAGGGGGAGGTGTAGGAGGAGCAGGAGGAGGAGGTGGAGGTGTAGGAGGAGAAGTAGGAGGAGGAGGTGGAGGAGGAGTTAGGAGGGGAGGTGGAGGAAGGGAAGGTAGAGGCGGTGAGATGCGAAGCGAGGAGGAGAGGGAGATGGGAAAAGAGGGTGAGAGGCAAAGGAAGATAAGAGCAAGAGGGGGAAGGAAGAAAAGGAGGAGGAGGAGGAGGAGGAGGAGGAAGAGGAGAAAGGTGGTGGTGGTGGTTGTGGTGGTGGAGGAGAGAAGG
Organism: Penaeus vannamei; assembly: GCF_003789085.1. Lineage (NCBI taxonomy): Eukaryota > Metazoa > Arthropoda > Malacostraca > Decapoda > Penaeidae > Penaeus > Penaeus vannamei. The sequence continues at coordinate 342,987 of NW_020869599.1, read as the reverse complement.
GGGAGGAGGAGGAGACCGAGGAGGAGGAATTGTGGGGAGGAGGAAGAGAGGAGGAAAGAAGAAGAAGAAAAGTGGGAGGAGAAGAAAAAAAGGCAGATACGGATAATAATAATAAGAGAAGGAGGAAGGAAGGAGGAGGGAAGGGATGGAAG
>NW_020869599.1:330335-335335 GCF_003789085.1 Penaeus vannamei | reverse complement strand
ACAATGATAATAAGAAAAGATGATAATGATAACAATAGTAATAATTATGATAGCAATGATAATGATGATGCTAATAATGATAATGACGATGATGATGATAGCAGTGATAATGATAATGATAATTATGATGGAATGAAATACAAATGACGATTACAATAATGATAATAATGAATAAAAAAATAAAAATGATAACAATAGTAATGATAATAAGGAAATTATTATAATGAAAGCAATAATAATTATCATGATAATAATGATGATGAAAAAGTATAAAAATAATGGTGATAATCATAATTACAATGTTAACGATGATAATGATAATGATAATGATGATAAAGATGATAGTGATAGTAATAATAATTATAACAACAATAGTTATGATAATGAAAAAAATAATGATAATAATGATAATGATAAACACAATAACAATAATGATAATAATAATAATAATAAAAAATAATACTAATAATGAAAAAATGATTAGCATATTAATAACGAAAATAACAATACAAACAAAAACAAAAAGGATATTAGTAACAATAATGATAATGATAATAATGATAGTGATAATGATGATAATGAAGTTAATAATGATAATAATCATAATGATAATAGTCATAGCACCAACAATAGTAATAACAATAATGATGATAATGATTATTATCATCATCGTTAATCATAATCATAATAAGATTGATAATAGTTATGATAATGATAATGATGATGATAACAATGATAATCATAATAGCAATAATGATAATAAAAATAACAATAGTAATTATAACAATAATAAAAACAATAATAATAACAAACAATGCTAATACTACTACTAATAATAATGACAATTATATTTACAATAATGATAATGATACTATTGATAATGATTGCAATGATTACAATGATAGCAATATTGATACTAATAACAATGATAATGATGATTACAATGAAAATGATACGGATGATAATGATAATGAGGGGAAATATAACAGTAGTAATAATATTAATAAAATTAATTCGATAATGATAATCATAATCCTTTTATTACCAAAAAAACTGCTTACACACGTTGGTAATGATAATATGAAATGAAGATTAATAATGACTTGATATAATATTAATACCACTGACTTACTGAATGAATTAATAGTAGAAAACAACAGCAGCGACAACAATTAATTAGTTAGTTTGAAAATAATAAACAACAAAAAAAATTAAAACGATAACAACATCCTTAATTCCAACTTAATTTCTGTTTCTTTTTCTGTGCAGTCATTATAATAATCAATAATGCAAAACAGCTTCATTAGATTTTTAATAATCTGATCAACATAAATTGTTTATAAAGCTGGTAAATACATATTACTGAAATATTCATTAATATAAAAAATGCTGCTTTTGCCAAATGAAGTTCGAGTCAGAGATTTTTTTTTAGGTGGAGGAGTAGGAGGGGTAGGGGTAGGAGGAGGGGGAGAGGGAGGAGGGAAGGAGGTGGGGTTGGAGGAGGTTAGGAGGGTTAGGGGTAGGGAGGTAGGGAGGAGGTTAGGAGGGGGTAGGGGTACGGGGGATAGGGAGGGGGATTAGGAGGGGAGGAGGGTAGGGTAGGAGGTAGGGGAGGAGGTTAGGAGGGGGTAGGGGTACGGGGGTAGGGAGGGTTTAGGAGGGAGCGGGTAGTAGGGGGGTGGAGTTTAGGAGGGGTTAGAGTAAGGAAGATAGGAGAGGAGAAGGAGAGGAGGAGGAGAAGGAGGACGACGGGGTAGGAGGTGAGGGGGGGGGTAAGGGGGACGGAAATGGGGTAGTAGGGGAGTTGGAGGAGGAGGAGGGGAAGAGGGAAAGAGGAAAGAGGAAGAGGAAGAGAAGAAGAAGAGGGGAGAAGGATAAGGAGGAGGAGGAGGAGGAGGAAGAAGAAAAAGGAAGAGGAAGAGGAGTTGGAGGAGGAGGAGGAGGTAGGAGGAGGAGGAGGAGGAAGAAAGAAAATAGAAGAGGAAAGAGGAGGAGGAGGGGGAGGAGAAGGATAAGGAGGGGGAGGAGAAGGGTAAGGAAGGGGAGGGAAGAGGAAGAAGAAAAGAAAAGGGAAAGGAAGAGGAAGAGGAGGGTAGGAGAAGGAAGATGAGAAGGATAAGGAGGAGGAGGAGTGAGGACAAGTGTGAATAAAAGAAAGGAGAAACAGTTAGAGAGGCAGAGGAGAAAAGAAGAAGAAGAACGAGAAGAAAGAAGGACTAAGAAGAAGAAGAAGAAGAAACAAGAGGCAAGGATAAGAGGGAAATGAAAACAAAAAAGGGATGGGACATATGAAGAGGAGACAAAAGAGGAAGTAGAAGAGGAATAATAATAAGAGGTGGAGGAGGAAAAGGACCAGCATGAAGAAGAAAAGGGACAACGGGAGGAGGAGAAGAAGCAATAGCAAAAAAAAAAAAAAAAAAAAAAAAAAAAAAAAAAAAAAAACATACCCACCTTACTTTTTTCACTCCAAGAAGAATCCCACAAACAAACACATCCTCTGGCTTCGACACCCTTTCTTAGAAGACAAACAAACAAACACTTAAGGGATAATTTCCAAGAGTGTCCTAATGTCCCGTATAACACTGTCTTGCATGTGGGGAGTATGCATATGAAAGCTTGAAGGTGTGTCTGCATCTGGCCGATTCTGAACGTTGGAGTTTGCGTGTGTGTGTGTGTGTGTTGTGTGTGTGTAGTGTGTGTGTTTGTGTGTGTGTGTGTGTGTGTGTGTGTGTGTGTGTGTGTTGTGTGTGTGTGTGTGTGTGTGTGTGTGTGTGTGTTCGTGCTGTATTGTGTCTTTCAAAGATTTTGATATTTCTTTAATTAAAAGGAGAAGAAGAAAAGAAGAGAACTAGAAGGAGAAGAAGAGAACAATAGAACAAGGAGGAGAAGAAGAGAACAAGAGAACAAGGAGGAGAAGTAGAGGTAAATGAAGAAGGAAAATACGTTATTCAATGATTATTACTTTTTCTTCGCGAATAGATAAGATAGATAAAAGAAAAATAACATTTTAGTAAATAACAAAATCATCTCTCAAAAAAAAAAAAAAAAAAAAAAAGAACAGAGAAAGAAATTAAATAGGAAATAAGGATAAAAGGAGAGAACAAAATAAAGAATGAAAGAATGAAAGAGGATGAAGAACCTGATGATCCGAATGACCATAAAGAACACACTAATAACAAGACAAACAAAGACGGAAAAAAATAAACAAACAACCCCCCCAAAAAAAAAAACAAAAAAAAAAAAAAAACATAAAAAACAAACAAAAAGGGAGAGAGAAGAAGGTACAATAAATGGGAGACAGGGAGAACGGAGGTGGGAAATTGGGGTGAACAAAAGGTAATTTTGGGCATCTGTCAATCAATGTAATAAGATATTAATGGAGGCAGAGAAGGGACTCCTAGACGATTGATTTTATGAGAGTGTGTGTTCTTCTGTCATGTGTTTGCGTGTCATTTGTGTGTGTGTCATGTGCCTGCGTATCATGTATGTGCGTGAGTGTGTCATGAGTGTATGTTTTCCCTACTCTTCGGAAGTATGTTTGCGTGGTGTGTGTGTGTGTGTACGTACTATGGGAAAGTATATGGTATATGTTTGTTTTGATCTAATTATGATGGTATTTTCTTGTGTGTTATAGTTTTATGTATTTTTCTTATCATTATATCGTGTATTATCTTTTGCTATGAGAGTGCATTATTGTAAATAAGATGTCATATATTACAATACTTGTTTTGTCTCTAACACTGCTTGTTCTTAGCTCTCCCTTGTTGCCTTATGCTTTCTGTCCCATTCTGTTCTTTTTTCTGTCTCTCGTGTTCTTAAAGACTGTCTATCTGCATGTCTACCCTCACCCCACCTTTCTTTCTTCTCTCTTACACACATTCGTCAATTTTGTACGGTTATGTGGATGCGTTGTGTGTGTGAGTACAAGTAGATATGCAAGTTAATGTGATCTTACAAGAAGAACGAGCAACACACACACATACACGCACGCACCCCCCTTTTCACCCCCCCCCCGACACCAAGAATCCCCCCCCCTCTCCCCCAACACACACAGACACACCTACACACAACGACCCCCCCCCCACACCCCACCACACACACACACAACCCATACCCCCCCCCCACATACCCCCCCCTCCACACACACAACAGCCACCGGTAACCCCCCCCCCCACCACACACTCCACACGAGCACATGCCAGACTAATCACACGGGTTTTGATGGCACCTAGGGCTTGTGTAACATCCTAACAACCATTATAGAGGCTGTGCATGCTATCCCCGTGCATGTTTCGGCCTTCTAGAATATTCCAGCGACTATAATCCTGATTTGCCTGATGTACGTGGAAGTATTGATCACAGAAGGATAATTTGCGTGATTTTATTTCAGAGAGAGAGAAAGAGGGAGAGGAATAGGGAGAAGGAGAAGGAGAAGGAGAAGGGAGGGAGAGGGAGAGGGAGAGAGGGGAGGGAGAAGGGAGAAGGAGAAGGAGAGGAGAGAGGGAGAGAGAGGGAGAGAGAGAGAGGGAGGGAGAGGGAGAGGGAGAGAGAGAGAGAGAGAGAGAGAGAGAGAGAGAGAGAGAGAGAGAGAGAGAGAGAGAGAGAGAGAGAGAGAGAGAGAGAGAGAGTTAAATAGATAGATAGATAGACAGATAGACAGATAGATAGATAATAGAGATTTAGATACATACATACATACAGAGAAGGGGGGCAGATATGGATAGATAGATAGACAGAGAGAGACCGAGAAAAGAAGCGAGAGGTAGATAGAGATAGAAAGACAGAATGTGACTGGGACAAAAGACAACAACAGGGCACTGAGATGACCATGAAAAAACTCTTTGTAATAAAAACGAACAGATATGAAAAAAAAAAGAAATATGTACCATAAAACTAATACAGTTATGGGTGATCAGAACAAAGTCAACGCACCTGAACCCCCAAACAAACAAACAAACACCACCATCATGAATTAATTACGCGCAAATGTATCGGATGTA
>NW_020869599.1:318053-320553 GCF_003789085.1 Penaeus vannamei | reverse complement strand
TATATATAATATAATAATATGTGTGTGTGTGTGTGTGTGTGTGTGTGTTGTGTGTGTGTGTGTGTGTGTATAGTGGTATATATATGTTGTAATATACATATATGCATTTATATATGAATATATATGATATACATATGTATATGTATATGCATTTTATCGCTGCATATGTATGTTATATTTATATATATCAATCAATAAATGATAAATATATATATATATATATATATATATATATTATATAGTATATATATAGTATATGTATATATTGTAATACATAATATACTTATATGTATAATAAACAAATAATATACACAATACATTATATATAAATATATATAATATATATTATATAATATATATAATAATATATATATATATTATATATATATAATATATATACATATATAATATATTATTATATATATATATATATATATATATATATATGATATATATATATATAATAATATATATATATATATATATGTATTATATATATATATTATATATATATATATATAATATATAATATATATATATATATATAGTGATATAATAATGTATATGTATATTTATTATAATACACATAAGAGACACATTTTTCCCCCCACCATTTTTCCCCCCACCCATTACTCCCAAATGAGAGGGAACAAGGCGGCCCCCACATCCTCGGACGGGGGGGGGATGAGGGGGGGGGCGAGGGGAAACAGAGAATAAAGAAAACCCGGAGAATGTTGGGCCTTATATTTATAATATATGGTTGTATGCGTCTCTTTTGCAAGCGCGCCCCAGCATCAATAACTGCAGCGCAGGACACGCCACAAATGACACAGGGACCTCACGACCCTATACCTGAAACTCCGGATTAAAAAAGTTGACTCGCGGCAAGACACGGGCGGCTGGACTTACTGGGCGTGTCTGTCATGTTGGGGCGGTGTTTGTATTTTGAAATGTGTGTGTATATGTGTTTTCTATTTTTTCTGGTTTCGAGTCGGTGTTGTCTTTTTTTTTTTTTTTTTTTTTTTATTAAGGTTATATCGTGTGTTCCTTTTTCTTGTTTTTGGATTTATTTTTTTTCTTTTTTGTGGGAGTGTTTGTGATTCGTACACACACGTACACATACACATGGAAACGCACACACGTCCAGACACAGACACGCATGTATATACACAAGAACCACACGCAAATACTTATACTACACATACACCCACTCATGTACACACACAACACACACACACAAAACACACAATCACCACACACACAAACACAAAACACCAAGCACACACACACACATAAATACACGCCAACACAAACAACACCACACACACAAACACACACACACACATAAATACACGCCCACACAAACAAACACGCACACACAATTAAGCATACACTTCCCCCTAATCTATTCAAATCACCAATCAAGCAACCTAACAACCACACAAACTACCTCTCCACTCCTCCTCCTCCCTCCCTCTCCCCCTAAAAAAACACAACCCCAGCCACCCTCCCGTATCCCGTTTTCTATAAACAATAATAATAAAAAAAAAACGGTTATAGAACGAATTGCAACAATCCCGTCAAGAAACGGAGCTCATAATGGCAGCGGCGGAAAAGATTGAGACAAAGCAACAGGCCGATGCTTTTAGCTTTGACAACGAGGTGGCAAGAGCGTGTCATAAAACCGGACGTCATAAAGGCGTTACTTTCGCCTCGTCAGCGCTTTGTAGATAATGCGAAACGGTGAATAATGGAGGAATTAGACAAAAAAGAAAAAAAAGAACTTGAATTGAAGATATAAATCTGCGTCTGGAAGAGGTTTTGCGGTGTTAATTGGTATATTGTTAAAGGTTTTACAAAGGTTTTGGTGTACTGATAATGGCTTATTTCAGGGTGTTGCATTGTCACTAAGGGTTGTATAAGAGCTTCAAATTCGATTATCTAAGGGTTCTGTTTTATTAATGATATTTAATTAATGGACTTTGGTGTATCAATGATTAATCTCTAAGAGTTTTGATGTATCAATTACAGTTATTTAAGGATGATGGTGTTATAATAACTTTGTGTTTTAGGTATGTTAATAATGGTTATTTATGGATGACGTTTTAGAGTGTAACTGTGTTAAAGTTTTATTACTATCATTAATAATCAGAATAATATCAGTGCTAATAATGATAATGAAAATAATGATAATGATAATAATGATAATGATCATAAGGATAACAACGATGATAATAACGAGAAGGATAATAATAATAACACCGATGACAATAATGATAATACGTAGATGACAAACAAGAAGACGGAAAGACGAAGAAAAACAAAAACAAAACAAAAAGCAAAAGCAAAACAGTAACACAAATGGCAGTGAATTATTCGCCAACATCGAAACTCAACAACAACTTTCCCTCAAATGCTTTTCAGAATTACAGAGATGAATCTGAAGTAAGGTAATCTCTTGGTTCAGAAGAATAAGAGATTTTATTGTCTTGTGGGACTT
>NW_020869599.1:300553-303053 GCF_003789085.1 Penaeus vannamei | reverse complement strand
GATGGATAAGAATATAAATAGAAAGATAGATAGATACGAAGAGTGGGATAATGTTTCAAAAGAGTGCTGGTTGACACTGACTAACTTGCGGTAGGAATGTTGATTTTATATGTTGTCAGTGGTTGTCAGTGGCACATATTATGGCTGATGGAGGTGTCAATAAGGACGGTGGGTGACAAAGAGAGGGATGATAACATTATTTGGTTGACGGTGCGTCCAAGAAGAATGAAAGTAGAAATGGTAAATTAACAGATGGTGTATGAAACATTGGCATTCATTACTAGAATCAAGTTGGGGGCTTTAAGCTCTCGATATTACGCTTACCACCAAGAAAACAAACAAACAAACAAATAAACAAACAAAAACACGCTACTCAATCCATTCGCGAACCGGTCAATAACTCAAAAGAGAGAGAGAGAGAGAAAAAAAAAGATCTACCTATGGGATATGTCGCCAACAAAAAGAAAACGGAGGAAAAAAATGAAGAAGTCAAAGTTGTAAGTTAAATAATTTCTTGCATCTGCTAATTAAAGTGGACAGAATATGAAAGCAAGTACATCTCCTCACAGATTTAGCCGGCGTGTTTCTCGTATTTTTATCTGTTTTTATCATCAATCTATCGGTCTTGCGGGAGGAAAAATCGCGCGGTTTCTCGAGTTCTCATGAAAGCTTAAAATCCCGCCTGATGAAATAATAGCCAAGACTATCACTATTAATTCTACAGATATTCGTCTTGTGAAACTCTGCCACATATCCTTTTTTTTTTCTTGTCCTGTTTTTTTTTTGTCCTAATTTTTTCTCTCTCTCCTTCTTTCACTTACGAAGGGAGGTACAAGAGGAATGATGCATATTGAACGTACTTCTTATAACGGAAGCCCTGCATTAGTAAAAGAACACTAGATACTGCTTATATATTTCATTCCAGTTGGGGAATTTGTGATCCAGAGTGCGGTGCGTGGACTACAGGTGCGCCGAGTATTTTTTTCTTTTTTTTCCAACTTCGACGCAATGCAATGCGTTGGCTCTTTCAAAAACACATAACTGGCTGGCGGTTCGTTCATTTAACAAGGGTGGACTGTCCTTTTTTTTTTTTTTTTTTTTTACGCGTCTGTTGATTGAACAGATGGGTATTTTTTTTCTTTTTTTTGTACCGCTGTTTGATCGTTTGTCTGCCTGTTTTTCTTTCTCTTTCTCTCTCCTAAAGATATTTATTCTTATATTTGTCCATTATCGTTGTTATCACTATTCTTCTTCTAGGGTGTGATGTTAGTGTCAATATTTTCACCAATATGTTAGTCTTCAGAATATTACAATAGTTGTTTATTTTATTTTATAAACAACATTTTCGTTGTCATCATCGTAATCATCTTCATCTTATCATTAATTATACTATCATTAGTTGCTATGGTATTATCACTTTTATCACTTTTTGTAATTGTAATTCTTAATGTCATCATTGTTATTGACGTCATTATTATGACCATTACTATCACCACCGTTATCATTATCATCGTTAACATAATTGTTATTAGCGGGATCATTATACCATTTTTGATATCATAATCAATCTATAATTTCCATTTTTTTTTCAAATATTACAAGTTTGAAGAGGAAGGAGGAGGAGAAAGGGTGGGTTGGGGAATGGGGATGAAGGGAGGGGAGGGAGAGGAAGGGGAAGGGGATGGAAGGCGTGGGTAGGGGGAAAGGGGGGTGGAGGAGCAAGTGGAAGGGGAAGGCTGTGAGAGGGGTGTGTTGAGGTGAGGGGGAAGGAGGGGGAGGGGGAGGGGGTGGGGGAAGCACAGGCAAAGTGCATGTAAAATTCAGAACGGCAGGATTCAAATAGCACCAATCCAGGTACATGAATAACCTAATGTTACAAATGAATTCCCACAAAAAAAGAGAGAAAGAGAGAAAGAGAGAGAGGAGATAGCAGAGCGAGAGAGAGAGAGAGAGAGAGAGAGAGAGGAGAGAGAGAGAGAGAGAGAGAGAGAGAGAGAGAGAGAGAGAGAGAGCGAGAGAGGAGAGAGAAGAGCGAGAGAGAGAGAGAGAGAGAGAGAGAGAGAGAGAGAGAGAGAGAGAGAGAGAGAGAGAGAGAGAGAGAGAGAGAGAGAGAGAGAGAGAGAGAGAGAGGAGAAAAGAAGAAGAAGAAGAAGAAGAAAAAAAAAAAGAATGAAAGAAAGAGAAAGTTTGAAAGAAACTCATAGCGATCTCATTACATATGCGTCTTGACATTTTTTTCTTGTTCTTCCCCTCCCTTCTCCCCCCCCCCGTTACCTTTCACCCCTCTTCCCCTTCTCTCGTTTTTTTCCTTCTTTCTCTCTTTCGCCATCTCTTTAACATTCCTAGACCCTGTCTCTGCCCGTCGAAATATATACATTTATATATTAAATGTATACTCACACACACACAGGTATACACACTCTTTCTCATTCTCTCTCCTTCTCTTTATATACATCCATATCTGTGTTTTTATCCATCTACATATAGTCATGCACTCACA
>NW_020869599.1:253053-260553 GCF_003789085.1 Penaeus vannamei | reverse complement strand
TTACAGAAAAGCTTACAATACACAAATGAGGTTTACTAAAAGGTGAGGCAATAGTTTCGTGATCCTTCGGAATTCCAATTTCAGGCCTGGAGGGAGATAAGTTAAGATAATAAGATGATAAGTTAAGGTAAGATAAGATAATAAGATAATAAGTTAAGGTAAGATAAGATAATAATAGGGAGAGGGAGAAGCAACGAGGTACTAGAAGGGCAGCTGGTAAACGAAAACGAAAGCAGGTCAGGTCAGGTCAGGTCGCGCAGTCGGACGGTCGGAAGGGGAAGTCAAGCCGAAAACTGGGAGACTGCATCAAAAAAAAACGTTTATTACAGTTGAAATGAGATAGTTGATTGATGATAGAGTATTCTACCAACCTGAGGACGTCGCCTTTAGCGTAGGAAAAGACTGCAAAAGCTGCTGACCAACCCATCTGACCTCCTACTCATGGCAGAAGAGGGTGTTGTTGGAGTGCCCCCTGGATATGCCGTATTGCGCTGGGAGTCTCGCCGGCACCTTTCTCGCCAAAATACGGTGTATCACAGGAGGAACAAGGAATGAAACAGCTGACCTCACTATAGTTGTATAGTGAGGTCAGGTGTGGACCAGGTTGCGGCGGAATGGTCAGCTGGAGGAAGTTTGCTGTTGAGGAGGCAAAAGGATCGACGGAAAAAGCTGATCATTATTTCCATTATCTTTCTATTGCACTTGCCACTATTACTCAGTGTGATTATTATGGTTATTATTACCATTGCTAATATCAGCTTTGGCATTGTCATTTACACTACTATTATTATCATTGTCAGTGTCATTATTTATATCATTGCCATCATCATAATAATAATCAGCAACATTTCTATCGATATTGTTAGCAACGTTATTCATGTTAAAGACGAATCATTCTTTAATCTCTTAATAATTTTTTCTCTTTCCCTCTATTTCGATAATGGTTATCATTACTATTGCTGATATCAGCCTTAGCATTGTCATTTACATTAACTTAATATTATCATTATCAGATTATTTATATCATTGCCATCATAATCATAATCATCAGCAACATTTCTTTCGATATCATTAGCAACGTTATACCAATTAAAGACGAATCATTCTTTAATCTCTTAATAACTTTTTTTTTCTTTCTATTTCGATAATCTCACTGCAGTCTTCCTTTTACGTTTTCTTCTCTGTCACCCTCAACGAATCCTCTGACGTCATCGTAACGCGAGATTCCAAAGAATGCTGAAAATGCGAAGGGAATTTTTCCAGACGTGGCGGGAGGAGGATTGGGGGGGGGGGTATGAGGAAGAGAGGAGGGGGGGGCATGAGGGACTGCCTGAAAGGGAGGGGGAGTAGGAGGGCCAGTCTGAGGGGGGGGGGGGAAGAGAGTAGGGGAATCAGTCCGTGTGGGAAGGAAGGGAGTTGGGGAGTCAGTCTGTTGGGAGTAGGGAGAGTAGGGGTCCAGTCGGGAGAAGAGGGGAGTAGGGGTTTCAGTCTATTGGAGAGTAGGAGGAGGGAGGACCAGTCAGTGGGGAGGAGGGGAAGTAAGAGAGCCAGTATGTGGGGGAGGAGGAGAGTAGGAGGACCAGTGTGTGGGGGGAGAGCATTGTGGGGGAATAAGGGAAAGGAAGAAGGGGAAAGGGCGAGGTTAGGGCTTTGTAGAGTGAGGGAGAGGGACAAAAGGGGGGGGGATAAGGGTAACAGAGGCGGGTGTAGCGCGTAGGTGTATGTTTTTGGGGAAGGGAGGGGGAACTGTAGACTCTAAGGTGACAGGGAGGGAGGTGGGGAAAATAAAAGGGTTATGTTTTTTTTTTTTTTTTTTTTTTTTTTTTTTTTTTTTTTTTTTTTTACAAGCTCGCGGCAACAGGCGTGGAAATAGTTTAACTAGAAGGTTTAATTGGATTTCTTTCTCTAAACTATTTTCGTCCAATGTGTGCAAGATGAGAATGCGTCTGTTAGCTGCCACGTCGCTCGTCTGAATCTGAACACTTGATTCCAGGACGAAGTGAGACAGAGGGAAGGGAAAAAGGGGAGTATGTGAAGGGAAGGGGGAGAGGAGAAGGAGAAAGGGGAGGGAAAGGATGATAAGAGGAGAGGAGAAGGAAGGAAGAGGGGAGGGAAGGGAGGAGGTGAAGGAAAGGGAAGAAAAGAGGAGAGGGGAGAGAAGAGGGAGGACAGTAGGAGAAGGAAGGGGAGGGTAAGCAAGACAAGAGGAGAGGATAGAGAAGGGGGAAGGAGAGTGAAGGGAAGGGAGGAGGTGAAGGAAAAGGAAAAAAAGAGGAGACGGGAGAGAAGAGGGAGGAGAGTAGGAGGAGGAAGGGGAGGGAATGGAAGACAAGAGGAGAGGACAGAGAAGGAGGGGGGAGGAGAGGGAAAGGGATGCAGGAGAGGAGGGCGGGGGCCTTCTGCGCAGTGGTGGGCGTGGTGATGTGGGTGTGCTGGTGACAGGCCGCGTGGCTTGTATGCGCTGTTGTTGTCTGTCGACGATGAATGAGGCAATGCCATTGATATATGGTGTGTTGTGTCCGTAGAGTTTTTGTGGATCTGATGAAAAGGAAGACCTCATTTTCCTTTCTTTGGTCCTTTTTATGGCATTTTCCTAATCTCATTCTCTCTCCTTCTTCCCTTCCTTTCCCTTCTCTCTATGATTCTTTCTCTACCTCGTCCTTCTCAACTTATATCATCTCTGCCTCCCCCCACTCTTTGTTTATTCTTCTCTCTCGCTCTTTCGCCATCGTCCCCTCTCCCTCACTTTATCCAATTCCCTTTTTGTCTCCTTCTAAATCTCTCTTTCACCTCAACTCCCCCCCCCCCCCACTTCACATACACATTTCCTTTTCCTTTTAGCTCCCTGCTCTCCCTACCCCCCTCCCCCTCCCCCTTCCTGAAACCATACGACTCACAAGCGTCTCATAATTTGTAATTCCATTTGATCCCCTTCCCCCCTTTTTGCAACCCTTTCTCTCTCCCTCCTTTCTCTTCCTCTCTTCTTCCCTCACCCTCTTTCTCCTCTCCCTCTTTTTTTCTACCCTTCTCCCCTCTCCCTTCCCCCTCTCCGCAGCGCTTCCTTTTGAATTGTAATATTGTATTAGCGAAAATGCGTGTTGTGTTGGCAACAGGACGAGGAGCGACTGTGTTAATAAATCCAAAATTTATTTCGACAGAGCTTAGTAAATGCCTAGTTGCTTGTCTCTTGGAGATAAAATAAAAGTGTCAAATAATTTATGGCAGGTGGAAGGTAGTGAGCTGTCTCTGGGGTGGCATTTAGCATGGGAATATGTTATGTAGAAGGTGATATATGGAGTCTAAAAGTGGAGTCAGCATGAAACCATGATAGGTAGAAGGTGGAATGTAGAGTCCAGAGGTGGAATTACCAAGGAGCCATGTTAGGTAGAAGGTGGAGTCACCGTGGAAGTGTATCGAGTGGAGGTTGGCGAATGGTCCCTTGGAGTGAACATGGAATCTTGCGGGATAGAATTTGGGAAGAGGTCCCCAGGGAATGGAGTTAGTATGGGAGGATGTCAGGGGGAAGGCGAAGAGTGGAGGCTAGAAGTGAAGTTAGCTTGGAGACATGTTAAGTAAGAGGTGGAAAGTGGATTCTAGAAATGGAATCTAGAGGTTGAGTTAGCATGAAGGCACGTTAAGTAAAGGGTGGAAAGAGGATTCTATAGAAAAAATCTAGAGGTGGAGTTAGTATGTTAAGTAAGAGGTGAAAAGTGGATTCTAGAAATGGAGTCTAGAGGTTGAGTTAGCATGGCGTATTAAGTAAAGGGTGGAAAGAGGATTCTAGAGAAAGTCTAGAGGTGGAGTTAGTATGTCACGTAAAGGGTAGAGAGTGTATTCTAAAAATGGAGTCTTGAGTAGAGTGAGCAAGGAGACATGTCAAGCAGAAGGTGAAAAGTGGATTCTAGAGTTAATTCTAGGGTGGAGTCGAGAGATGGAGTTAGCAGGGAGGCCAGGTGGAGTGCTCCCTGAAAGCCAAGTGAGCATGTAGTGGAGGGAAGCAAGCTGGAAACGGGCTGAGCGCTCGTAATGCAGCGGAGGGAGAGAAACACAAATGTTTAATGTTCATTTAACATTTATGATCTCGTATATTTGTTCCGCGAAGTTTGCCACATGTCTCTGTGTCCCTTCCGAACTTTTAATTAAATTCAGACGAAACACTCCATTAATACCAGAACCATTATCCTAACGAACAAGTGCATCCTCGTTGATCTTTGTTTAAAAAAAAAAAAAAAAGATTATTGTGATGAAAACAGAAATAACAAAAAAATAAGAGTGTATGTGAGAGAGGGGGGAGTCAGAGAAAGAGAATGAGACAGACACAGTATATACAGACAGAGAAACACAGACATAAACAGACAGAAACCCTAAGAGAAAGGACATGGAAAGAAAGGAGAGAGTGAATAAGAGAGAGAAAAAAACGAAAAGAATAAAATTTAAAAAAAGGAGACGAGGGAGGAGCCAGAATGGGCGAGGGCTAATGTTGAAACGCAAACAGAGAGAAGAGAAGAGGGTAGAAAGACAATTGAAACCTTTTTTCCCACTTCTAAAGAGGGATTCTAATCTGAGAGCAAACGGCAATATGATATTTAAGCTCCTTCTGTTTACCTTCGGGTGGATCATAAAGGGACAGGTTCGGCTTCAAAAGGAAGGCTTGCGAGGAGGATTCCACGGGCTTAGCTGTTCGTGTGTGTGTTGCCGGTTTTTTGCTGTTTGTGTTTATGTTGTTGGTTTTTATGTTGTGTTCGTGTTGTTTGTGTTTATGTTGCTTGTTTTATACCGTTGGTGTTTATGTTGTGTTCATGTTGCTTGTTATTTATGCTGTTTGTGTTTATGTTGTGTTTATGTTGCTTGTTTTTATACTACTTTGTTTATATTGTTTTGTATTATGTTTAGGCTGTTTGCGTTTATGTTTTTAGCGTTTATGCTGTGTTCACGTTGCTTGTTTTTATGCTGTTTGTGTTTATGCTATTGTTTGTATTGTGTTCATGTTGTTTGTGTTTATGTTGTTGGTGTTTATGCTGGTTGTTTTTAAGTTGTTTGTGTTTTTATACATGTAAATGTATGTTGTTTGTGTTCATGTATTTTACGTCTATGTTGTTTGTGTTCAATTTGTTTGTATTTATGTACATGTATATATGTTTGTTGTTTATGTTGCTTGTGTTCATGTGTTTTTATGTTTATATTGTTTGCATCTGTGCTTATTCTGTCAGATCTACAAGTTGGTGAGTATATTTTCGTCCTCTCTTAACTTCCTTTTTATATCTCTCTCTCTCTCTCTCTCTCTCTCTCTCTCTCTCTCTCTCTCTCTCTCTCTATCTATATATCTATCTATATATATATATATATCTATATATTTCTCTCTCTGTCTATGTCTCTCTCTATGTATGTCTTTCTCGATCTTTACTTTTTGTTCTCCCCTCTTTCTCTTTACTTTCCCTCTCCCTCTCTCTCTCTCTCTCTCTCTCTCTCTCTCTCTCTCCTCTCTCTCTCTCTCTCCTCTCTCTCTCTCTCTCTCTCTATATATATATATATATATATATATATATATATATATATATATATATATATATATATATATATATATATTATATATATATATATATATATATATATATATATATATATATATATATATATATATATATATATATATATATATTATGATATATATATATATTATATATATATATATATAATATATATATATATATATATATATATATATATATTATATATATATATATATATATATATATATTATATATATATATATATATATATATATATATATATATATATATATATATATATATATATATATATATATTATATATATATATATATATATATATATATATATATATATATATATATATATATATATACATATATACATATTCGATCTCTATCATACTTTTTCCGATATCCCTTTCTACCTCCTTCTAAAATCCATCTTCTGTTTCGTCTCTCTGTCATTCTTTCCGTTCCCCTTTCTCCCTTCTTCCCTTCTTATTTTCCCTCTCTCTATCCTCCACACTTTTTCACTTTCTTCCCCTCACCTGTTCACCCATTCACCCCCCCTCCCGCTATAGCTTCATCCCCCCCCCTTCCAGGCCCTGACATAGCCACCCTCCTGCAGTTCATGGAATATTGAAAAAGGAGAGGGAAGGGCAGGAAGTATGAGAGGAAAGGGAGGGATGGGAGAGGAGGAAAAGGGAGGGATGGAGAGGGAAGAGAGGAGAAGAGGGAGGGAGGGAGGAGAGGGAGGAGGAGGGAGAGGAGGAAGGAGGGAGGGAGGGAGAGAGGAGAAGAGGAGGAGGAGGAGAGAGGAGGGAGGAGGGAGGGAGGGAAGAGGAGGAGAAGCAGGGAAAGAGAGAGGAGGAGGATGAAGAGGGAAAGGAGGAAGGAAGAGAGGAGGAGAAAGGGGAGAAGGAAAAGAAGGAGGAGCAGCAGGAGAAAGAAGAGGAAGAGGAGAGGAGAATGGAGGAGAAGAGAGGAAAAGGAGGAAGAGGAAAGAGAAAGAGGAAAAGCGAAGGAGAGAGAAGGATAAGGAGGAAGAAGAAGGAAAAGAAGGAGAAAGAGGAGGAGGAGAAAGTTCGAGATGGGGGAATGAGGCAGTTGGTTCAAATCCCTCATGGTTTTAAGGTAAACCTGCGAGGGAAAAGTTCTGAGACTTGTTCATCGAGTTAAAGCGACATGCCAAAAATGAGAAAACATAGACAGAGGGACGTTTTTTTTTTCTTTCTTTCTTTAGATTTGTTTGGTGTCATTTATAATCGTAATTTTAAACGAAAATAAGGTGTTCCCGCGTGCAGATGCGCACACACATACACTGTTACAGCACTGATGCTTTCATTACATCCAGCAAAGATTGATTATAGATAAAAAAAATAATAAAATAAAATAAAACATTTCGGTTGGAAGACGAAAGGAAGGAGATAGATAAAAATGAAGAAACCCCTTTCAAAAGAAAGGAAAGAAGCATTATTTAAAAATGAAGAGTGAAATGTGATGAATATAAGACATAAAAAGGTTGAACAAGAGTTAATTAGTTTCTTCCTGTAGTAATAATCTTTTGGGTTAATATTCACAGAGTTTCGCCGTCTTGAGATGCGCTTTGGGAAGATGTTGACGAAAAGAAAACACAGAAGAGACTTAATTAAGAGTTGAAAGAAGTCTGAATAATTATGTAAACAACCTGTGCCAACTCGCCAGCCACCTCAACCCTCCGAAATGAGAAAGAAAGAATGAAAAAGCTGAAAAAAATCACTTCGTTTGAGTTAATTTTCTTTAAACTTTCTTTCATGAGCTTTTTGGTTGTTCGTTCTTTTTTTTAGTAATTCAGTTTACGACAAAATGGGAATGAAAGTTATTAATTTGTTTGTGTGTTCGTGTGCACGTGTAATTGTATGTATATGTGTGTTTTTGTGTGTATATATACATATATGTATGTATGTATATGTATATGTATATTAAATACTAAGCCATGAAGATTCAATT
>NW_020869599.1:243053-248053 GCF_003789085.1 Penaeus vannamei | reverse complement strand
TTGTTACACTTATTTAGAAGACATTTTGGTATATTCTTCAATCGAGATACACACACATGCACATACATATATACATACATACACACATAAACTCATACATACATACATACACACACATACACAAACACAGACAGACACACATACTCAAACACACAAACACACACACACACACATACATCACACACATACACACACACACACACACACCACACACACATATATATATATATATATATATATATATATATATATATATATATTATATATATATATATACAGACACCACACACACATGTATATATATATAATATATATATATATATATATATATATATATATATATATATATATATATATAAACACACACACTCAAACACATACACACATATGAATGTATGTGCGTCTCGTGAACCGCGCACTCAGTAGCGAGTCCGCGGGGCAGGCGCCTCCGAGTCCCCTTCGTCTCCGGTCGAGTCGCAGTCCTCGGAGTCCTCGCTCAGCCCCCCGGCCGTGGGCCTGCAGCGGGGGCTCTCGGGCGCCGGAAGGACAAACAGCGCCGCCCGCGCCCCGCCATGCCCTGGGGGCGCGCGCCGGGCCTTCCTCGCCCCCTCGTCGCCCCCCGCCGCTGCGCCGCCGCGCCCCGCCGCCTGCGGCTCGCCGCCACGCGGCGGTCCAGGACGTCCATCGCGAGAGCCGGGTCGTCGGGCGGCGCGCGCGGGCGCAGGGGGCGGCAGCAGCGGGAGCCGAGGACGCGGCAGCACGCGGACAGGTCGTGGCGCACGCGCGCGCGGGGCAGCGTGGAGATGACCACGTACGAGAGCGGGATGAGCGCCGAGAACAGGATGATGAGCGTGAACGAGGCGTCGCTGCCCAGGAAGTGCGTGTCGTTGAGGTAGACGAGCGTGAACGCGAAGCCGGCGTCGATCAGCAGGTGGACGCCCACGGTGGCGGCGACGGACGCCAGGTTGAGTTTGGCGCGCACGCGCACCAGCGCGCACCGCAGGAACACGAACACGATCATGTAGCCGTAGCTGGCGCCGGTGACCACGAGGAAGACCACGAGGTCCCAGCTCGGGAAGTACTTGATGTCGCTGGCGCAGATGGCGGGCGCGGGCGTGGTCCACAGCAGCTGCACGGCGGTCTTGGCGACGGCCATGGCGGACACGGCGCCGAAGGAGCACCAGAAGATCCTGCGCTTGCTGAAGCGCCGCATGAACACCGCCTTGACCACGTCCAGGCACCGCGACAGCGCGATCAGGCTCTCCGTCCCGTGCAGGTACGTCATGGTCGAGATCTTGACGGAGGCGTCGAGGTAGCAGTGGGCGCGCGCCCACGCCTCCTCCCGCAGGAACGGGATCTCGTTGACCAGACACATGCCGATGTAGATGCACAGCGCCACGCCCTGCGAGTAGGCGATGCGGTCGGCGATGCTGTTCAGCTGCGACAGGATGCGCAGCGCCCACAGCCCCACGCCGATGGCCACCGCCCTCGCGCCCCACAGCAGGAGCGAGGACACGTGGCCGGCCCCCGCCCAGCTCTCCGCGCTCCCGTTGGCCCTTGGCGCGACAGGCGGGCTCGAGGGCCCCGCCCCAAGGGCCGTCGGGGTCCGCGAGGGGCTCGTCCAGGGCCGTCGAGTTCATCCCGAGCTCGCCGAAGGAGCCCTCGGTACCCGCGCTGCGAAGTCCTCCAGAACTCGAGTCCCGGAGTCACGGTGCGAGCCGCGCTGCGCTTTCCAAACGCGGAGAATGAAGAGGACGCAGCGACTCTTTCAACAGAGACGCATTTCAGCCATTTTTTCCCTGCGAAGATAAACATGAAATCGTCCCTCTAACTGTCCGTCACTATGGACTTATCGCCAGAATTTTTTCAACGTGATTTGAGTTTGATTTCATGAAGAACATTTGGTAAAAAAAGTCAGAAATGATTTTATAGAGCTCCACTCACCTCAACACCTCAAACTTTACGCTCGAAAAAAGCAACCTGTTTTTAAGCTCAAAGTTCGAACTCTAATCTTTTAACAAGCCAGAGTTCAAGTTTAAAGTTTGCTTCCAATTTCTAAACCAGATTTAAAAATCAAAGTTCGACTAAACACCTCAGATTTAAAGTTAAAAAAAGCGACTGAATACATTAGCTTTAAAGTTCAAAGTTCGACAAAACACCTCAGACTTGAAGTTCAAAGTTCTAACTCGTGTCCTTCAGCATCTCAGATTTTCAACTCAAACTTTGACTCCGATTTCTCTACAAACCCCAGATTTATGGGTGAAATCTGAACAAGTTCGTTCAGCACCTCAGATTCCTAGTTCAAAGTTCAATCTCAATTTCTCAACACAGCTTTTAAGTTCAAAATTCGAAGGTCAACACTACAGATTCTAAGTTCAAAATTCAACCCCAGTTTCTCAACAACTTTTGTTTAAAGTTCGACCAAACCCTGTAAGTTTGTTCAAAGTTCAACAATATCTTAGCACATTAGCTTTTAAGTTCAAAGAGCGACCAAACATCTCTAAGTTCAAAGTACAAAGTTCGACTCTAATCTCTCAACACTCAACCCTGTGTTTGTTCAAAGTTCAACAATATCTTAGCACATTAGCTTTTAAGTTCAAAGTTCGACCAAACTTATCTAAGTCCAAAGTGCAAAGTTCGACTCTTATGTCTACACTTTGAAGTTCAAAGTTTGACAAAAAACACCTCTAAGTTCAAAGTTCAACCAAAACACGTCCAAAATTCAAGCAAAAAACACCTCAAAGTCCAAAATTCAACCAAAAACCACCTCAAGTTCAAAGTTCAAGCAAAAACCACCTCTAAGTCCACAGTCCGCCTCCAGCCCCGAAGTCCCACGGGATGAGCCCCTCCGGCTGGAATCTGCAGAACCGACCGACTGTCCTGTCATGGCAAGCGTCACAGATACGAGCTGCGGGTTGCTAGGACAACGGGCATTCTAGCCTGTGCGGTAGTCCGTGCGCCGGAGATAGCCTGCAGTACCGCCCACCCGCCACCCGCCCCACCCGCCCACTCGCCACTTGCCCATTCGACCACCGAGGGAAAGGTTCATTTCTGGGAGCTAGATTCATTTCTCTCTTTCTTTCTCTCTATGTCTGCCTGTCGTCTGTCTGTCTGTCTGTCTTCTCTCCTCTCTCTCTCTCTCTCTCTCTCTCTCTCTCTCTCTCTCTCTCTCTCTCTCTCTCTCTCTCTCTCTCTCTCTCTCTCTCTCTCTCTCTCTTCTCTTTTCTTTTCTTCTTTCTTCTCTCTTCTCTCTCTCTCTCTCTCTCTCTCCTCTCCTCTCTCTCTCTCTCTCTCTCTCTCTCTCTCTCTCTCTCTCTCTCTCTCTTTCTCTCTCTCTCTCTCTCGTATTCTTTTATAAAAAGTAGTGAATTATTTCGGTTCCTGTGGGTATCGCTAATGATTGACTAGGATGAAAAGATACATGGATTAAGTGTTTACCTGTTTACGTCATAGATTTTTGCAAAAGGGAGAAAAGGATGAAATATTCCCGTAATAATCTTCTTATCGTACTTTTTAGACCGACTGCGCTCTTATCATAAAAAATATAGGTCAACTTTTGCTACTTTAGACGCAGCTGCGAAAAAGGGAGACTAATTAGCACGCTTAAGGAAGGACATTCGTTCTCTCTCGAGGGAAAGGGAAAGAAGAAGGAAAGAAAGAAAGAAAGAAGGAGCGAGCGGAGGTAATGAGAGAGAAAGAGGAGAGAGAGGGAGGAGGGAGGGGAGGGGAGAGAGAGGGGGGAGAGTGAGATGAAGAGAGAGAAGAGAGGAGATGAGAGCATTTACAAAACCTCATGTTGTAAGACAATCATTGTGTCTACTGTATCAGAAAAGGCAACGTAATCGGGAAAAATAGAAAGCCAAATTACGGTGACCTTAACAGGTAAGTCACCCATAAATTCGTTTTCTTTGCATCACGAAGTCTTTGATAGAAAATGTTGAGGGGTGTCTTTTATATTCTAACTTGCTTTCTTAATTTTTTTTGTGTGTCTATAGTCATGTAAAGATTACACACACACACACACGCAACCACACACAACACACACACCACACACAACACACACCAACAACACACACACACACACCACACACACACACACACACACGCACACGCACACGCACACGCACACGCACACACACACACACAACACACACACACACACACACACACACACACACACACACACACACACACACACACACACACACACACACACACACACAACACACACACACACACACACACACACACACACATACACACACACACACACCACACACATATGGTATATATATAATATATATATATATATATATATATATATATATATATATATATATATATATATAATATATGTATATATATGTATATATATATATATATATATATATAATATATATATATATATATGTATGTATGTATTAGTATGTAATGTATGTATATATACAGACACATACACAAACATACGCACGCACACACTCACACACACACACACAATCAATAATCAAGTAAAAGAACTTTATTTGCCAGCTGATATTTTATTTAATAAATTTGATAATTTTAACGTTTCTAACATTTATATATATTTGTCATTGATTTTATTGTCCGCTCTTAATATTCTCCATATTAATAGCTGATACATATTCCGATAGCTGATACTGACACTTATACCTATACTTTTAAGTGACGTAATTTAAAATGACACATACTCTTAACTGAAACTTATCCTTATACTTTTATCTCTCAGCCTATATTCCTAACTGAGACATCCTATTCTTGCACTTTTAAATGGAACCTATATTTCTAATTAATACTTATACTTACACTTTTGACTGACACCTATATTTCTAACTGACACATACTTATACTTACACTTTTAACTGACAACGTATATTTCTAAACATTTACACTTTTAACTGACAACGTATATTTCTAACACATACTTATACTTTCAACTGACAACTTATATTTCCGACACATACTAACACTTTCAACTTACA
>NW_020869599.1:238053-240553 GCF_003789085.1 Penaeus vannamei | reverse complement strand
GAAAGACTTAAAGTGGAAGTAAAAGAATTGAAGGAAGGTGGAAGTGAAAAAAGGTGAGGGAAGGTGGAAGTGAGAAATTGGAAATGAAGAAGTGAGTGAAGGTGGAAATGAAAAAGAAGAGAAGAAGTAAGTGAAGGTAGATGTAAAATAAAGGTGAGGGAAGATGGAAGTGAGGAAGAAGTGGAGGAAAGGTGAGTGAAGTGGAAGGGTGAGTGAAGATGGAAGTGAAAAAAAAAGGTGAGGGGAAGATGGAAGTGAGGAAGAGGTGAGTGAAGTGAAGAAAAAAAAGGTGAGAATGGAAGAAAGAAAGATGGAAGTGAGTGAGTGAAGAAGTGAGGAAGAGAGTGAAGATGAAGTGAGAAAAGGTGAGTGAAGGAGGAAATGAGAAAGAAGTGAAGATGGAAGTGAGGAAGAATGAGGTGAAGGAGGAAATGAGAAAGAATGAAGATGGAAGTGAGGCAAGAAGTCCAGCGAAGGAGAAATGAGAAAGAAGTGAAGATGAATGNTATATATATATATACAACACACTCTCTCTCTCTCTCTCTCTCTCTCTCTCACACACACACACACACACACACACACACACACACACACACACACACACACACACACACACACACACACACACATTCACACATACATTCACGGTATTATTGAATGACTTTGTCAAATAATACTTATCCTATGGTAAAGTCTGCTTCCCTGATAGGTAGCTATCTAAACAGGCAGACAGATAGATATATAAGTAAATAGATAGATATACAGACAGACACAAATGAATAGGCAGGCAGACAGACTGGTATGCAGATAGACATTTATGCATAAGATCGAGTCCCCCACTGGCGGGTGTTCCCTTAGGCAAGGAACTTTACCTTGATTGCCTTTGATGGTGCCGGTTCCAAGCCTGGATAGATAGAGTCCGACTGTAAAACCCATGCCAAAACCAATATGGATTGAGCCGTTATAGGAAAATCAGTGGAAGCGGCTCATCCATAACGGCGACCCCATATAGAAAGGCGAGAAAGCTGAGAAGGAGAAGAAGTCTAGTATATATGACTATAGTTTGCAAATGAAAATGATATCTATCCCTGAAAGGAAAAGACAAGCAGCAAACGCCGTTTCCTTAGCCCATGTTGGCTCATTTCTCGCTCCCCATTTTCTATTTCCGACTGTGAGGACTCGTTGCGTTATGGGTCACTGCGGTAAACAAGATATGAAGCAGCAAATATAGGTCGGGAAAAAGATAGCGAGAGAAAAGTTGTGGCTATATATGCATCGTTTACATTTAAAGAGAATAATTGATACTTTTAGATATTGCTAGGAAATGGTTTCCATACATGGTTTTGCAAGAATAAAGCTAAATAAGGAGATCAATATGTGAATCAACAGGGAAATATGATGAATAATTTGTCATAATATGACGTAAATTCCAAAGGATTTATTGCTAAAGAAGTTCATTGTCATTTAATATCTGCTGCGTTTTACGTCCTTTCTATATTTGTATGTCTATGTCTCTATGTCTCTCTCTGTCTGTCTCTCTCTCTCTCTCTCTCTCTCTCTCTCTCTCTCTCTCTCTCTCTCTCTCTCTCTATATATATATATATATATATATATATATATATATATATATATATATATATACATATATATATACATATATAATATATATATATATATATATATATATATATATATATATATATATATATATATATATATGTATGTATATACATGTTATTTCTCTATCTATCTCACACACACACGCTCTCTCTCTCTCTCTCTCTCTCTCTCTCTCTCTCTCTCTCTCTCTCTCTCTCTCTCTCTCTCTCTCTCTCTTCTCTTCTCTCTCTCTTCTTTCTTTGTGCATATAAATATATATGTATTCAAGTGCACGCGGGAAGTAATAGTTTAATGTATAAAAAAACTGCAGGTATATAGATTATTTTTAAACTTCATATTTTGTAGGTTTGCCTAAGCTAAAATGTAACGGAAATGGAATAAATTATTTATTCATTTTGAATAAGATACCGTTCGTGCCAAGTGAACTTAAGAATTCAACCTCAAAAGCGGTGCTAAGAAAACAAATGTTCTAATGTTAAACAAAAATTCTAAAGCTGTGGAAGAACTTTCCAAGAAGGTCTGACCTGAAAAGAATCCGGTATTGATCCATTTTTAATCCGAGAGAATACCTGAGACCACGTGGGTTAGCGTCACCTGATTACACTGGCCTGACACCGTGTTTTGTTTTTATTTTGTTCATTTTTTATCGTTTATCTGAGATACTAGCATGTGCCCCAAAATTTGCATAACTACCATTGATAGTCAACGGAAAATATAGTATTTTTTTCGGTCTATAAAGAGGTCGCACAAAAGCAAGTGAACGTCATCTACTGGGTAAATAACATCACATAGGTGATGTTATTTACCCTCTATTTATGTAGGTAGGATTTGCTCGATGATATTAACTTATTCAATGTATTCTATGGAACTGAAAGTTGGA
>NW_020869599.1:230553-233053 GCF_003789085.1 Penaeus vannamei | reverse complement strand
ACTTCTCGGCATGCTCTCTTATCTATCTGCTATATTACTTCTTACTTATAGCTGATTCTCAGAAGATTCTCTCTCTATCCTCGCGATAAACATCTCTTCTTCCTATTCCTCTATAGTAGCTACTCGTTTAGGTTAATATTCTGTGTGATTATGTGTCTTGAATGGTAAACACTCCACCGTGTAGCATGCTATGATTGAAAAAATACACATCTCGATTTCTTCAGTCGAGACTGATATATCCTCACTGTAACTCAATTTGTGCTGGTTCTGGGATTTCTAGAATATATTATGGAATATGTATTCTTGATATGTATTATAGAAAATATATATCTTTATTATCATTTTATATTTATTTGTTATCGATACTATATATATATGTATAATATTAATCTTATTCTCTATATCTTCTTATTTATATTACATTATATTTCTCTGTTATGTTACTCATTTATATATGTTATTATTACTCGGAAGGTTCATGTGCATTTTCACTCCATCGACTGATCAATAATTATTACTCATTAAACATATTTCCGATATAGAATTTCATGTTAACTGATCTCTTCCTCTATTCTACTACCCTTAGAGCTTCCTTCTTCGTTCGATGCCTCTAAATCTTCATACTAATAAATGAATGGTAGATAATGTGAGATATGTATAACATAACTTTATAAATCAAGTTATATGATCATATCGTGATAATACCCTCACTCACCTTAAGACTATATACTCATGTACCTCATCTGAAGTTCATATTATCTCTCTCTCCCATCTTCTGTGTTCTCTCTCTTTTCAGCTCATACCGCGGACGGTCTTACATCTATTCTTCCTCACCTCGGTATGTAAAATGCTCTAATAAAGATATGATGATTATAGTAGTGACGAGAAAATATTGCTCAAAATGCGTCACTTTTTAGATATCATTTGAAGTTAATAATAAGATCCAATAGTTAACATTATATTTACTACTCCAATATAACACGAAGGTTATAACAATACACTTCAAGTCCATTCCATATATCTATAGTCCGATCGATCATCAGTACAAATACAGTATACATCACGGATAATCGTCATACCAACTACATCAATCTTATCAATTATCATTAGTACTATTTTTATATATCTGATGTGAAAAAGATTTTAGTAATTATTACTCAAAGAAGCATAAGCGTCGAAGTATAAGGAACTATGATTCAAGTTTTCTCTTGTCGGATAGGAGAGAGTTATAACGAGAGATATCACATAATTACTTAGGATTATTGAAGAGATATTCGTAGTTAGTAAACCCTTATAAGTTATAAAATACGATTCACTCAACATGTGTGGAAAATGTAAAATTTTGAGTAAACCACTATGTCTATAGACATCATATCTAGAGATATACAGAAATCAGTAGCATATATATTTTAAAAAGACCTGATATGTCAGTTTCCTCAATAATTAATATTCATCCAATCCGATGAGTAGCTAGTTAATACATTTTATATTCCATAGGCTTATATAAATTAACGCATTACACCGATATTCACTAATATAATTACATGTTAGCTTATCCGGAAGCTTAATTTAAACATGGTAAGCTCAAAAAGTCTGATACACAATTATTACAAGTTACCACTGTCTATTGATTATAGTACTATAACTTCACAAATTACTCAGTATAGATAGAATCTAAATAAATAGAGATCATAATTATGAATAATAGGAAAAGGAATGAGGCTATATCTGAACCATTCTGTTCTCACATGGTGTATGGATGATAAAATGTAGAGATGCATCATATAAATCTTTATACTCACATGTAGATCAATACACTGTATATAAGAATTCTGTCACGCGTCAAAAGCTCGATCGATCAGTATTTGATAGTAAGATGAATCAATAACGGTATTGCATAATTTAACTGTATAGAACTTGTGAAACTATAAGACATGTATGTCTATATGTCTGTGGAAGTGGTAATATAATGTGTTTTTCAAATAGTTTCTCGCTAGTCTTGTCTGTCCTCGAATGGAAAGTACGTTCAGTAAAGTGTCAGATATTGTGTCTAAGATATCATAAATCATACTAAATTTATGATATATAGACGCACAATATTTGATAGTATGTGTGTAGTTGTAGTGTAGGGTTGTGTGTTTATTTATATATCTACCGTAATTATATATTCGTACATATAAATAAAGTAATTTATATAAAATACACTTATTATCATAGTCGCTCGTATAATAATATTGTAAAAACGAGTTTTTATACATAGTATTTTTAATATATACTAATTATTTAATATATAGTTAATATAATTATATAATTACTTATAATTCAATTATTATTTATATATAAATATCATTATATTAATAATTGACCTAATATAGTATATAATTACGATGATTTTATAATCAATATTAATATATTAAATTAATAGTAATTAGTGATTATAATTAATATAAAGATAATATTAATATAAACTGATAATTACATACTGTTAACTTATTAACTA
>NW_020869599.1:189426-207666 GCF_003789085.1 Penaeus vannamei | reverse complement strand
AAAAAAAAAGATATCAATTAATATATTTTTCCTCTAAACGTATTCAAAGAAAAGTATATTTATTAACAAAGTTTTCCTGTAAAAGCTCCCGGAATCTGTATAATACAAACGGGTTTCTTTGTTTCCGAATTACTTTAATATGAAAAATACATACACTCCGGCTTAATATAAAACCTGATTCAACTTAAAACAAATAGAAATAACGTGACTAAGCCATTAAAGAACAAAGAGTCATTTGCAGGAAAGCATTGCGGAAAAAAAGTTAATTTAGACAGTTATGTCGAAGATACAAAGGATTTAAGATATCTTAATATTCTCAGATTGCCTAACTAAGATTGTGCTTTAATGCATTTGCATGCATTATCATAAAGGTATAAGTAATATGCACATTATACATGTGTGCGTGTATATGTATATATACGTGTGTATATATGTATATATATATATATATATATATATATATATATATATATATATGTATTATATATATATATATATATATATATATATATATATATATATATATATATATATATATATATATACATATACATATATAATGTATACGTATGTATATGCATAAATATAAGATATGAGTAATACGCACATTATACATGTAATAAGATTATAAAACAGTTATTTTCCAGCCAGTTTACTTAAAATGCTTACATTTTTCAGTAGAAGGTCTTTCGGATTTTTTTTTTGCTGAATCTGTTCGTATTTGTGTGTGTATGTGAGTGTGTAACCCAGCTATATCTATATCTAATTACTATATTCTACATATCTATATAATCTTATATGTTTGTCACATACGTATCCTGACACATACATATACATATGCATATACGCCTGACCATTGCTTCCCCTGTTTATTCCTCTCTTCTTGCCACACCAGACATTCCAATATAGTGTTGTCTATCTCTTCCATAAGAGCTATGTACTGATGTAACGCTTGCCTGTTCATCATCGGTTGTCACATGTTAACAACGTGACTTAGTGCGTTCTTTAGACTACTGCATAGATCAGGCAGACTCCCTGCGGGGAGCCAAGGAGCAACACCTCCAAGGAGCAGCCGCACTCCAACAGTCTATTTAATAAATGGAGTCAAGACGTCTTGGTTGTCTACCTTAACCCTAAGCTCGCCATCTACCAACTCTTGTAGGGCCAAACATTCGAGCTCTTACAGAGTCAGTGTGTGTGCGTGTGTGTGATATGTGTTTATACAAAAAAGTATATAGACAGACAGATAGACAGCTAGAAAGGCAAATGCAGATATAGACATTGCTAGATCTACAATAAGATAGACAAATGCCGATTGCCATATATTGACTTAAACAGACTTAAGCAACCCAAATAAATGCACCATGCATATATAACCGAACGAATTCCTGCAAGAAGACAAACCAACACAACTCCATCTTGCGTGTGAAGTAAACCCAGTTCTCACAGTTCTTCTACGAGATCTCCGAAGTTTATGGGCTTTATCGATGACGATCTCCGTTCTAACTGTCGATGCCAGGTAGGTGTTAAATAGCTAGGAGCAAACGCAGTAACCAGGAGTACCCTCGTTAGGTACCTGACACAAGGGACGCTGAAGATCCCATGCTGAGAAGGAGGGGGGTAGGGGAGGGGAAGACGAGTGGGAGGAAGGGAATGGGAGCTGGGAGGAGAGGAACAGAGGAGAGGGGTGAGGTGGGAGATGAGAGGAGAAGTACAGGGGAGAGGGGAGGTGAGAGGGGAGAGGGGGAGGTGGGAGGTGGAGATGAGAGGAGAGGGGGGACTGGAGGTGGGAGATGGGAGGAGAGGGGGGACTGGAGGTGGGAGATGGGAGGAGAGGGGACTGGAGGTGGAGATGGAGGTGGGGATGGAGAGAGAGAGGACAGAGGAGAGGGGGACTGGGTGGAGATGGGGGAGGAGATGGAGAGAGAGATGACAGAGGAGAGGGGGACTGGAGGGGAGATGGGAGGAGAGGGGAGAGGAGAGGGGGGACTGGAGGTGGGAGATGGGAGAGAAGGAAGTGGACAGAGAGAAGGAGTGGGAGGAAAGGGGAGAGGGAGGTGGGAGGAGAGGATGAGGGTGGGTTTGGGAGGAGGGAGGTGGGGAGGTGAGATGGGAAGACGGTAGAGATGCAGATAGAGGAGGAGGTAGGAATAAGAAAAGAGGGGAAGGTGGGAAGAGGGGGGTCGGGGTGCGAGATGAATGTGAGAGGAGGGAGAGGATGAAAGAGGGAAGGAGAGGAAAGGGATAGAGAGGAGGAAGGAGGGAAGGAGAGCGAGAAGAAGGAGGAAAGAGGGGAAAGAAAAGAGAGGAGGAAGGAAGGAAATGGAGTGAGAAGAGGGAGAAGAGGAAAGACGGAAATCAAGAGAGAAGAGGGAGGAAAGATATAGAGAATATGAAGGAGGGAAA
This sequence comes from Penaeus vannamei, assembly GCF_003789085.1. Classification (NCBI taxonomy): domain Eukaryota; kingdom Metazoa; phylum Arthropoda; class Malacostraca; order Decapoda; family Penaeidae; genus Penaeus; species Penaeus vannamei. The sequence goes on along the minus strand of NW_020869599.1, from coordinate 205,260 downwards.
GGGAGAAAGAGGAGGGAGAGGAAGAAGGAGGAAAGGGGCGGGAGAGGAGGAAGGAGGGAGAGGAAAAATGAGGGAAGGAGAGAAAAACAAAGAGAGGGGGGAATATTAGGGTAGGGAAGAGAGGGATAGAATAGAGAACTGGAGTTGGAACAAAAAGAAGGAAGGAGGAGGGAGGTGTGCCGAAGATCATACCAAGGATGGAGGGGGAGAGGAAGAGGGCAAATTGGAGAGAAAGAGAGGGAGGGAAGGAAGAGGAAGTAGGAGAAAATATGGGAGAGAAGGGTAGGCTGATGGACAGAGAGAAGGGAAGAAGAGGATGAGAGAAGGAAGGAGAGAAAGAAAGGGAAGAAAGGAGAAAATAGAGGAAGATGATTGAGGATGGAAGAAAATAGGGAAGAAGGGTAAGGAAATGACAGATTGATGGATTGGAAGGGAGAGGGAAGGGGAGCGAGAGGGAGGGAAGGGACAGGAAGAGCTTGGAGGAGAAGGAGGAGAGAAGGAAAGATGGTGAGAAGGGAGAGGGAGAGAAAGGGGAATAGAGCAGAAAAGGGGTCGAAGGAAAACAGGAAGGGATAATGAGGCGGAGAGAGAGAGAGAGAGAGAAGAGAGAGAGAGAGAGAGAGAGAGAGAGAGAGAGAGAGAGAGAGAGGAGAGAGAGAGAGAGAGAGAGAGAGAGAGAGAGAGAGAGAGAGAGAGAGAGATTTCTCCCTTTTTATCGCTGTATATTGTTCTATCGTTCCCTTTATTCCACCTATCTCTTACACACCTCTTCCTCCCTTTCTTTTGCTCTCTCCGTGCTATTGAATTCCCTTAAAGAGTTGACCAATGACAGACTTTCTTTCGCGTGACGTCACGGACAGACAACCAACCAATGAGCGCCGAGCAAGCTGAGGAGCACCGGAACTAGGAAAGTTGTGGGTACGTGTTTATTTATATATATAATAACAAATAAATAAATAAATTTCTTTATTATTACGAGTATATCTTGGGTGATTGCAAATATTTTATAAACAAATTCTGGTACAATAATGAAATAAATAAGACATTGATAGTTACCGTAATTAATAAGGGAAAAATAAAACATGGCAACTGAGGCTTCACGGGCACCAAGCCAGGAAAGAAAATGTAACGCAGTCTATGTTGTGACTTTAACCAAGGTGGGAGTGTGCGTACTTCTCTCGTGCGATTTTGTGAGTGACACCGGAAAAGGAAAGAGAATTGATAGTGCCGAAGATTATACCAAGGATATATACACCCCTTTTTGGATACAGCAAGATGTACTTGTGAATTTTGTGATGTGTTTTCAAATTTGGTGAGTTATTTTTTATTATATTATTAATGTCCATGCAAATTGTTGTATATATACATTTCTTCATGTTTTATAAATAGACATTTTATAATGATGTGTTCTTTTCTGCATTTTATGATCATATTATCATGATAGTTTTTCATGAATCAAATGAAACTCTGGTTGATAAGTGATGGGGTCAGAATGCGACGATAGGTCACCTGTTATCAGTTAACCATGTCTGACCTCTTATCTTTTATTTATGTGTGTGTGTGTGCGTGCGTGCGTGCATGTATCTATGTACAGTATGAATAGAGAGAAAGATATTCTGTGTGTTGTACATGTCATGTTGTATACCTTTTTTTAGCAAGTTAGGTTAGCCTTTGATATTTTTCTTGGTGGTTTTAGTAATATACTTTAGATAACTACATCCCCCATTCTTATTACTATTAGAATTAATTTTTTTACCTGTTTAATTATTACCACTACTACACGCAAAGGATAAACTTCATTATTTTTTTTTTTTTTTACCATCACCATCACTCTTAAAATAAAACTTTTATCATTTTTTCAATTTTAGAACAGCTGATCTTATTTCCGTCAAATTGTTTGCCAGAAACCCCCCCTTAACCAGCCTGAGTTGCCAGCTCATATTTTTCCGTCCCCTTTAAACCCCTTCATGTCTTCCGTTGATGGATGGGTATGTTGATGAATACAGCATATCCGCGCAGCATATCTGGAGCATATTCTAGAGTGATGTATGGAAATTATACCTGCGGAAACCTAGTTTTGAGAGTGGATGTTTCCTTTTTGGGTTTTAGAAAGCGGGGAGTGTTTTCGTCACGTCTGAGGAGAGAATGGCAATATTCTTTGTTTTTTATTCTCATTTCTGCATTATTTACGATCTTTCTTATTTATCTATTTCGAAATTGTTAAAGAATTTCATACGTTATTTATTGTCATGCACCATAATTATTGCGTGTCACTATTGTCATGAATCATCTTTGTTCTCGGTACTGCGATCATCAGATAAATTATCAGTACTACAATCAGCTTCATTGCCATCATTATCATTATCGGCACAATCTTTATTATATCATTTCACCGTTAATTCATCATCATCTTCACCTTTACCATCACAATCATCACAGTTATCATATCATTACCATCATCATCCTCATAATCACAATCACAATCATCACATTGTTACCATATCATTATCATCACTATCACAATCACCACAATCACCCTTCTAACCCCCCCCCCTTCCTCCTCCCCCAGGTGCCAAAGATGCTGAAACACGTGACCTACCGCTCCACCTCGTCCTTGGGCCGCTCGCCCGCCGAACTCACCTGCCGGGGTTCGAGCGTGTGCCCGGACACCCTCAGCCTCAAGGGCGACCTCTCCCCCTCGTCGCCCGAGATGACACTCAAGGCCAAGGGCATGCTTTCGTCCCCCGACACGCTCTCCCTCAAGGACGCCTCTCTCTCCGACCTCAAGAGCTTCTCGCCGGACTCGATCAGCCTCCACTCGACCCTCAGCTTCTCCTCCTTGGCCATCGGGAGGCTGTCCTCGAGGTGCTCCTCCACCGCGTCGCTGAACGAGCCGCAGACGGTGAGTGTTGGAGGGTGGCCCGTTGGGATGGGGGCATATGTTGGGTTGGGTTATGTTGGTTGGTAGTAATAAGTGTTTCCTGGCGGTGATGTAAACACACACACACACACACCACACACACACACACACACACACACACACACACACACACACACACACACACACACACACAACACACACACACACACACACACACACACATACACACACACACATACACACATACATACAACATACACATACATACAACACATACACACACACACACACACACATTCACACATACATACATACTACACACCCCCACCACACTCCACCCCCTCCCCCCTCGACACAGACACACTCCAAAGCTACGGCTAATGACCACGCCCATGTAGTGAGCGGCATCACGCCCTCGCCCCAACAACATCATCACAAGCACTTGAGCGGCGCCGAAAAGTGCGCTCGGGAGATGACTGCGAGACATAAAAGAGAATTAAACGTGAGAGATAACTGGTTTAATGGGTTTGTTTATTTGATTTTTTTTCTCTTCTTTTCTCCTGTGTCTTCCTTTCGTTTCGCTTCGATTTGGATTTTTTTTCTTTTCTCTTTCCCTTCGCTTCTCTCGTCTTCGTTTCTTTTCTTCTCTGCTCTTCTCTCATCTTCGCTTCTCTTCTCTGTCTGCTTTCTTTCGATCTTTCTCATCTCTCTCTCTCTTTCTCTCTCTCGCTATTTATTTTTGCCTCTTTCTTTTCACTTTCTCTTCCTTTCTGTCTCAGAGATTGAGAGAGAGAGAGAGAGAGAGAGAGAGAGAGAGAGAGAGAGAGAGAGAGAGAGAGAGAGAGAGAGAGAGAGAGAGAGAGAGAAAGAAAGACCGAGAGACCCAGACAGAGAGACAGACACAAACAGAAAGAGAGAGAGAGAGGGAAGAGAAAGACAGGGGCGGGCTAATGAAACGGGGTCCGGTTCCCATTATTAAGCGGCAAACTTCCTGTTCTGTTGGGCGCCGTTTCCTTCCTGCCATACGCCTTCAGATCGCGTCGAGGGCGGTGTGCGCGTGTGTGTATGTAGGCCTGTGTATGTAGGCCGCCCTGAATGACGAAAAAAATGTCATATAATGTTTTTTATATTTGTATTCGTGTTTTATTTTTGGGTTTTGTAGGTATGATTTATTTTTTATGGTTTTTGTGTATGTAGGTCGTTTGATTTTGATGTGGGATGGAAGGAGTGTGTACGTGTATGTTTTTTTTATGTGTTTTAAAGGGATTGGGATATATGTTGCATTTTTTCACTTGCTTATGAAAGAAATATATATGTTTATGTTTGCGGTGTGGAGAATGATTCGTTATTTTGAGAAAGTTTGGATATTTGAGTTTTGAATATTTTTATGCCGGAAGTTGTATCAAATGTTTTTATTATCATTCTTATATATCAGCAATTCAGAATTGCTACGATCATACCTTTTATTTATATACATGTCTGTCCCATGACCACAATGTAAAAAAAGAAAAAAAAAACATGCAATAAGAGACAGAGAAAAAAAATATATAGGAGTAGACCCATATTTCTGACACGACACGACGCAGTAGGCCGCCACTCCCCCTCCCCCTCCTCCCCCAACCAGCCACCCACGAGCCTAAAGTAAAGCTCGCTGGATGGTACGACACCCATTAAACTTTCCCCATAAAAAAAATATGCCGATAACCCATTAACTCTGAAAACTGGGTAGGTTGGTGTTTTATTTTTTTCCATATAAGTAATGGGGATTGTTATTATTAATATTTTTGCTTTTGTTCCGTTGCGTTTGGTATTCTCATTCGCCGTGGTAAAAAAATCGAATCGAGGTGATTTGGTTCCGGAAATAAGAAATAGATTAAATATTAATTTTCCCCCTTATACGAACAATAGAAATTACATTAGATTCTGTCCCCATTTCAACCCCTTCATCCTGTCTCCCCGAAAGAGAGGAAGAGAGAACGAAAAAAAAAGAAATGAAACAAACGCCGAACGCGGAGGTGCGTGCGTCCCTCCCTGCGTTCGAGGGGTAACGCCTATAAAATGTCTTTTTCTTCACGATCAACATTGAGTGATGAGGAGAAATTAGTCTTAATTGATGTTTTAGTTCAGCATTTCCAGGTCGTTTCATTTCTTATAAAATGTTGACGATAAATAACCCGCAGAGGAAAATCGAAAATCCACAAATGTTTTGCAAACAAGTAAGGAAAGGAAATTCGCGGTTGTCCCAGCAGGGGATACGGACTTACCCCGTTCTGCTTGAAGTGTGGTCTGTCCGTCAGCCTTTGTAATGGATGACATGTTATTTCCCGCTTTCATATACGCATCGGGTTATATTTTTTTGTCCCTTTGGAACCTTCGAAATCGAGGGAACAATGAAGCACTTTGGCGTACTTATTTACCGGCAAATTTTCACACAATTCGAACGCTCCACGAGTTTTCCTTTTTTTTCCCTTTCTTTCTCTTTAAAGGAAGGGATGAATACGAGGATTTTGCGATACGTGAAAGTTGTTTCTTCCCTTTTTTTCGTATTTGATTTTCCCATGGCTTTCGTTCACGCTGCGTAGATAAACAAAATAGATAAAGAAAGAGCGCTTTTTATTTTTTTATTTCAAATCCGAACGATCGTGTAATTAAGTTGCAGCTTTCTATACCAGGTTTTTTCTCTTCCTTTTTCTCTTATTTCCTTCCTGCGATATTTACCACGACGCACACTTGCATTGTTCCGACCCCCTTCCCACATCTTAAGTAAACGGATACATTAGGAAAGTGTAAAAAGAAAATTCGTTAAAAAAAATCTGTCACACAGGCGCCAACCCACCCGCGACCTCCATGCCCCGGGTCCTAAAGGCGTTCCTGCTATGAGAAAAAGCAAGAAAGTCTTCCCTATTGTTTTCATGGCCCCATAATCACAAGCGAAGACAACGCAGGTGTGGTTTGAACTTGGCATTAACTCGGCGGGTAATCGGGTTAGGAATGGAGGAATGGACGTGCGCGCGTGTGTGGATATTGCCGTGTGGATATTTGGGGATGGATGTGGAATCTTGCGAACGGGATGTTTCGGAGGTGAGGTTAGGGTGGGGGGGGGGGTGTTGTTTGTGTGTAATGCAGTGTGGATATTGGGGATGGATGTGGGTGTCTGCGAATGATGTTCGGGGGTGATATGGGGGGGGGTGTTGTGTGTGTATATATGCAGTGTGGATATTTGGGGATGGATATGGATTTCGTGTGTGGGGTGTGGATTTTGGGATGTTTCGGAGGTGTGTAGGGCAGGGGTGTGTCTGGCTGTGTGTGTGTTGTGTGTGTGTGTGTGTTTGAGTTATGTGTCTTCTGCGTACGTGTTTGTTGTGCGTGTGCGTGCGTGGGTATGCGTGTGCGCGTACGTGTGCGTGGGTCGTCGTCCTATCGGTTCGTGGGGGGGGGAGGGGGGTGGGGGGGGGGGGTTCTGGGCCGGAATGGAGTGTGTCGTGATGCGCTGGCGAGGTTGTCGGTAAATCTTTTCGGCGAGAGGGAAGTGGAGGTTCCCCTTGCGCGTCCGTGTTAAGGACCGACGCCATAACGCTGCATGACGAAGGAGGAACACGGGGAGGAGAATCTTTATTTTTCTATTTTCTTGTGGCTATGTGCATATCATTTTCGTCGTTATTCATGCACACACAACAACAACAGCATCAACAGAAATGGAGGAATATGATGATAAGAAGTCTCATAGCATTGTTTTTTTTCTATTTTTGTTTTCGTTAATTGCATTTCCGTCTCAATGCTCCAATTTACCATTTCAATTCACGTCTCATTAACGTTCAATTGCACTTCCTCATCAGAGCTTCAATTTACTCTTGCGATTTACACTTAATTAACCTTTATTTGCACTTCCTCATTAATACTCTAGATGACCATTTCGACATATATTAGACTGGCGTGCGAAGGCGTATCCTACAGAAGGATTTTAGCAGCGAAAACTGTGCTCTAAACCTTAATTGTGCTCTATAATTTATCAGGGCTCTAAAATTTAACTGTGCTCTAAGGCTTGACTGTGCTCTGTAGCTTGAATGTGCTCTAAAATTTATCAGAGCTTTCAAGTTTAACTGTGTTCTAAGACTTAACTCCACTCTGTGAACTGTGAATCGAAAGCTTGAGTGTGCTCTAAAACTCATCTATGTTCTAAAACTTGACTGTCCTCTGGAACTTGACTGTGCTCTAAAACCTAACTGTCCTCTTTGCCTTGCTCTAAAGCTTGAATTTTGTTCCGAGACTTACCCTTGTGTTCTAAAGCTTGAACGTGCTCTGAAACTTGCCTTGTCCTTGGCGAAAACAGATCCCTCAAGTGTAAAGTCCCAAGGGCTTGTGTGAAATGATAATGATTTCTTCAAGTCATTCGCCGAGACCGTTAAAGACAAGGCATATTAGAAGGGCAGGTAGCGAAGGGGGTGAGAGAGGGAGGGGAGGGGGAGGGGAAGAGGGAGAGATGGGGGGAGGAGAGATGGAAGAGGAGGGAGGAGAGGAGGAGGAGAGGGAAGAGGAGAGAAGAGAGGAGGAGAAGGAGAGGAAAGAGGGGAGAGAGGGGGAGGTGCAAGTGAGAGAGAGGGGAGAGGGGGAGGTAGAGATAGGGGAGAGAGAGAGGGGGTGGGGGGGAGCGAAAGGGAGCGAGGGAGAAGCCCGGAGCGACGGTGGAGAAAGAAAATAGCAGGTAGTTTGGTATGAAAGGAAGAGAGAGAGAAAAAAAGTATGATATATATCCTTTACAAAAGGGGAATTAATCGTCCGAATCGTATGATGAAGAAGGGGGGAAAGAAACGAAAGAAAAAGAGCGAGAGAAAGAAGGAAAGAATACCTGGGATAGATAGGAGAGGAATATTCTCTTTCTTCTCCGGGCGCAGTAGAGGTGCACCGCCTTAATTGACTCCCCCCCCCCGAGGCCACCCCTACCACGCCTCTTCTCCTTCCCTTTCTCCTTCTCTTTTTCTCCCTCCTCCTCTTTTTCTCCCTACTCCTCTTTCTCCTTCTATTTTACTCCCTCCTTCCCCTCCTCCTTATTTTTATTTTCTTTTTACTCCTTCTCTCTTTTCTCCCTCATCTTTCTCCATCTTCTTCATTCTCCCTACTCCTCTACCTCCTTATCTTTTTCTCCTTCTCCTTTCTTCTCCCTCCTCCTCCTTCTCTTCATCCGTCCTCCTCTATCTCCTTATCTTCATATTTTCTTCTCTTCTCCTTCTCACCCTTCCCACCCCGCAACTCACACCAAATACCCAGTCCCCATCTACCCCCCCCCCCCCTCCGTAATACCCCGACCAAATACCCTCTCCACCCCACCCAGTCCCAGCCCCCCGCCCCTTCCTCGGCCTCGATGCCCAGAAGCCATGCCCCGAGCCGCGTGACCTCCGACCCCCCCGTAACCCCCCCGCTCGACCTCGACTTTTTTGTCACGTGACCCGACATTCTTGACTCGACCCCGAGCCCACCCGCGGCTACTGGGGCACAGCCTGGCAGAGCATGACACTGTAGAGTAAGGGCTTTTGTTGAATCTACTCGCTGTTCCTCGCCCCTTTGTGCGCTTTTGTCGGCGTGATCAGCTGATTGATATCTCGTCGCTAAGTGGTGCTGCGATGGTGCTGTTGTTGTTTTTATTGTCGTCATTTTTATTGTCTTTTGTTTTTGATTGTCGGTACGGTATTCTCGCGTTCTTGTTCTCTTTTGTGTGGGTGTCAGCACCGTGGTATTTGTTGATAGGTAGACGGTATCATTGGATTCGTTTTTATGTTTATGTATATTGATCTGTTATTCTTGATAGATTCGCCTTCATGCAATCTGTTTCCTCTCGCTTGATATTAATGAATACTAGATACAATGGCTAACGTCTCGCCCCTTCTCTCCCTCCGCAGACGCCCGTGAAGGTCTACCTGCGGTCTCTGCGTCCTGACATCGAGTACAAGACCGTCAGCCTGTCGTCCTCCACAACGTGCCGTCAGCTGATCCTCATGCTCCTGGCCAAGTTCCGTCTGCGACACCGCGACCCCAACCTGTTCTACGTGACGATGGAGGTCGTGGTTCGAGGCCCAGGGGGCGGTGCTCCCGCTCGACGACTCCTGGTGCTGGACGACCACGCGTGTCCGGCGGAGCTGCAGCAGTGTCGCCCGCGCGGGGAGGCTCGCTTCAGCGTGGGCGTGCGGCGCGGCGGGCTGCTGCGCGTGCACGACTCCATCCTCATGCCCGGGGTGAGTGCCGCCTCTGGCTTGCAGGAGGAATTCAGTCCTTTGAAAATTGGAATTTTGTTTCTTAGTCCAGTGGCACAAGAAGGTTTATTTATGTTTCTCTCCTTCCCGTTTCCAGTCGCAGTACAAGTCGCTGCTGGTGTCGTACCGCACGACGGCGGAGGAGCTGGTGCAGCTGCTCCTCAACTGCTACAGCAGCAAGGAGAACCCCAAGAACTACGCGGTGCACGAGGTCAACAAGAACCCGTACACCGACCGGCCGCTCGAGGCCGACGAGTTCCCGCTGCTGGTGCAGAGCGAGTGGCCGCGGGCCTCCCGCCACAACTACGCCTTCGTCCTGCGCAGAAACGTCTCATACACTCTCAGCCTGAAGTCAAGAGTAAGTTCAAGCAGAAAGCAATAAACAATCGGTGCTTGTTGATGCTGATGCGGTAGAGCTCTGCGAGTGAATAGTTTCCGTTGTTCTAATCGTGTTTTTCTTGTTCGCCGCAGGTCTCGTGGAGAAGGAGCCTGGACCAGTCGAGCACGGACACCGAGTCCGAGCACGAGGACCACAACACCACCATCGGCAGCCTCATCTCCACCTCCAGCGTCTCCTCCGCCCTCAGCATCTCGTCCAGCGGCAGCGACTCCTCCGATGGCTCCTCGTCGGGGGTGTCTTCCATGGCGTCCCCGAACATGTCCCTCGCGTCCCTGAAGACCTCTCTCCCCGTCACGACGCCCGCGCCCATCCAGCGCGTTTCTCCAGCCGCGCTCGCGTCGCCGCCGAAGCCGTCGCCCGCCGTGTCCCCGGCGTCGTCCCCCGCCAAGAGTGCGAGTTCCGGCGACGCCAAAGCGCCCGCTGACAACGCGTCCAAACCCCAGATAACAACGACCACGACGACGATAACGACGACGACCCAAGCGTCGAAGCCGCCCGTGCCGTCCCCGCAGGGGCCCTCCGCGGCAGGAGACAAGCCCGCGGCCCCGAAGCCCGTCCCGAGGACCATCCTCAACATCATCACCGTGACGGGCAAGATCGTCTCGACGCCGCAGACGAAGGGGCAGCCCGCGCCCCCCGCCGGCTGGGGCGAAAGCAGCAGCCTCCCGAAACCCATCATTATCTCGACGACGCTCGCGCCTTCGCCCTCAGCCCCGCCCTCCCCCCCTCCCTCGGCCCCCCCCAGCGAAGGCGATCTCGTCGTCGTCGTCCTCTCTGGCGACGCTGGTCAGCAGCTCTCAGCCCGAGGAGCCGCCGCTGCCCAAGAGAAGGTCGTCCTGCTGTCCGAATTACGAGAACTGCTTCTACATCTGAGCGCCGCCTCTCGCCAAAGATGCCCCATGCCAAAGATTTGGTGAGTTTAGCCAATCGTTTATCTCTCACGTCCTCTTCCTTCTCTCTTCTTCCCACCTCATCCTTTTCTCTCCTTCCACCTCTTCCTCTCTCTCTTATTCCACCCTCCTTCTCTTCCTCCTCCCCCTCCCCCTCCTCTGATATGATATAACATTCTTACCATCAATTCCAACAATGAAATATAGAAATTCCTTCTAAAAATACACAGGTGAATAACTTTTTCGTTTCTTCTCCATTCCAGATGCTCAGAGCGACGGCTGTCCTCGTGTTGATACCAGTGGAGAGGAGTCAACCCCACGACTCTTATATACAAACACATATATATATATATTTCTATAAAAAAAAATAAAAATTGTAGAGAAAGAGAAGAGAAAAAGTTTAAGGTCCCCCTTTTTCGTGCGTGAAGGCAAGGAAGGTGTCGTGGAGGCGGAAGATTATTGCTTTTCCAGTGACTCGATGGAGGAGGTCCCTTGGTTCGTGCCTTCGGTGCTGCCAGAGGTCACGTGAAAGGGGCGAGTGCGACGCGTAGTAATAAAAATAATTATCATGGTTCATTCTCTCTCTCTCTGTCTCTTTCTTTCTTTCGCTCTCTCTTTCTCTCTTTCTTTCTCTCTTTCTTTCTTTCTTTCTTTCTTTCTTCTCTCTTTCTCTATTTCTCTATTTCTCTATTTCTCTCTCTCTCTCTCTCTCTCTCTCTCTCTCTCTCTCTCTCTCTCTCTCTCTCTCTCTCTCTCTCTCTCTCTCTCTCTCTCTCTCTCTCTCTCTCTCTCCATTTCTTTCATTTTCTCCTGTATCACCAAACTTCCCCTTGTAAGAATTGCCTAGGAACAGTGGCGTGAAAAGATCACGGACATCCGCTCTTTAAAGAAATACGCGTCGATTCTTTGTTTTATACGCTGTCTCTTTTTCGCCCCATCTTTCTATCTACCTTCCTGTCTTTCTTTCGTTATCGCTATTCATCATTATCGTTTAAAGTGTGTCACAAGCTTTCTTTACGCCTCTTTCCGCGTGGCTCAGTTTTCTCGCTCTTTCCGTGTCTCGCCGACGTCGGAAAAGGAGGAAAGAGGAGGAGAGAAAAGGAGAAAAGAGGAGGCAGAAAGAGGAGGAGAACAAAAGGAGGAGAGGAGGAGAAGGAAAAGGAGAAAGAGGAGAACGAAAGGGAGGAAGAGGAGGAGAAGGAAAAAGGAGAAAGAGGAGGAGAAGGAAAAGGAGGAAGAGGAGACAAGAAAGCGATCGCGGTGCGTGCGAAACTCCAGGTCTTCTTCCTCCTCTTGTGTTGGGTCTTTGTTGTGAACTGAGCTTGATATCGTCGGCGAGTTGGTGAGCTTTTGTTACAATGAGTGTTGGGTCGGGGGGGGGGGGGGGGTACGGTTGTGTAGGTCGGGAAGTGAGTTTGTGTGTTTGTATGTGGATAGATGGATGGATGGACGGGTGGAAGAGTGGATGGACGGACAGATGAGTGGGTGGATGGATAGATGGATGTATACTTATATATAACTTCCCGTGTTGCTATTCTGTTTAATCTGTGTATACTCTCTTCTCTTTCTTTCATTTCATATTTTATCATCTCGTATCGCGTCATACATTATTTTTTTGACAGTTTCCGCTCTTTTTGGAGGAAACTCAGAGAAGGAGATTAAAACGAAGGTCCATTTTGACCGCAGAGAAGGAATTGTATAGTACATTTTAGCGACCAAATATGCTCTTTTTTCCCTCCCGAGACCTGTTACTTATAAACTTAAGACTTGATAGTATACTCCTGATTTCTATGATAGTCAGCTTCTAAGTCATTCTTATAAAAAAAAGAATATTAATATTTTTAGGATGAACACAAATCGCTCTGATAGTACAAATGGAGAAAGAAAGAGAGAAAAATAGAAATAAATCACAAATTTGTCTCCGATGGAAAGCCAAAATAAATACAAAATCTTACGCGTTGGAAATCCGAAAGTAGGAAAGACAGAGCCTCTTTTTTATCCGATAAGACGGTAGATAACGTGGAGGGGGAGGGGCGAGGGGGGGAGAGGAGGGGAAAGGGTTCCTTTTGCCCCCTTCATCAAAGGGATCCTCTGTAGGGGCGGGATAATAACAGGATTCATGAGGCTACCCGTTTTGAAGGAGGTCGAGGATCACACACATGCGCACGTACACACACACATACACGTACACACGCACACACATGTACACACACATACACGTACACACGCACACAGACACATACACTCACGCACACACACGGTAAAGAAAGACGTGAGGGGGGGGGGGTAGTGAGATGAAGGAACCAATCATCCCATCCAAGGCTATCGGATATATTTTTTTTTTTTCTTTCTTTTTTTTTCTTTTTTCTTTTTTTGATAAATTGGCAGGTATGAAAGCCTTGCGTTCTGGGGAGTCATTGGTTCAAGTATTTTAATTGGATTAGAAGAGATATGTGAAGAAAATGAAATTTTTCGTTTGTTGCTTTTCGACTGTGCGTTCTTTCTTGACATAATTTCGGATAAAAAAGGAAATATAACGTTATATGAACATGGTGTGCAGTGTATTCGTTATATTCGTTATAATTATACTCTACTTATCCCGCTTTCGTATTCCAAACGCGTTCTAAAAAGTAAAGGAAGTCATATTGTAAGAGGCATTAACGAACGCTAAACAGGGCTATACGTGAGGCATTAAATTACTCATAGGCATTTTTTTCGTTTGTATTTCTCGAAATGAAAAGAAAAGAAAAATTTATACAAAAGAATAAATAATTCAGTTTGTATCACTACGTAAAAAGGTGCAAAGGAGATGGATTTTGTTTGTTTGTTTTTTGTAATTTGTAAACTTTTGAAACGGACCATTTTGTAATCGTTTGTGCTTTGTGTTTGACCTTTCAACTGTATGCATGTTTTTTTAATACTTACATATGTTATTTATGTTGGTTCTAGTGAGTATTACTACTACATGTTTTCTCTATGTTGTTTAATCTTTTGTAATTATGTAAATATGTTGTACATACAAGAAAAAATCAACAAGTGTTAAAGATTTTACATATATTTATGTCTCTACTGAAGCAAATATATTATTAATAAACTATTTATATTGGTTTGCATTATCCTATTCATCTTCATCTGAATCCATTTATAAAGAATGTGATCTGAATATTAAAAATACCTGTGATTGACCTACGAGATTAAGAGAGTTTAGAGAAATATTTTAGTTTTTGGTGTTATTTTTCTTTTAACGTGGTGTGAAAATATGAAAATGAAAAGAAAATCACACACACACACACACACACACACACACACACACACACACACACACACACACACACACACACACACACACACACACACACACACATATATATATATATATATATATATATATATATATATATATATATATATATATATATATCCATACTTTTGTCTAGGCCTACTTATATATCCAAATCCATCAGTTTCATTTTTTGCTAGCCTCCTAATCTATAAATATCTCCCTCCCTACGAGAGAATTAAGAAAGACAAAAGAAAAAAAAAACAGCAACATAATTTATATACTTAATTAGCCCGACCGTCAACAGCGTAGGAAACCCTATAAGAAATGACCCATTAAACGAAAGCTTTTAGGCCTAATGAGCCTACCTCAGGAGGAAAAAAAATAAGCAGGTATTTGAATAATGATAAGATGAGCAATATTCAAGGACAGTCTGGAATGTTCTGAGCTCGTATCCCCCAGCAACTGGCATGGCTCACAACTCGGCCGGATGGCGACGGGATGGCGGCCACGACCCCGGTAGAAAACGGAAGGGGAGGAAGGGCGGTGGAGGGAATGGAAAGGAGGGAGAGGGAGGAGGGAGGGAATGGAAAGGAGGGGGGGAAGAGGAGGGAAGACGAATTGGATGGGTGGAGGGAAGGGGAGATGGGAGATGGAGGGTGGTAGGGATGGAAAGGAGGGAAGAGGAGGTGGAGGGTGGAGGGAGGGGAAGGGAAGGTGGAGGGTGGAGGGAATGGAAAGGAGGGCGGTGGAGGGAATGGAAAGATGGGAGGAGGGTGGAGGGAATGGAAAGGAGGAGGGAGGAGGGAGGGAAGGGGAGGTGGATTGGTAGAGGAAATGGAAAGGATGGAAAGGAGGAAATGGAGGGTGGAAGGAATGGTGGAAGGAGAGGAGGGAAAGAGGAAGAGAAAAAGATAAGAAGGAAGCGAGGGAGGAATATATGAACAGGGACGATAGCGGAGGACAAGAAGAAGTAAAAGAATAAAGACAGAAACACCAGAGCAGAGAAAAAGAAAAAAAGAAAAATGAAAAACAAACAAACGAAAGGATGAATAAAAACGAAAAGAGAAGAGAAGAAAGAAAAGACAAATAGCCGAAATGAATAAAAAAATCAGAATTAGGAGATGAATAGGACGTCTTTCCACCAGTGTCAGGATATGACTGTCGCTGTCAGAGGAAATGTGCATCGTCTGAGTAAAAATGGCATCCGACAAGAGAGAAGAGAGAGAAGAGGAGATATGAGAAAAGTAGAGAAGAGGACAGACAAAAGAAAAAATCAGCAGGTATAATAAAATAATAATAAAAAAATAAATGGCAACCGACAAGAGAGAAGAGAGTGAAGAGAGAGCGAAGAGGAGATATGAGAAAAGTAGAGAAGAGGACAGACAAAAGAAGAAATAAGCAGGTATAATAAAATCATAATAAAAAATAAATGGCACCCGACAAGAGAGAAGAGAGTGAAGAGAGAGCGAAGAGGAGATATGAGAAAAGTAGAGAAGAGGACAGACAAAGAAGAAATAAGCAGGTATAATAAAATAATAATAAAAAATAAATGGCAACGACAAAGAGAAGAGAGTGAAGAGAGAGCGAAGAGGAGATATGAGAAAAGTAGAGAAGAGGACAGACAAAAGAAAAAATCAGCAGGTATAATAAAATCATAATAAAAAATAAATGGCACCCGACAAGAGAGAAGAGAGTGAAGAGAGAGAGAAGAAGAAGAGGAGAATGTGAGAAAAGTTTGAACGCGGTGAAATGCGTCGATTTACGCTTCCGTTGACAGAACACTGATTGATAGAGAAACACAGATGGATTGAATCATTTCTTATAGTATACAAAACAAGTCGGTATCTTTGCAACTACGGCGTCAGAAGCGATAACAACTACAACAATAACTAACTAACTAAATAAATAAATAACTACTACTACTACCATTTCAACTACTACTACTACAACTTATGCCACTACAACTTCTGTTATTACTACAACTACTGCTACTGCTACAACTTCTGCTACTACAACAACTACTGCTACCGCTACGACTACTACTACTACTACAACTAATACAACGTCTGCTACTACTACAACTACTACCAATGCTATCGGTGATGATGATGGATATTAAGAATACTACTATTAAT
>NW_020869599.1:159426-161926 GCF_003789085.1 Penaeus vannamei | reverse complement strand
TTTCTCCTCTGCCTCTGTTCGTCTCTGTCTTCTTCGTTTTTCCTTTCATCTTCCTCTTATTCTCTTCTTTCTTCTCTCTCTTTACTCAATTCTTTTCTTATATCCCCCCTTCTCTTCTTTCTATCCCTCTTTTCTCTTATATTTCTTCTTCCTCTCTCTCTCTCTTCTTGTTCTATTCCCCTTCCCTTCTCTCCTTTCCCTCCCCTCTTTCTTTCTTCTCCTCTCTCCTCTATATTTTTCTTTCTCTCCCTCTCCTCTCCTCTTCCTCTCCCTTTCTCTCCCTCTCTCCCCTCTTACTCTTTCTTCTTTCTCCTTATCTCTCTCCCTTCTTCTCTTCTCTCTCTCTCCCCTCTTCGTCCCTTCCTGTCTCTCCCTCTCCCCTCTCCTTTTTCTCTCTTCCTTCTCTCCCTTTTCCCCTCTTTCCCCCCCCCCCCTACCGTCATGCCAGGTCACCCTTTGCCTTCCTTTTTTTTCCGTCCTTTTCTTCTTTCGTTCTTTTTTCACTTCCTTCTTCCCGTCTTCAGTCTTTTTTTGTCTCTTGTAGCGGTTCCTTGGATGGGTTACGATGGATGCGGGTCCCTATGTGCACGTGTTGTGTGTGTGTGTGTGTGTGTGTGTGTGTGTGTGTGTGTGTGTGTGTGTGTGTGTGTGTGTGTGTGTGTGCAAGTGCAATAGACATACACAAATGCCGAGCGTATATGTGTACACACACATACGCGCGCACACACACGCGCGGCACACACATACGCACACACACACATACGTACACACGCCCACATACGCACACATGCACACACCGCGCGCGCGCTTTACAAAACGATAGTTAGATGAATAGCTAGATAGAAAGGAAGTATACAAATAGACGAGATATCCAGATATGGATACCAAGGTTGAGAAGGAGTATGAAAAGATAGATAGAGAGCAGGAATAGAGAGAGATATGGGATAGAGATGCGAGGAAGAGATGTGGCAGGAGACAGAGCAGTCAGAGAGACGGATCAGAGAGAGAGAGACAGACAGAGACGAGATGAGAAACAGAGAGAGAGACGGAGAGAAAGAGAAATCGCTAAAAGAGAGAGAGAGAGACGGAGAGAAGAAGAGAAAGAGGCTAACACCGAAAGAGAGAGAGTGAAACAAGAGAGAGAGAAAGAGACGGAGAGAAACGGAAATCGCCAACACCGAAAATAAACTTCCAAGTAAAGTACCAGTCACCCCTAACCCCCCACCCCTCTCCCCCCCACCCCTCTCCCCCCACCACCAACCCCCACCAACCCACCCTAAAAAAAGTGACCCTAAATCCCTTTTCCTCGTGTACTTTATCCACACTTTATCCACCCTTCTCCTTCGCCTTTCCTCCTCTCTCTCTCACCCTAATTCCTTTATAATATATTAAATAAAATAACAAAAGACCGTTTTTATTCTTTTCTTTTTCATAAACTCTTTACTGTGAATGGGATACGAGACATAATTTCTGTTCTCTTAAACCTCATGAACTCTATAATCACCCTGCCTTTTCCCTCACCCTCATACCTCGTCTTTTATTCACCCTAAACCCTAAAATGCCTCACCCTAGTCGCTCCATCTTCTTATTGTAAAATCTTTTAAACTCCCTAATCTTTATAATTTCTTACCCTTTTTTAACAAATCCTTCTACCTAATCCTTGTTTCGTTTTATAACCTACACCCTATACCCTAAACCCCGTTATTTCACCCTTTTACCCTACCTTTTTCCCCTTTCTAGTCCCTTATTGGATTCTTTTCGTATTGTCTATCTCATCTTCCATCATATGTCAGCCTTTATTAATTTCTTCATATCCTAAAAACAATTACTTCCTTTGTTCTATTTATATTATCCCATTCAACTTCTTTTCCTTACTTTTACACTATTCAAGTTCTATTTTATATCATGTAATCTTTACAGCCCAGCCCCATTTAATTCCATTTTCTCTCCTACCCCTTTCACCCTTTTCAAATCCAGCCCCATTTTTCCTTTCCACCTTCTTCCATTTGGACGCATCCACTCCACCCCAGAATATCAGAGTCTTCCACTTCATCCACTTTTTCCTTCACCTCTCTCCATTCTTTCCCCTTCTCTCTCTCTACCTCTCCCTCCACTCTTAGCCTCTCATTCCTATCCCGTATCTCCATCCTTCCACCTTCCTTCCTCCCCACTTCCCCCACCACATCCATCGCCCTTCACACACCTTCCCCACCACACCACCTCCCCTCCCTTCCCCACCCTCCTATCCCTCCCTCCCTCCACTCCCCACCCTATGACTTTCCTCACCCCATCCCTCCTTCCTCCCTTCCACCCCCTCCCATCCACTCCCTCCCCCATCCTCCCTTCCTCCTTCCTTCCCTCCCTCCACCCCTCCCTTCCCCACCTCTCCCCTCCCTCCATCCCTCCACCCCCCCTTCCTCCCCCCTCCCTCCCATCTACCCCTCCCCTCCCTCCCTTCCCCCAACCCCCCCCACCCCTCCCCTCCCTCCTCCCCTCCTTC
>NW_020869599.1:148240-150740 GCF_003789085.1 Penaeus vannamei | reverse complement strand
TAGGATATTATCGTACTTAATACATCGTGCACAGGTGGAAATCTTTTATGATTTGCATATCGTTATTTCATTATTTATGTGGTTTGTTAGTGTTACAGTTATTTTTCTCGAATTATGAGAAAGTTTTAGCATTAGGGTTGAAAAATTGACGAAGTCCAAAGTACAAGAGGGTTTTAATATCAAATATTCTTAGATCCAATACGATTATTGTAAATACTATGTTGGCAATTCATAAAACCATAAAAAATCATCAGATAGAAAGGTGATGTCAATAGCAACAAATTTTCTAACCAAGAATGCGCCAATCATCGTACATCGGACAACTAACACTGACATTCTAGAGAGTTTGAGATATTTATATTTTAGCGTTATGATGTATTCATTCTTATCGGTATATATTTCAATAAATATATATACCGTCACCTAAGATATTCATTCCTCAATGACTTACATAATAACAGAAGTAAAGTTACATCATATAGTACGAGAGAAACTGAAAAACTCTCGTGCGATACGTTGCCAGCGACTGACCAATCAGATACCTCAATTCGTGGCGGGAGATTTCTCGTTTTCAAAATATACACGGAACCGTAACATTAGTATTTTTTAATACAAAACTGTATCGCGTATCTTTTATCATTGCGTTATTGCTGTACGATTACAGATGTAGAATTAGATTACGCTAGGTGTGTGGAACAGTACGTCTCTTTTCTTCCTCTCTCTCTCTCTTTCAGTGCAAATACGCACACACAAACACAAACATATATATATATATATATATATATATATATATATATATATATATATATATGTATATATATGATATACATATATTTATCTATATATGAACACATACATATGTATGTATATATATATGTAATGCATATATATATATATATATATATTATATATATATATATATATATATATATATATATGTAATGCATATATATACATATATATATATATGTAATGCATATATATATATATGTATGTATATCTATCTATCTATCTATCTATCTATATATATATATATATATATATATATATATAATGTGTGTGTGTGTGTAAATATATAAATTTGATACTCTCTATCTCTCTATTTCTCTACCCCCCTCTCTCCCTGACACACACACACTCTCTCTCTCTCTTTATCTCGGTCTGACAGTCTTTCTCTCGCCCAGACACTCTCCCTTTTCCTTCGATGCTCTTTCTCTCTCTCTCTCCCTGACTCTTCCCTCCCTTCTTCCCTTATAAAAATGTATTGGCGATGATGTATCGTTGGTACATGTATTGGTATCGGTATCGCTTTATATATGCGAAAAATCGATGCATCGGGATCACTTTAGCCAATTTTCAAGTATCAATGCATCGTTATCGTTATCAGACTACCCATCCGAGCTGACCGCTTATTCTTAGCAGCATTTCAGCCGTTTTCTAAACATTAGCCGATACAGAAAACGGATATAAACACTAAGTTTGAACCGTAAACTATCATAAACGGGTAAATATTAGATTACAGATGCAATGCATAGGGTTAGTGACTGATGATTATAAGATTCCCTGCGTTACTTTTTTCAATTGCACTGTATAAAACAACGGTAAATTTGGAAATGCAAACCCACATCATTTTTTGGGCGAACAGAATAATTTTCCAATAGCTTTCGTCGTGTTTCGAACGAATCTAGCACTCATTTTCATCGCAAACGGAGCATAAATACGATATCGGTGTCGATAGCTGGGGAGGAAATGACAGGCCTACATATCTGGGAATTTCGAGAAACATCGGTAGAATACTAGTAAACATAGAATATAAACACATTTCCGGGTTGTATATGGGGCTCCGCCCCCTTAAACCCCCTACTGTCCATCTACCCCCCGCCTGGTCTACAAAATCTTCACCACGCCAGACTGTAGTTTGGTCAAATTCTGTCCGCGCAAATGTAGTTCTCAGATAACTTTCCGCGCACGCTTCGAGTTGTTTTAGATCATCTTCCGCGCATAAAATTCTTTTGACCTCTCCGCGAACTTGTTTCATCATCCGTCTGCAGATTCGTCTGTGTAATTGTAGACAAAATTGTTTTCCGCGCATGAAAAAATGTTATATTCCCCGTGTAAGAAAAATACTCTCGAGTCTGGTCACCACGTATGTTCCGGCAGGATAGAGCCCGGGCAAACCTGGTATCTGACACGTTTTCAGTAAATATAGGGGGGGCTTCGCCCCTTTATATCCCCTTTGAGATGGGGGTGGGGCAGCCCCCACCCCACCCACCCCCGCCTGGTCTGCAAAATCTTCACCCCGTATGTTCCGGCAGGTAGGGCCCAGACCCAGGAACAGTTTTCACCTCGGTAATTTTCTATATTACGTCCGTATAACCGATATCGACGATTTGGGTATCGTTGGATTCCTCTCACTCTCCACATTGCAAATATATAGTTTTTATTGCGCGGAAACCTCCCGTTAGCGACAAACTTGGCCCCGATAGCAGGGGAGGGCATG
>NW_020869599.1:135740-138240 GCF_003789085.1 Penaeus vannamei | reverse complement strand
AATTCCAAACCACTTTATTTTGCAGGATGGAATAATCATAACAAGGTAGAAATTATAATCATTCCCCCCTTTTATGTTATGGGATTTATGATTTATAGATCTTTCTACTTTTCAAGTATCATTCAATCATAAAGTTATACAATTTTGGCATTTGTAGATTATCAAGTTGACCTATGATTTTTAAAATACAAGAAAGATACACTTGTTCGTATTGCAACAGGAACAACGAAGGGAAGGGCAAGAAAACACACGAATATGTCCTTCCCTTCGTTGTTCCTGTTGCAATCTGTCCATCATGAATTCCACACTTGTTCGTACAAATAACATTGTTCTTCACTTGATTCAGAACAAAATATCATCCTGCTTACGTGTCGAGCTGTATTTCTACAACTTATTGAATTTGTCTTCTCCAAAAATGTCATATGTTGTCAAATCATTTATTGCAGTTGGGATATTGCATGAATTTGGTATGCAACATTGTTTTGCTTTCGTTATGTAATTATTATAATTAGGTTTTCCTTTCGTGCTCACGTTCGCATACGCAGCCCGCATACTTATCCCCCCCCCCACACACACACAAACACCCCCCCCCATAGCACCACACACACACACACACACACATAAACACACCCCACCCCCACACATCTGACGTGTTTAATATATAATATATAAACAAAGCAACTAGCACATAAATTCCACATAGTTTCACCTTCGCATTTACTTCAATAACAACATACTGACTTCCCTCCTCCAGGATTACTTAGACAACGAATTTGAGTGGAAGAACCGAGAAGTGGATGGCAGGGAGACACTAAACAAGGCAAGTGTCTGATAAAAGTTGTTTTCAGTAAAAAAAAAAGAAAAAAAAGAAAAGAAATTAAGAAAGAAAGTAAGAAAGAAAGAAAAAAAGGCACGTAGATTTTTTCTTTGTTGAATTTTCGTACACTATTTGTAGAAATTCCGTACCCTATTTGTAGAATTTTCGTTCTCTATTTGTAAAATTTCCGTACGCTGTATTTGTAGAAATTCCGTACACTCTATTTGTAGAAATTTCGTACTCTATTTGTAGAATTTTCGTACACTATTTGTAAATTTTTCATACACTATTTGTATAATTTCTGTATATTCTGTTTCTAGTAACATAACGTGATATCATCAATGACATGATTAATCATATTTATTTAGCTTATTTCCGTGTGTTAAATTGCTTCATTTCTATAAAAAAAACAATGATAATACAACTTCCATTATATCGTTATCAGTATCAAAGAGTCTGTATCTTATAAAATGCACCCTGTAACCTGTCTTACAACCTGCGTTTTGTAACCCGTATCTGACAACATATACCTTATAACCTGCATCCTATAACCTATGCCGTGTAACCTGTATCCTCTAACCTGCATTTTGTAACCCGCATCTGATAGCATAAATCTTAGAACTTGTATTTCATAACCTGTATCCTGTGACTGTATTTCATAACCTGTATCTTATAACCTACGTCCTGTAACCTGTATCTTATAACCTACGTCCTGTAACCTGTATCTTATAACCTGCATTTTGTAACCTGTATCTGATAGCATAATTCTTATAACCTGTATCCTGTAACTGTATTTCATAACCTGTATCTTATAACCTACTTCCTGTAACCTGTATCCTATAACCTGCAATTAGTAACCCGCATCTGATAGCATAAATCTTATACCCTGTATCCTATAACCTAGATCCTGTAACCTGTATCCTATAACCTACGTCCTGTAACCTGTATGACCTAACGTGTTTGTAACCCGCATCTGATAGCATAATTCTTATAACCTGTATCCTGTAACTGTATTTCATAACCTGTATCTTATAACCTACGCCCTGTGACCTGTATCCTATACCTGCATTTGTAACCTATCTGATAGCAGAAATAACCTGTATCCTATAACCTAGTCCTGTCCTGTATCCTCCTAGTAACGTATCCTATAACCTACGTCCTGTAACCTGTATCTATAACCTAAAACCTCCTGTTTTGTAACCCGCATCTGATAGCATAATTCTTATAACCTGTATCCTGTAACTGTATTTCATAACCTGTATCTTATAACCTACGCCCTGTGACCTGTATCCTATAACCTGCATTTTGTAACCCGTATCTGATAGCAGAAATATGTATCCCATAACCTGTATCTTATAATCTGTGTCCTGTAACCTGTTTCCTGTAACTGTATTTCATAACTTGTATCTTATAACCTACGCCCTGTGACCTGTATCCTATAACCTGCATTTTGTAACCCGTATCTGATAGCAGAGATATGTAACCCATAACCTATATCCTATAAACCGCGTCCTGTAACCTGTACTTTACTCCCTGTATTGCAGATCAGAAGCAGTGCTGTGACTCTTTTTCAAGCGACGATCAACAATTTACGGAATTTGAAAGCGACTGTTGAAGCAGTGTACACAGACTGGCCCGCCTTCACCCGTCAAAATGTTAGTTCAGTTTCTTGCTTCCTGATTG
>NW_020869599.1:130740-133240 GCF_003789085.1 Penaeus vannamei | reverse complement strand
ATGTATCCGACAAACAACCTTAATTCAAGATGTATCCGACAAATAACCGCCATGGACACTGCATTTCCTCGCAGATATTTCTACACGCAGTCCAAGTCTCCCGAGCCAAGAAGCGTGGTGGTGGTCGTGGACGGCGGGATGGAGCGGGATCCGCTGCTGGAACACGCCGTTAACAAGGTCTACAACGAACTCTCGCCCATAGATCGAGTGAGTATTTCAATTTCTTTTTTTGTTGTGTGTGGCCGGGGGTGGGGGTGGGGAGGGTCTTTTTCTGTTTTTGTCTCTCTTTCTGTTTATATTTGTCTTGGCTATCTCTTCCTTTCTCTCTTCTCCACACACACACACACACACACACACACACACACACACACACACACACACACACACACACACACACACACACACACACACACACACACACACACACACACACACACACGTTCCTCTCATGGACGCCCTTGCATGTGAACTGTGGTCCGACCGTCGTGGGTTTTAGCGCTCGAGGGAAAGCCAGTATTTCTTCTGTAGTGGGAGGGGAGGGAGGGAGAGATAAAGATAAACAAAGAGAGAGGAGGAAGGGAGAGAAGGAGGGAGGGAGAGAAGGAGGATCAATAAAACATTAATAAATATCAATAAAATGAAGAATAACAAAATCATGAAAAATGCTGGACCTCCTCGAAGAAACAAAATGCACACATGATTTGAGATATAAAGGAAATGAAAGTACGCTTGGTCTTGGCGCCAAACATCTGATTGCTGCTTTTTGTCGCCAGCTTTCAGAAATACGTATTTTCAACCGTCCATTCCGATTTTAGGAGCAGGAATTGACAATTCACCAAACAAGCATCCTCCACTTCAGCAACGACCGCAGTGTCTCGTCCAAGGCATCCCGATCGCTCGTTAGCGGCTCCTGCAGGCTAGTCCACTGCACATTGCCTTCTGCGCCTCCTACGGTTTCCATCACGGCCTTTGCGCCTGGGGTAGTTGGGTTGGGGGGGGGGACGAAGTCGTATGTCACCTGCCACAGGGGCGAGAGCGGCAGCAGTGAGTCACTCCCAGGGACACGTATTTTAGGAAAGTAGTGATATAATTGAAGACATTTGATATCAGTATCCTCTAATATATTTGAAATCGTCAGATATAAAATTCCTGCATTAGTTTTTAATGGCATTACTGATATGCCCCATGCTAAAAAAAATAATATGGTCGAACATTGGGATGTTTCTTTTGTGAAGGGATGCGTGCGCAATTTTGAGATCATTATTATAATTTAATATCGCCATTTTATCATATATATATACATATACATTTATATCTATCTCTCTATCTACACACACACATACATACATATGTATATATTGCTCCAATGATTTTTTTCCTGCCACCCTAAGAATTTTTGGGCCGAAGCACCCGTCCCTGTTGCTGCCTGCCCAAACCCCGCCCCTGATCCTACACAGCACCTTCATAAAAAAAGATGACCACCCCAAGCCAGTCCACCCATTCGTAACGACCCCCCCCCCACCCTCGCCCCTCTTGCAGATTGGCCTGTGCCTCCCCGACAGCAACTCCTGCCGGACCGTCGTCTGGAAGCGCGACCGCTTTCCTCACGGCTGTACGTGGCCGCGGGAGGACGGGCCCCTCGGACAGACGACCTTCCTCGGCCGCTTGCTCTTCAACAATAAAGGCAACAGGGCCAAGCTAAGCGAAATCCTGAAGAACTTTGGGGAATATGCGGCCTTCAGTGACCAGGCGTCGGCGCTGAAGGCGGGGTCGGACCTGCTGAAGAAGCAAAATGAATCTCAGTACTTGCAGATTGCCGGTGAGGCCGAGTTTTTTTAAATATTGTTAATTGAAGAAATGACTCCTAAAAATATATATTTTAAGTTATAAATTGGTGTTCACTCATTTGATGACAAAATAGTTTGTGTTAAATAGACTGATATTATTCGTCTAATATGTCCACGTGGGGAAAAAATCAATATTTACTCGTTTAATCAGTGAAACAATGTCCAAGTAGAAATATATATATATATATATATATATATATATATATATATATATATCCTTATCTAACCTTTGAAATCATATTCAGGTAGATTTGAAACAATCTTATAAAGGATATCACTATTTACTCATGAAACCGAAATAACGTCCAGATAGTTAACGGGGAAGGCTAGATCAGTAGCAACTCCAGGTGTCATGGCGTCTGATTCTATTTTTGGGAAAAAACACATGGAGTTTATTTTGATGACGTCACTAAAGTTACGGATGCTTTGAGGGGGATGGATGTGTAAAGATGGATATAACGGAGACTACATTTCTTTTCGTGAAATTCACAGGGATTGATTTTTGGTCACTTTTTTACGTTTATACTTTTTCTTTAACATATTTGGCTATTTGATTTTAGTCTTTACAATCTTCAAATAGTATGGGAAATAATAACTCTAATGGGTTATATTTTCATTGAGCAACCATCAAAACAAACGCCATGACTCCTCCT
>NW_020869599.1:125740-128240 GCF_003789085.1 Penaeus vannamei | reverse complement strand
TCTATCATTCTATCTATCTATATATTTATCTATTATTCTATCTATCTATATATTTATCTATTCTACCTATCTATCTATCCATTGTTTTATCTCTCTCTCTATATATATATATACACATATATTTCTGTGTATGTATATGTGTCTATCTATCTGTCTCTCTACCTGTCTATATCTCTATCTGTCTCTACCTGTCTATATATCTGTTTGCCTGTCTAAATGTCCATATGACATTATTAGATTTACATGGCCAATACTTCAGAATCTACATGTTCACTTTTAATTTCACATACCTTATACTCATTTAATTCACACACACATGCTAACTATCCCGCTCTTTTTATCTCCGCCCACCATTCCCCACTCCTCTCCATACCCCTATTCCTTCCCCGACCTCAACCCTCTTCCCTACTCCTTCCCCCACCTTAACCCCCTTCCCCACTCCTTTCCTCACCTCAACCCCCTCCCCCGGTCTCATCCTCACCCCATCCCACCTCCCCCTCCCCCGCTCTCATCCTCACCCCATCCCACCTCCCCCTCCCCCTCTCATCCTCACCCCATCCCACCTCCCCCTCCCCGGTCTCATCTTCACCCCCTCCTCTCCTCCATCCCTTTTACACTTCCCCATCACCAACCCTCTCCCTCACCCTTCTCCCTACCCCTTATCGCCGTCCCTCCCCCTCCCCCTCCCCTCCTCCCCCAACAGACCGTAAAAGGGTTGTACGTGGAGTCCTTGGGTTACCCGCGGGGCATCAATATCCCGAGTGCCATGCGGGTACGTCACCGCACCCTCCAGTACCTATGGGCGCCCATCAACGAGACAGACCTCGCCATCGTTGTCGTTCTTCCTGTCAATGAAAATGGGCAGGTGGGTCGCAGGGAAGGGGTGTTGTGGGTGGGGATGGGGGTTTGGGTGGGGTTGGCAGGTGTTTGTGGTTAGGGTGAGTGGGTGAGGGTGTTTGTGGGTTGGGGGTTGGCGGGATGGGGTGTTTGTGGGTTAGGGTGGTGGGCGAGGGTGTTTGTGGGTCGGGTTGGCGGATGGTGAGGGTGGTGGGTGAGAGATGGGGGTGTTTGTGGGTTTGTGGGTGAGAGTGTTTGTGGGTTGGGGTTGGCGGGATGGGGGTGTTTGTGGGTTAGGGTGTTTGTGGGTGGGGGGGTTGGTGGGGTGTTTGTGGATTAGGGGAGGGTTTTTTTGTTGTGTGTGTGGGTGAGTCGCAAAGAGGGGTTTTTACTAGGTGTTGTGTGGGAGGGGGTGTTTGTGTGTGTGTTGGAGAGAGGGGATTTCAGTGAGTGTTGTGTAGATGCGTGTGTGTATGTGGGCGGGATTTGTGTGTGTGTGTGTGCGCGGGATTTGTGTGTGTGTGCGCGGGATTTGTGTGTGTGTGTATGTGGGCGGAATTTGTGTGTGTGTGTGTGGGCGGGATTTGTGTGTGTATGTATGTGGGCGGGATTTGTGTGTGTATGTGGCGGGATTTGTGTGTGCTTGTATGTGGCGGGATGTGTGTGTGTGTGTATGTGGGCGGGATTTGTGTGTGCGTGCATGTACGTGGTTCCTACCTTTTTTTCTTCCTCCTTCAGGTAACGTCCACCGAATACAGCTGCAAGTCGCCAAAGGCCTGTGAGACCAGCCACTTCGAATACAACGAACCCAGAAACAACGTCTCGAGAACATTCTGCAAGTTCGTTGGGATAGTAAGTTGTTTCGGTTTGTTTTGTTGTCATTTTCTCTCTATATTTTTTTCTGTCTGTGTCTGTCTGTCTCTCTCTCTCTCTCTCTCTCTCTCTCTCTCTCTCTCTCTCTCTCTCTCTCTCTCTCTCTCTCTCTCTCTCTCTCTCTCTCTCTCTCTCTCTCTCTCTCTCTCTCTTACACACACCCTCTATTTATTTATCTCTGCACCTCTCCACTTCTTTCTTGTCAAATCACCCCCACTACCTATCACTCACATCAACCATCACATATCTTTATCTATAAATCACCATGCCTGTCCTGTGCCCTGTCTCTAAATTAAATGACCTCCCATCTATCATTATCCATCATTCTGCCTTAATCCATCAACCATCCTATCTATCATTATCTATCGACTTATCTTTATCTATCATTATCTGTCAACCTATTCGTATCAATCAACCATCACATCTGTCATCATCTATCAACCGATCATAATCCATCAATCATCACATCTATCATTATCAACCACCATCCTTATCTTTATCCATCAACCAATCTATCTTTATCTATAAGGCAACATCCCTATCTTTATCAATCAACTAATCTATCATTATCTATCTGCCACCATATCTATCTTTATCAATCAACCAATATGTCTTTATCTATAAGCCAACATCCCTATCTTTATCAATCAACCAATCTATCATTATCTATCTGCCACTATATCTATCTTTATCTATCTGCCACCATATCTATCTTTATCAATCACCCAATATATCATTATCTATCAGCCACCATATTTATCTTTATCAATCAACCAATCTATCAGCCACC
>NW_020869599.1:110740-118240 GCF_003789085.1 Penaeus vannamei | reverse complement strand
TGGGAATTATGGTTGATATAAAACACACGCACACGCACACGCTCCCACACACACCTACACCCACCCACCTACCCACACTCACAACCCACCCGCCCACACCCACCCACCTACCCACCCACACTCACAACCCACCCCCCACCCACACACACACCCGCCCACACCCACCAATAACCAAACCTCCTTCCGACAGAGAGGCGATCAGGTTAAATGCCACGGCACCTGCGAGATGGAATGCGAGTGCCCGTGCGTCGCTGGACCCGACACCATCCCGTGCCATACTTCCGACGCCGATTTGCACAAGTAAGGGGACATCGCGCGTGGAGGAGGAGGGGAGGGGGGAGAAGGGAGAAGGAGGGGAGGGGGAAGGAAAGTGGGATGGGAGGGGGGGAGAGAAGGGAGAAAGAGGGGAGGGGGAAGGAGAGCGAGAGGGGAGGGGGAAGGGAGGGAAAAAGGGGAGGGGGAAAAAGAGCGAGAGGGGAGGGGGAAGGGAAGGGAGAAAGGGGGAGGGAAGGAGAGCAAGAGGGGAAGGGGGAGGGAAGGGAGAAAGAAGGGAGGGGGAAGGAAAGTGGGAGGGGAAAGGAAGGGAGAAAGGGGGGAGGGAAGGAGAGCGAGAAGGGAAGGGATGGGAGAAAGACAGGAGGGGGAAGGAGAGCGAGAAGGGAGGGGAGAGGAAAAGAGAGTGAGAAGGGAGGGGGAAGGGAAGGGAGAAAGAAGGGAGGGCAGGAAAGTGAGAGGAGAGGGGGGGTGAAGGGAAGGGAGAAAGAGAGGCGGGAAAAAGAATGAAAGGAGAGGGGAAAGAGAAGCAAGAAAGAGGGGAGGGAAGGAGAGTGAGAGGAGAGGGGGAAGGGAAGGGAGAAAGAGGGGAGGGCAGGAAAGTGAGAGGGGAGGGGGTAGGTGTAGTATTATACACACACAGTTGTTCCCTAATTCTAACTATCCCCAACTACGCCACTCGAAATCCCTAAGCACCACACCAGCTCTAAGTTATTACTAAGCGACATAGGCAGTTATTAAGAGCACCAAATAAACCAAAGAAGGGGCTTTATTGGACACCTAAGGACCGGCAGCTTTTGTTGATGTTTTGTTTTATGAATTTCCTTATAATCTATTAGTCAAGTATATGTAGCTGCGTGTGTTCCAATCTGCTCTTTGATTGCGCCATTGAACACAGAGAACTACATACATTTGACTAATACATTACAATAAAACTAATTGTTACTAGATGAAAGTTAAAATTGAGAAATGAGAAGAGCATTTTCTGTATCATTCGTGACTAATCTGATCGTTGGGGCATGTCGAACGGGCATATTCGGAAGTGCCTAGGACTCCAGTAGAAGGGCTGCTGGGGCACTGGTGGATGGGCTAAGTGGCACTGCTAAAAGGGGCGAGGAAGCTACATTTTAGGATGAACTGCGAAGTCACCACTGGAAGGGCAGAAGGGGGTACCATAGGGTAGACAGATAAAGGGGTACCATAGGGAAGACAGATAAAAGGGTACCATAGGGAAAACAGATACAGGGGTACCATAGGGAAAACAGATAAAGGGGTACCATAGGGAAGACATAGGGAAAACAGATAAAGGGGTACCATAGGGAAAACAGATAAGGGGTACCATAGGGAAGACAGATAAAGGGGAACCATAGGGAAAACAGATAAAGGGGTACCATAGGGAAGAAGATAAAGGGGTACCATAGGGACAGATAAAGGGGTACCATAGGGAAGACAGATAAAGGGGTACATAGGGAACAGATAAAGGGTACCATAGGGAAGACAGATAAAAGGGTACCATAGGGAAAACAGATACAGGGGTACCATAGGGAAAACAGATAAAGGGGTACATAGGGAAACAGATAAAGGGGTACCATAGGGAAAACAGATAAAGGGGTACCATAGGGAAAACAGATAAAGGGGTACCATAGGGAAGACAGATAAAGGGGAACCATAGGGAAAACAGATAAAGGGGTACCATAGGGAAGACAGATAAAGGGGTACCATAGGGAAGACAGATAAAGGGGTACCATAGGGAAGACAGATAAAGGGTACCATAGGGAAGACAGATAAAGGGGTAGGGAAAACAGATAAAGGGGTACCATAGGGAAGACAGATAAAGGGGTACCATAGGGAAGACAGATAAAGGGGTACCATAGGGAAGACAGATAAAGGGGTACCATAGGGAAGACAGATAAAGGGGTAACCATAGGGAAAACAGATAAAGGGTACCATAGGGAAGACAGATAAAGGGGTACCATAGGGAAGAAGATAAAGGGTACCATAGGGAACAGATAAAGGGGAACCACAAGCAAGACAGATAAAAGGGTACCATAGGGAAGACAGATAAAGGGGTACCATAGGGAAGACAGATAAAGGGGAACCAGAGAGAAGACAGATAAAGGGGTACCATAGGAAAGACAGATAAAGGGGTACCATAAGGAAGACAGATAAAAGGGTACCATAGGGAAGACAAATAAAGGGGTACCATAAGGAAGACAGATAAAAGGGTACCATAGGGAAGACAGATAAAAGGGTACCATAGGGAAGACAGATAAAAGGGTACCATAGGGAAGACAGATAAAAGGGTACCATAGGGAAGACAGATAAAGGGTAAAAGGGTAATATACCATAGGGAAGACAGATAAAGGGAACCACAAGGAAGACAGATAAAAGGGTACCATAGGGAAGACAGATAAAGGGGTACCATAGGGAAGACAGATAAAGGGGAACCACAAGGAAGACAGATAAAAGGGTACCATAAGGAAGACAGATTAAGGGGTACCATAAGGAAGACAGATAAAGGCGTACCATAGGGAAGACAGATAAAGGGGTACCATAAGGAAGGCATATTAAGGGGTACCATAAAGAAGACAGATTAAGGGTACCATAGGCAGATAAAGGTGTAATATAGGGAAGGCCAATAAAGGGGTACCATTGAAAGAGACACTCGACTAGGAGTACCATTATTATACACCTATATATATATATATATATATATATATATATATATATATATATATATATATATATATATATGGTATCATCTCTCTAACGTTCAATCTCTCCCGAAACATCTCCAGATATCCTCTCCCTGCGTGTAAACCCCGCTATCTGATAACTGCTCGAGCAACTGATGACAGCTCAAGCATCCCGGCCTGCGTGGACTTCGACTGTTCGGTCAGGAATAAGACGTAAGAACTGATACCTGTTATCTCTTGTTAAAAAAAATAAATAAATGAAAAATAAAAAAAATAAAAAACGCTTAATGAATTATGGTTTTGTGCTGATATTTCGTTCGCATGTGTGCTTGCTAGTGGTGGTTTTCTAACATGGTCACAGAGATAATTTGGTGCACCCAGGACTAACAACAGGGAGGAAAAATACGTTAAGTTAGGATTCACAAGTCAAGAACCTCATTTTCAATTATATGACACATAGCTAATCATACGCCTTCTCCGTGTTTCATTTCAGAGATTGCAGTAACGTTATCTGGTGTCTTTGGTCGGAAGAAAAGTGCCAAAATGTGGATTCATGATAGGATGTTTTGGTTAAAACTTTAGATACCTAGACTTAACGACATAATTATACACACTCTGGTCACATTACCAAATGAAAGTCTGTAAAAGCTAATTAATCTCGTTTGAATATGAACATTGGCAACAGATATGTGCTTAGAATAAAGGTCTGAATATATTCTGAAATGTTTTTAGATTTCTTCTAATTAAGAATTTTTTGCGTCCGATTTTACGATCTGTATACCAAAAGAAGCTATAGATGCCAGGTGTCGCTAGCCGGGTATTCAAACTTTTTTCACGCAAAAAAGTCATAATCAAATAAATCCTAACTGAAAAAGTGTACGTTTTATGTAATGTTATAATAGAAAAAAACAGATAAATGTTTTTACGATGAAAAGATAATTATATTCACTACCACTTTGTTATATGCTGTGGTCACATATACAAACTTAAGCAGTCTTTTGTAGATACAGAAGTCCAATGCCCCAGCTCTTTCTCTCTTACTAACGACATTTCAGCGAATGATCTGAACTCAGGACACCTGTGTATACAAAGACGTCTCAGGCCCGTTTCTCTGTGTTAACGGAGATGGACATCTCGGCAAGTGACAAAATACTGAAAACGAACAAACAAAGGAAAAGGCAAAAAGACAGTTAAGTAATGAGTCTGCAGAACTTGTATCCCCCATCCATCTATGTGCATATTTCAAGAGGGACACAAAGCTAGCGACACATGGGGACAAATACCGTTGGGTGTCCTAAGTGCTGAAGATGGCCCCATTTAACAAGACTAAAGGAGCCCTAGAATTAAAACTAGGAAGAAATAATATCTATGTACGGTGCAAGAATGAAGAAATTCTTACCCGTATAACTACGACCTACGGCAGGAGAAATCCTCGAAATAAGCAGAGCTTTTGGCAGAGGACACTGTACTAACCTCGTTGTGTTCGATGTCCCGAGGGAAAGTGACACCAATGAGATCACAGAATACAATGAAAAGATTCTACACCCTAAGCGCATTAAATTTAATGATAGGATGAAACAGCGACTCATCATTACACATGAAGGGGAGAAAAAACCCAAAACCTTCAAAATTGTGGAGGGCATGGCAACTTTCAGGTATGCTGTCTTCAAATCACTCACCCCATTTTGCGCCAACTGTTCCAGATGGGGGCATGGCGCACGTGCTTGTTCCCGCGAACAGCCGCGTTGCGAGTATTGCGCGCCTGCTCATATGAGCAGGGAGTGCGCCGAAAAAATCGCACTGGGTAATCAACTTCCAAGGATATGTGTCAATTGTAGACCTGAACATAATGCAAACTCTCCATTATGTGCATATTATCCAAACAACAGAAAAAATAAATTACTAAAGAAGCAACAGACTGCACTGCCTTCTCATTTCCTCGCCTTAACGATGAGACAGAATTCCCCCAGCTTGGGAGGATAAATGTGGCGAGGTATGCTGAAAGAACAGTCGGTCTCTCCAGCCTTACCATCGGCATCAGCTCCTGCTCCAGCGCCAGCCTCAAGGTTTTCTTCAGTCCTTTCAGTGCCAGTATCTGCTCCTTCGGCTACTTCGGCATCAACTTCAGAACCTGCTTCGAGATCGACATCGCTTTCGACATCTGCAACACATGTTTCAGCACATACAGCAGTTCCAGCTTGTACACCTACTTCATTGCCAGCGCCGACCCCCCACACCACAGGAGAGACAGGACCTACTGCAAATGTTGATGCAGATAGAACAAATGATGCTCATAATGCAGCAACAATTTGCAAAGCAACTACAGGTCCAGGAAAAAAATGTTTTCAGTGATCTTTGGACGACGGTTCACCCTTCTACAACCTGTAGCAGAATTTGAAAATCATCAGCTGACAACTGATGGCCCACAGTGACTTTGAGTGTACCAGAGTATAACATTAAGATTTATGGAAACGGTTAATTTTTGTAAAATCATGTTTTTTCAGTTATTAGATAGTTAACCAATAAGGCAAGCACTAAGGTGCAGCCCTTTGGGCATGTATATTTAAGGTTTGATTTTGGCCCTTACGTCAATAAAAGTTCAGCCCGATTGGGTAGATGCTTGGACTTCTTTC
Organism: Penaeus vannamei; assembly: GCF_003789085.1. Lineage (NCBI taxonomy): Eukaryota > Metazoa > Arthropoda > Malacostraca > Decapoda > Penaeidae > Penaeus > Penaeus vannamei. The sequence goes on along the minus strand of NW_020869599.1, from coordinate 112,638 downwards.
CCTGGCTTTTTACAGGGCATGTAAACTGCTCTGTAAATATATATATTTTTTCAAATCAAATCAATCTTACTAAATCATCTTTTCTATCCCCACCTTATCCCCAACCCCCCTCCGGCAACAGGTCTTTTCTTTAATTTCTTGCTTGCTTGAGTTTGGCTGATGACGTCATAGTTCGTCATAAACGCTGATTGGCTGCTGAATGCACTGCCAGGCATAAGGCGAACTAGGGATAAACTATCTAACACCTCATTCCACACAGTACGCCTAAGTGTCAACAGTACCATAACGGCATAAATGATTGCTCAAGGCTTGTTCGGAAACTCTTTCTTCTCCCTCCCTCTCTCTTTCTCTCATTTTGGTTCTCTTTCACATTCTCTCTCTTGTCACCTCTTTCTGTCTCTCTTTCTCACCCTCCCTCTCAATTTCTTTCCCTACCCCCTCACATCTCCCCCTCTCTCTATTACCTCTTTCTCTTTCTCTCCTTCCCTTCTCCCCCTTTCTCTCTCTCTCTCTACCACTTTCCATCTCCTTACATCTCCCCCGCCCTCTCTATGATCTCTTTCTCTTTCTTCCTTCACCTCCCCTCTCTTTCTCTTTCACTTTCCCTCCCCCTCATCTCTCTCATAGAGTACATAAATCGGTCAGCACTTATTTTTTGAGCTACTATTGCGGTGTTTTTGCAAAATTATATCAGCTTTTATTCTCACTATGGAAAAGAGAGGTCTTTCCCTGGTAATGCCATTTACACGCATCCTCCGATTTCAGTAAAAAAAACAAACTCATTGGCTTTATTTAACTTGATTCACTTTACAAGATTTCCATTGAAATTCATAATATTCATTGGTATTAAAGCCACATTACATGTTAAATCTTTATATACACAATGCTATTGACAATATACAGAATTGAAGATATGAATTAAAGCACTGTGTTCGAAAAGAAAAGTTTTCGGATATTTCCAATGGCTATATCAAAGAGGAAAAAAAATCTCCATGTCAGTGGTTTATTCCCTTGATCTCTGGATACAGAATGATCTAGAAATATATATAACGTATTTCTGTTGTAAAATATGAGCACGGCTAAACTTCTCTGGTGGGGAAATAAGCACAAAAGACATGATGTGAGGTCTCTAGTAATGAATTTCAGTCTGATTTTAAGGCTTTTATGGGAAGAATTTATACGATAATGTAAAATGCTACAATACGTTGCTGAAACCCTGAACGCCTCTCTGAAGTGTTGGGTAAAATCCAATGAAGCGCTACTTCAAATCTGTAGATACAGAATTTATATTCTCGTCCACATTGTAACTATAACTTAAAATTCATCAAATAAACTCACAGTATGAATATTCTACTAAATATTTTCGAAGTAGCTTTATACTGAATACAGTTTACTCCTTCGGCCACTAGCATGATTTCTAAGGTTGCGCTCCCGCTCTCCCAACAAATCAATTGTTATTATAAAGTTTAAGGAGTGTATCTATAAAGCGAATGGTCAAAGACTATATTCGCAACATAGATCACTTTAAAAATCGTTTTAGCTCTTACAAGACGATTGGGAATATTAAGAAAAAAAATCAGAAGGATTGGCAAGTAACAAAAAAAGTACACACACACACACACACACACACACACACACACACACACATATATAATATTATATATATATATATATATATATATATATATATATATATTATATATATATACATACATATATCGTTAAGTAACCCTCTCCTTCTGGCGCCCAATGACACACACAGACAGATTCACAAGTGTAAGTGCCTCACACAACCCACCCTGTATGGCAGGATGCTGCACTTCTTAAACTGCCTGCCCCACGGGGTTCGGTGAGCAACCTTTGACGAGTGTATTCGCACTCAGGGCACTAAATGAGGT
>NW_020869599.1:48240-60740 GCF_003789085.1 Penaeus vannamei | reverse complement strand
TTTGGGTTATTTTTTTTGTTCTGTTTTGTGTCGAAAGACGTTTGGTGATTTGGGTTTTATTTTGTTGTTTTGTGCTGAAAGGCGTGTTATTATTTGATTTTTTTGTTCTGTTATATTTGAAAATAAATGTCTTGGCGTTTACACTGAAAATATAGTTATGTAATGATTTTGAAACAATACCGGCTTTAATTTTGTTGTTCCGGTTTATGTTGAAAGACGTTTTATCATCTGAATCTTTTTTTTGTTCTGTTTTCTTTGAAAAAAAAGCTTTCTTGGCGTTTATATTGAAGACATACTTATGTAATGATTTTAAAACAATACCGGTTTTAATTTTGTTCTTCTGTTTGGATCTTTTTTGGTTCTGTTTTGTTTGAAAAAAGACTTTCTGGGCGATTTCATTGAAGATATACTTATGTAATGATTTTAAAACAATACCGTACTTTAGGGTATTATTGTAGATCGAGGAAGGGTATTTTGAGTTATTAGAGAACTAGTGTCCGGCAGTAGAATATATTTCTTAAGACTTTTTTAGCGTTTATAGCGAGTGAATGTAATGAGGGAATACCACTTTCAGTGAACTGGTGTATATCGTCTTAAAACACATTCTTGATATCCTCTCTGTAGACGTCCCTTTACAATGGGTTTAAGGAAATCAGTTGGGATGGTGTGCAGCAAAATATTATTCATTTCTTTTTAGATATAAAGTGTTTCTTTTCCTTTGTATTCCTGCAGAAGTTGTTTTTTATACGATGGATAAAAGAAATACTCGAACCCTACGTGAATTATTGTAGGAGGACGAAAAGGAATCTTGAATTTGTGAAGACAAAAAAGGAACATTTTTTTTGTTTTAACAGACTCTCTTGGTCTTCCTGTTCTAGATGTACTATATAATGAATTCAGATGCACTCACATAATTGATCTTCCTGTTCTTATATAATTGATTCAAAAGAATATCGTACTTATGGATATTGCACTAAGGTCAAGCAAAGATGTTTTAAGTTAAGTAAAAGGAATATTATGCATGTCAGAGAATAAATACAATTTTCTCGACTAAAAGGACTCAAATAGTATTTATCAGTGTAGATATATTTGTATTTTTTCTGGAGGAATAAACTTTTGCCGTATACTGTGTCCAGATTACTATAAACCTGATGGAAGTTTATATCAAAAGATCATATAAATAATGGTAGTTAAATAGGTCACCATGGTAGGTATCGGTTTCAATACTCTTTGTAGATTTCAATCATGGTCCTTATCATAAAAAGATATAGATAGCAAAAACCTGTATCTCAACAAATCGAAAGGAAAGATATGTGATACTTGGGCACTATCAGTGAATTAATATTTGCGGTGGAAGCTGAAACCGTCGATTTAGAAAGGTTTTGTTTCTCATGTCATATTCACCATTAATTTTTTTTTATTCTCGAGAAACGTTAGCCTTTGTATTTGTTTTGGGAAAAATGAGTATCATAAATATTTTTAAAATTTTCAGTTTTGTTTCATGTAAGTTACTCTAGATCCCCTTTAGTGTATATAGCTTTTTAAATAACATTTCTCCAGGGATTATTTTTTATCCCTACTCACTCTCCATGAAATTTTAACCCAGCAGATGAAATTCCATCATTCACAAAACTGAAGGAAACAGGATAATGAAAGTGATACAGAAATCATCCACTCATAAAACATGAGGTTATTTTATGTTTGTATTTTCAGTAGAGTTTCCCTCCTTAATTTCTTTACGAGAAACATGAGTGATAGTGGTTAAGCTCAGAAGAAATTTTAATCCAGTAGATCTAACAAGGCAGAGGAAGAGAGAGAGAGAGAGAGAGAGAGAGAGAGAGAGAGAGAGAGAGAGAGAGAGAGAGAGAGAGAGAGAGAGAGAGAGAGAGAGAGAGAGAGAGAGAGGAGAGAGAGAGAGAAGAGAGAGAGAGAGAGAGAGAGAGAGAAGAGAGAGAGAGAGAGAGAGAGAGAGAGAGAGAGAGAGAGAGAGAGAGAGAAGAGAGAGAGAGAGAGAGAAAGATATAAAGAAAGAGAAGGAGAAAAAGAGAGAAAAAAGAAAGAAAAGAAGAGAGAGCATGACCAACTGCATTAGCGACAGATCACCCTATAATTAATTACACTAATACATTAAGACAAACAAACCCAACCCACCAACCCCCCAGACCTCAAAACAAAAACAAACAAAAACAACAAACAGCCAAACAGACAGACAGACAGCCAAACAGACAGACAGACAGAAACAGAATAACCCTCACTGACCGAAATTCCGATAACCCAGCGGTCTCTGCGTTTTCCTCCCGACCCCGCAACAACGGCCCTCCTCTTCTCTCCCAATAAATCAAAACTAACGAGGCCCTTGTTTTGCCAATTAAGTCAAGCCAAACACTTTGCAAGGAAGTGGAGGAGATAGCAACAGCGCTTCGTTCTGAGGGCTTTCGTTGGGGGTAATTTGATTTTTTTTTCTTGGCGGGGGGGGGGAGGGGGGAGTTTGAATTATTTTTTTTGTTGTTTTGGCTTGTTTGATTATTTTTGTTGTTGTATTTTGCTTGTTTTTATCTTTTCATTGATGTCTTTTGCTTGTTTTTTTTCTTTTGGTTGTTTCTCCTTTTTGTTTTGTCTTTTTCTTGTTTTCTTTTTGTTTTATTTTTTGCTTATTTTCTTATTTTTGTTGTTTCTTTTGCTTGTTTTCTCCTTTTTTGTTTTGTATTTTGCTTATTTTTTATATTATGGGTTTGGATATATATTTACCTTTTTGTTGTACTGCTTAAATGATAGATAGAGAGAATATTGTATAAGGATAATAATGAATTTATAATCCTCGTAGAATGAGTAAAATATACTGAAAGCAGACTGCAAATATGTTATGAGATCAGTGGTATCATATTGCAGTGGTAAAATATGGTAATATTACTTAATGAATAATGATATATGGTAAGAGTAAGATACACCAATATCATGCATAATTAACATCATGTAGCAATGATAAACTAAAGCATACAGCCTGTAGTCTAAATGATCCTGTAATCCTAAAGTAGCCCCTATATCCGTGGATTAATAGGCTATGTTGTTGGTTTTAGATGTATTGATTAATTTTTGTGCGATTTTTTTATTCGATAGTGATCATTGGCGTGCAATTTTCTTGGCTAAAAACTGGTTCTAAAATTCCTGCCAAAAATACCAGTGAGGTCCGAAGCCAAACTATGTATTAAAAAAAATGATAATAATAAAAGATAAACAAAAATAAAGACAAAAAAAAAGGAAAAGAAACAAAATCCGTCTATATATAGCGTTGCAAAAATTAGAAGCAACACAAATAGACGATAATAAATACACTCCACTTATCACAACAACCTTGTTTACATATACTTTTATTTTGCTTTGGTTCTTCTTATTTTCTCTATTGCTTATTTTGCGTTATTGTCATTGTCATTTCTATTTAGGCATTTGCTTATTAAAATGAGAAAGAGGTAATGCTTTTTCCATTAATATTATTTATATGATATTACTAGCCACACATTGCAAAATCATTGATCACCTCCGACCTTGCAGGAACAGACTCTCGGGGCTTGTGTGTGGGTATCGTATTTCCTCTCTTCCTCCTTCTCTTATTCCCTTCTTTCGTACTTTTCCTTTCTCCTCTTCCTTCGTTCTAACTCCTCTCTATTTTCATCATTCTCTGTTTCTTCCCTTTTCTTTTCTTCCTCTCCCTCTTTTCTCCTTTTCTTTCTTCTTTGCTTTTCCCCTTTCCTCTACCTCCCCTTTCTCTTTTCCCTTCCTCCTTCCTCTCTTCTCCTTCCCACTTTCCCCTTCCCTCTACATTCTCTCCCTCTCCCTTTCTTTTTCCCTTGTTTTTCACCCTTCTCTCCTCCCCCTTCCTCTTTCCTTCCCTTTAAATCCCATTCCTTCTTCTCCATTCCACTTCTCCTTAACCTTCCCCCAACGCTCTCAATCTAAGTTCCCCTTTCTCCATCCCTCTTCCCCTCCTTCTCCCTCTCCCCCAAGTCTCTGCTTCTCCCTCACTTTCCTATTTTCTCCCTTTCCAGTGTTCCACTCTCATTCCCCCCCATTTCTACCCCTTCCCACCCTCCCCAACCCCTCCATCTCCCTTCAGTCCCCATTCCTTCCTCACCTTCTCCCCCTATCTTCCCCATCCTCCCCCTCTTTCTTGTCCTCCCCAACCCCTCCATCTCCCCCTTCCTTCCACCCTTTGCTTTCAATCCTCCGCCGCCCCCTTCCCCTCCACCTCTTCATCTCCCCCATACCACTTCTCCCAGTTTCTCACCCTCCCAAACCCCCTCCCTACTCACCCCCCATCTTCCCCAACTCCTCCCATCCTTCCTCCTCCCCACTCTCCCCATCCCCCACCCACACCAACCCCCACCATCCCTCCACTCTCACCACTCTCACCTACCCTTCCCCAACCTCCCCCTCCTTCCTCCTCCCCCCACTCTTCCCCTACCCCTCCCCATCCCCCTCCTCCCCATTCTGCCCTCCCCATCCCTCCATCCTCCCCTCCCCACCCTTCCCTACCCATCCCCATTCCCCACCCCTCCCCCCCCCCTCCCCCCATCTCTCCTCCCTCCCCATCCCTTCCTCCATCCCCCCCCTCCCCCTCCCCCCTCCCCCACCCCCCCAACCAACATTCCTGAGGCCCCTGAGAGGATTCCCCCGCAGGAAACCCCGTCTCTGCTCCTGCGAAAACTGATCAACTTCAGGATGCTTGTGTCCTGTGGCAGAGAGGATTAGGGGGCGCCTGGCCATCCTACGTCCGAGATGAGGGAAGGGTGTAAGGATTTGGAGGCGAAGGAATGCCGTGGAATGTTGAATGAGGAAATGAGATGAGCGTCTAGGTGATATAGATATACCTAGGGGGTAGAATCTATTTATATGCTTTATCTATCTATCTACGAATCTATCTTTCTATCTACGAATCTATCTATCTATCTACCAATCTGTCTATCTGTCTAGCTATCCAATTATTTATCTATCTACCTATATACGGATTATGAATTTTAGATCATGTGTACTATGTACAACCATCCATACTAAAATATTCCATGTACATCAGAGAACAACAAAAGAAAAAAAAATCTACTCTATATATCAAATACGCTTTCTTCTAGTCACCAAATAAGAGAATATAAAAAAAATCAAAATATAACACACACACACACACACACACACACACACCACACACACACACACACACACCACACACACAATATATTATATATATATATATATATATATATATATATATATATATATATTATATATATTGATTTTATACTCTTTTGCTATCCACTAAATAAAGGATCTAAAATCTGACCATATACATTAAATGCACTTTATTCTTTGACCACTAATTACTGAAAGTATTCTCTTCTTCTAAATATAACCATATATATCAAGTACATTCTTTTCTGATCACACAAGATAATATATCTAACTATATACACCAAATACACTTTTTATCATACATAAAAAAATACCTAACCCTATACATCAGATAAACTTTTTTCTGATCGCACAAGATCAAAAAATATCTAACCCTATATATCAAATACACTTTTTTCCGATCACACAAGATAGCAAGTATCCAACTCTATATATCAAATAAATCTCTATTTCTACCTTCGATTCTCCACACAGACTTTAGCGACAGTATCAGATTTCCCCAAAATATTCCACGGACTTCCATCCTTATATCGAAGCGAAGCCAAGCCGGTCGTAACCTGATCAGCTGTGGACTTCCACCCCCCCCCCCCCGCGTGGAATTTCTGGCGTAGGGTGAAGGGGACGGGAATGGGGGGGGGAGGGAGGGGTGGGGGGTGGGAGGGTGTTAGGTCGAATCTGGAAGTCAATAGTTGGGTTAGAAGAGGTATGTTTTGATTTTTTTTTTTTTTTTGGTTTTGTGGTGGATAATTTTGGGGGTTATGATGGTGTGTGTGTGTGTGGGCGTGTGTGTGTGTGTGTGTGTGTGTGTGTGTGTGTGTGTGTGTGTGTGTGTGTGTGTGTGTGTGTGTGTGTGTGTGTGTGTGTGTGTGTGTGGTGTGCGTGTGCGTGTGCGTGTGTGTGTGTGTGTGTGTGTGTGTGTGTGTGTGTGTGTGTGTGTGTGTGTGTGTGTGTATGTGTGTAATTTGTGTTGGGTAGTTTTGTGTGGTTATAAAGTTAGCTCATGTTAGTTTGGTATGATGTTATGTGTCATGGTATGTAGTTTAGTTTACTCGTGAAGGCAGCTCATGTTAGATAATTTGGGGGAAAAGAAACATGCTGGATATTTTGAGAACATGTTGGCTAATTTGGCATAATTCTGCGTGTAACTTAAGCAAAATAATGTAGTATGATTCTGAAGGCAGCTCATATTAAATAATTTAGCCATAATGCTGTACGGAACTTATGCTGGATGGTTTACTGTAATTCCAAATGCAGGACATGTTGTATATTTTGACATAATTCTATACGTCGCTTATGTTGGCTAATGTGGTTTAATTCTACGTCAAATTCTCACAGGATTCTCGGTCCAAAGTTCAAAATCTGGAAGACAGTCTATAAATAATTGAGATCTGACAATCAATATTTTGACGGCTTAGATATAGAAATAATTCAAGTTATTTAAAAATATAAGTAGATAATTCAAGTTTTTTTTTAAATATAAGCCAGTGTACAAATAGTTCAGACACAGGGAAAAAGGCTGAACTCTCTGAACCAGTGTACACATAGTTCAGATACAGAAATAGTTCAGATATCTTAACCAATATACAGGTTATGGGATCAATTTAAGGAATAGAGGTTTGGTTGTAATAGATATTGTTAAGAATAACCATCCTTATTCAAACTTTATCTATATTTGGCATTTAATGATTATCAATATCCGTATTTGCGCTTTGAATATGTTCAGTTATTTAAGTTAATCAATATTTTTGAGTCATAACAAATAATAGTACCGAGTAGTAACTGCAACATTTTTATTTGTTCAAAATAATGGTAATAATCTGTCAGTACTGTATCTGCAGTAATATACATCTAGTTATTTCCAGTGCAAAAAAAACATATTTTCCTCTTCCACTACTACATTTGCAATACCATACATTTACTCCTATCTGACATCTAGTTTTTTTTCCGTCTAGTTATTTCCAGTGCAAAAGCATATATTTTCCTCTTCCACTACTACATTTGCAATACCATACATTTACTCCTATCTGCCATCCCCTTTATAATTAAATCAAACCACGGTCAATTTCCAACAAGGTCAAACGAGGTCACGATTCCAAATCATCGTTGACCTCGACTGCTAATCAAATCAGTCACACTAATTCCGCCTGTCACAAAAACAGAAAGAAATCAATAAAGGTCGGTTCCATTTGATCATGAGACCTCTGACCTGACCTCTTTCCTCGGCTCATGGCGTATGGGTTGACTTGGAATAGATTTTTTTTCTGTGATAAATTCGGTTGATTCAATTGCAGGATTCGTTTCGGGTCTGAACTTTGGGTCTATGACGTCATACTCGTATATCGAAAAGGTTATAAGGAAATATAATAAACAAAATAAAGATATAATTTGGATTCTATATATTTACAATCAATCATGCTAAAGGAAAATTTACAATGGGTCATGATAGTATGAAATACACAGGTACATAGCAATAGATACACGAAAGGATAAAAAATTAGACTATATATAACAAACAGATAAGTATAGTACAAAAATACCGTATAAAATCTAAATAAGAAACGTAAGTACAGATAAAACAAACGGTATATATAGCTCATACGAGACTGAAAACAGGCGATACATACACACACGAACAAAAAAAAAAGACATCATAAAATAACAAACACACAGACGCAACACAACGTTTCGATTCACGCCGCACTTCCTCCTCAGGTGTACAAACAAACGCCATACACATGCTCGCACTTAAACGATTTTTTACCCCCCACTTTATCTCCTTAAGTGCAACACGACTACAGATGTTTCCTTCTCCAGAACCTACAATTTCCTCCAACAAACTGCTACATCTTTGCTTGGGAGAAATGTGAGAACGCCCCGCCACCCGTTTCTTCTACAACAGCTGTGGTTTTGCTTTTACCTGCAACGGCGCTATCCCGTTTCCACTTCTTGAAAACTATACCAGATGCGAGCCTGATAAGTGGTTCGTGTTATTGGATAAGTGGTGAGTTTATAAGTCGTTTAATTCTTTTATTTCGGGGGATTGTGGTTTTGGTGGCGATGTTCTCGTTAATTAATGATTGTTTTTGATGAAAAAAGAGGTGGGAAATATTGATTGAATGCTAATGTTTAGCTTAATGTTTACCTTACAGTTATTTACATATATGTATATACACATAGACACACACGATCTGTTTTTATCTGTCCGTCTGTCTGCCCGTCTATGTGTGTGTGTGTCTGTTTGTATTTGTCTCCGCCTCCACCCCTCTCTCTCTCTCTCTTAATCTCTCTCTCTCTCTCTCTCTCTCTCTCTCTCTCTCTCTCTCTCTCTCTCTCTCTCTGTCTGTCTGTCTCTCACCCATTTTGTTTCTATCTGTCCGTCTATGTGTCTGTCTGTCTGTCTGTCTGTCTGTCTCTCTCTCTCTCTCTCTCTCTCTCTCTCTCTCTCTCTCTCTCTCTCTCTCTCTCTCTCTCTTCTCTTCTCTCTCTCTCTCTCTCTCTCTCTCTCTCTCTCACCCACGCGCCCGCAAAATATACACTTAACACGTATCCATAGCCACGACTAAATACCCACATCACTCTCAAAGTTAAAAAGGGTACTTGAGAGACCCGCCCCACAACCTCAGACACAAAAATAATAAATTCCTTCTACTTGTTCCCATTGTTGTCTGTAAAAAGCGAATAATTCCCATTATGTCAGCATGAAATAATAAAGAAAAAACATTCATTTTATTCGCTACGCTGCTGATACGATGATTAGTAACAGTTACGTAATTCTTCTTGTTCTTGGTATGATTATCATCATTAATCACACATCGATTAATTATACCTGAGCTACGGTAATATACTAGACTTTCTAAAATGAATAAATCTTTTTCTCTTTTTTTTAAGGAAAAGAACAATGGGCTCGGTTATCGACTCAAGAATAATAACCTCTTTAGCCTGACTAATTTTGACTCGCTGTTACTCGCCGGTCGTCGGGGTTCCTGTGGATAGGCCTAGCTATTGTTGAGGGAACAGGTGAGCTCAGGTGGCGCCTCGGAGGCCTAGGTACTGTGTAAAAAAAAAAAAAAACATTTCTACTGCCTAATCATTCTTAGTTATTGACGAGAGTACATGCCTTCATGTGTATGGTATGTGTGTTTACATGTACATACATGCATACGTACATATGTACATATACAACATACACACATACATATATATATATAATATATATATATATATATATATATATATATATATATATAATATATCACACACACACACACATACGCACGCACACACACACACACACACACACACACACACATATATATATATATATATATATATATTATATATATATATATATATATATATATATATATATATATCTATATATATATATATATATATATATGTGTGTGTGTGTGTGTGTGTGTTGTGTGTGTGTGTGTGTGTGTGTGTGTGTGTGTGTGTGTGTGTGTGTGTGTGTGTGTGTGTGTGCGTGCGTGTGTGTGCGCACACACACACACATACATATATATATATATATATATATATATATATATTATATTTATTTATTTATTTATATACATATATATACAGACATATAAACACACATATCCAGACAAAGTAATTATCCAATAAGTGCCTCAGCCATATCATTTTCAAGACACACGACTGCACTTCACTGCGAAGAGAAAACCAACCAACGATACTTAATTAAAAGGAAAGACAAGGAATAAAAAAGTAAACCTGGTTCCTTTAACCTACCAAGGAAAAGAAAAAAAATAGAGAAGAGAAATTTCCTTCCTTGAGCAGTTAAAGCGGAGGAAATAAAATCACTCATGTTTTTTTTTTCTTTTTTTTCGCTCTGTTTTTGTGATGTCAGGTTGAGTGACAGGTCTTGGGGGGGGGGGGGGTCTAGGGAAGGAGGGAGGGAGGGAGGGGTATGGGAGTGGGAGGGAAGGAAGGAGGGAGGTAGGGAGAGGAGAAAGAGACGGGGGAGGGAGGGAGGTACGGGGAGGGAAGGAAGGAGGCAGAGAATGGTACATACAGTTGGAGGAGAAAGAGATGGGAGGAAGGGAGGGAGGTAGGGAGGTAAGGAGAGGGAAGAAAGGAGGGAGGAGAGAGGGGAGGGAGAGAGACTGGGAGTCCGGGAGGTAAGGAGATGGAAGGAAGGAAGTAGGGAGGGAGGGAGGAGTGGGAGAGAGACTGAGAGGGTGGGACGTAAGGAGAGGGAAGGAAGGAGGGAGGAAGGGAGTGAGAGTGGGAGAGTGGAGGGTGGGAGGTACGGGGAGGGAGGGAAGGAGGGAGGGAGGGTATATACCGTGGAGGGGAGGGACGGAGGGAGGGTGGTGGAAAAATGCAAAGAGGGAGGAAAGGAAGGAGGGAGGGAGGGAGGATGAGGGAGGGAAGGAGAAGGGAGGGAGGGAGGGAGGGGCAGACACCGGTGGGGGAGGGAGGGGGGTGTTCTTAAGAGGAAGTGGCGGGAAATTCAAGAAAGCGGAACAATTAGACGGGAAAACAATAGAGAGATTTAACACTAAGGAGGAAAGAGAGGGAGGAGGGAACGAGGAGGGAGGTAGGGAGGGAGGGAGGGAGAGAGGGAGGGAGGGAGGTTGCGAGGGAGGAGGTAGGGAGGGATGGAGGAAAGGAGGGGGGAGGCGGGAGAGAGGGAGGGGAAGGGAGGTAGCGGGAAGGGAGGAGGAGGGAGGGAGGGAGGGAGGAGAGAGAGGAGGGGAGGGAGGGAGGAGATAGCGAGGAAGGGAGGTAGGGAGGTAGCGAGGAAGGGAGGGAGGAGGAGGGAGGGAGGGAGAGAGAGAGGGAAGGGAGAGAGGGAGGGAGGGAAGATAGCGGGAAGGGAGGGAGGTAGCGAGAAGGAGGAGGAGGGAGGGAGGAGGAGGAGAGGGAGAGAGGAAGAGCGAGGGGGGAGGGAGAAGGAGGGAGGAAGGGAGGGTCGGGGGGTAGCGAGGGACTGAGGAAAGAGATTGAGGGAGGAAGGGAGAGAGGAAGGAAAGGGAGGTAAGGGGAGGTAGGGAGGAAAAGAGGGGAAGTGAGAAAGGGAAAAAGGGAAGGAGGAAAGAGAAAAGGGAGAAGGAGGACCCGAAAAGAGAGCTTATTCTTATCGTAGTGTCAGTTTAGAATCGTAAAAAGAATTGAGTGATTAACCTTTCCTCCTCGAAGTCTACGAACTTAAAGTTTATTCCATAGATTATGGTCCCAGCGTACGAGTAAATCAATGATATTTAGAGCAATAACATTATGAAATAAACTATTACAATATATAACAAAATAAAGCACAAAATAACATCATAAAATGAGACAAGAGATATGATAAAAAAAAGTAAAACAATGATATAATAAATGAAAAAATAAGAAATAACCAAATAATATAATGAAATAGAACATAACATAGAGAAATCATAAAATTACACAAAAACACACAAAATAACCAAATAATATAATGACATAGAACATAACATAGAGAAATCACAAAATAACACAAAAACACACACAAAATAACCAAATAATATAATGAAATAAAACATAACATAAAGAAATCACAAAATAACACACACACACACACACAAAACGAATAAAACAAAAGCATAACGCAAAAGAAGTATAAAAAACTGTCGTTCTTTCATTTAATTAACTTAAAAACGAGTAAGTGATTCTGAGAAACTTTCATTTCCAGTTTCATGCTATTTTTCATCTCTGGACGTTTATAAACTCGTTATATTAAGTGAATTAGATTTTTTTTTTCAGTAAATGGCAAGTTAATACATCACGGGATTATCAAATTTGAAAATATGAAATCAATAACATGAATATAACGAGTTTTCATTAAATAATCTTTTTGTTATAATTATTCTTAGAAGCTGATATTCATACCAAAAAAGAAAGAAGAAGGAAAGAAAAAGAAGAAGAAGAAAAAAAAAAAAGAATAAAAGAAAAAGAAAGAAAAAATAAATAATAAGAAAAGGAAGAAAAGAAAAGGATAAAAGAATAAAAGAAAATGAAAAGGAAAAAAAGGAAAAAGAAAAAAAAGAAAAAGGAAAAAAAGAAAAAAGAAAAAAAGAAAAAGAAAAAGAAAGAAGAGATAGAAAACAAAAGAAAAAAGAAAAAGAAACCGAAGAAAAAAAAGGAAACAAGAAAAAGAAAAAGAAAGAAAAAGAAAAGGAAAATGAAGAAAAAAAGAAAAAGAAAAAGAAAGAAAAAGAAAATGGAAAATTTAAGAAAACAAGAAAAATAATAAGAAGATAAAGAAATAAGAAAAAGAAGAAAACAAGGAAAAGAAAAAAGAAGACAAAGAAACAAGAAAAAAAAAAAAAAGA
>NW_020869599.1:42500-48140 GCF_003789085.1 Penaeus vannamei | reverse complement strand
ATTGATTGATTGATTGATGATAGATAGATAGATAGATAGACAGACTTAGAGAGAGGGTGAGGGATTATGTGCGTGTGTGTGTGTGTGTGTGTGTGTGTGTGTGTGTGTGTGTGTGTGTTGTGGTGTGTGTGAGAGAGAGAGTGAGAGAGAGAGAGAGAGAGAGAGAGAGAGAGAGAGAGAGAAGAGAGAGAGAGAGAGAGAGAGAGAGAGAGAGAGAGAAGAGAGAGAGAAGAGAGAGAGATGAGAGAGAGAGAGAGAGAGAGAGAGAGAGAGGAGAGAGAGGAGAGAGAGAGAGAGAGAGAGGGGGGGGAGAAGGGGGGAGGGAGAGAGGGAGGGAGGGAGGGAGAGAGGGAGGGAGAGAGAGGGAGAGGGAGAGGGAGAAGGGAGGGAGGGAGGGAGGGAGGGAGAGAGAGAGAGAGAGAGAGAGAGAGAGAGAGAGAGAGAGGAGAGAAGAGAGAGAGAGAGAGAAGAGAGGAGAGAGAGAGAGATGAGAGAGAGAGGAGAGCTGGAGGCCGGAGCTGGAGAGCGAGATAATCTTTCACAAAACCGTCGCATAAGTTCCACGTGGCCTCCAGCCGGCTCGAGGGGACGCACTGCAGGCCCACCCACTCGAGAAGGCCTAAGCTCACACTTTGGTCAGAGCGTGCAGTAACGGTGACTAAGTAACATGTATCAGATTCTCTCTCTCTCTCTCTCTCACTCTCCCCCTCCCTCCCTCTCTCTCTCTCTCTATCTCTCTCCCCCTCCCTCCCCTCTCTCTCTCTATCTCTCTCCCCCTCCCTCCCTCTCTCTCTCTATCTCTCTCCCTCCCTCTCCCTCCCTCACTCGCCAACTCTCTCTCTCTCTCCCTCCCTCCCAATCGCTAACACACTTAGAAACGCACCTACACTTTCCAATACAAACAAATCACTGACAGAAGATTAAGCGACTTTTTTGCAACTGCATCAGAACACACGGACGGTAAACCCATCAATAAAAAAGTAAGAATCACACACTGTATTTTTCCTGCCAAAACCCACACACGATATCAATTCGCAAGCTCAGACTAAATCGCACAGTCCCGCTAACCCCCCCCCCCCATGACCAGCCCCCCGACCCCCTGCCGCCGAGTCAACCCCGACTACAGCAAAACATGTATCTTGGGGTCCCTCTTCACCCTGCTGCTGACGGGTCCTTGGAGGTCCCTCGGCCTGTTTCCTGGGTTGACATTTACTCTGCCTCTGTGTCTGTCTGTCATCTCTCTCTCTCTCTCTATTTCTGAGTGTCTCAGTTTCTCTGTATGTCTGTCTGTCCAAATTTGTATCACTGTCTATCATATTGTTTTTCTGTCTCTGCCTGTCTGTCTGTCTTTCTCTCTTTCTCTGCCTCCCTTCTTTCCTATCCTCCTTCTTCCCTCCTTCCTGACTCTATCTCTCTCATTGTCTAAACCTCCCCTCCCTCCTCTATCTCTCACTTAAATACCCAAACCTCTTTAAAAAAACTAATAATAAACATACCAATTCTTCATTCTACTCTAGTCGCATACTTCCACGCAAATCACCGGCCCCCGTTTTATCATGCAATGCAATTGCAAGCGAAGTTAAGCCACTCAGGCAACAGGAAACTAATCTTGCAAGGTCGTCAGCTGATCGGTCTTCGCTCAAGTGTCAACCATGAATATGCTAAAGGTTAAAGCGCATGCCGATGGTAGGGGGAGGGGTGGGGGTGGGGCTAACAACCTGCTGGATCTCTCTGCCCCTCCCCTCTCTCTCTCTCTCTACCTCCCTCTCTCAATATGTCTGTCTGTATGTCTGTATCTCTTCTTCTGTCTGTCTGTCTGTCTTTTCCTATTTCTCTTGCTATACTTCCCTTCCTCATTCTACCTCTCTTTCTCTCTCACTCTCTCTCTCTCTTACACATATACACACACTTTCCCTCTCTTACCTTTTCCTCTTATTTCTCATTTAATCTATCTCTGTACTATCTCAAAAGAATATATTGGTAATACGGACCTGTAAGAACAGGTTTCCGATAAATGCACCCTGGTCAGTCACTTCAAATTCAGGAACGAACCTTAGAGAGACAAGAAAGTGCCGTACCAGCATTATGTCATAAACCCTACACACACCTACACATACATACACACACACATTAAAGAGGGGAAGGGATAGTAACAAAGGGAGAGAATGAGGGAGATAGGGAGGAGGCGAAAAAAGGAGAGGGGAAGGAGGAGGCTGGAGCATGTGAGCCAGAATGAGAGTGAAAGTGAGAGGAAGAGTGAGCGAGGGAGAGAGATGGAGGAAGAAGTTTGATGGAAAGGAGAGGAGATGATAAGAGATGAGATGAGATGAGATGAGATGAGATGAGAGAGAGAGAGAGAGAGAGAGAGAGAGAGAGAGAGAGAGAGAGAGAGAGAGAGAGAGAGAGAGAGAGAGAGAGAGAGAGAGAGAGAGAGAAGAGAGAGTGTGTGTGTGTGTGTGTGTGTGTGTGTGAGTGTGTGTGTGTGTGTGTGTGTGTGTGTGTGTGTGTGTGTAAGTGATATGAAGACAGAACAGAGTAGAAAAGAAGATAATAGAACAGAAGAGATAGGATGGGATGAGAATAGAAAAGAGAAGAGAGAATAATAAGAAAAGAGAAGAAAAGAAAGCACACACGAGAGAAGAGAAGAAAGAGAGAAAAGAAGATCAGCGAAGAAAAGAAAAGAGCAGCGAAAAGAGAACGAAAAGGACAAGATAAGAGAGAAATGAGAGAGAAAGCGCGTCCCTACGGTGCACACAGTTCCACGGCGTCCACACTCCTTCAAACTTAAACGAAGCTGATAAGATAAACTGCCTTCATCTGTTACCCTCAAAGCCGTGAACTCCCTTTCGACTTCTATAAAATGTCTAATGTCACAGCTAACCGTTAGAGTGAGTGGGTGTAACTGTCAACCTAAACACCACACGGATAATGAGTGTCCCTTTTATGAGAGACACATTATATCCTCTCGCATTCAGAACACGTTTTCACCAAGACTCCTCATCCTTTCTAACATTCTGGTTTGTATCCACATCAGCATTAAACACAAATGTACAAACTTTCTTTTAAAAACTACCCCCATTTCCCGCAACTCTTCGCCGCACGTCTAAATTTCTCTTGAATTGAATCCCAACTGTTGTCGATATACAGCGAGACCTGAACTTCGGAAATATAGCAGTAATTGTCTATCTTTTAGTGGAATTATAACCAAATATCTGTACTTTACCTGCAATGACACCTTTAAGGCCCATGCTACCGCCGCCACTGGACGCAGCAGCACCACTTTTCGACATCCATGGCCTCAAAAAGGGGGACCGAAAGGCTGGAGAGGGACAATCCATGCTCTAATTCTACAAAATCTAAGAGACAATCTCTCGCCTCTGCTACAACCAAAACACTGAGCTGGACAGCTGATTCGGGAGAAAGTGTATGTGTGTGTTCGTGCGTGTGTGCCTGAGTTGACTATCGGTCTTTTTGGTAGGATATTATCGTACTTAATACATCGTGCACAGGTGGAAATCTTTTATGATTTGCATATCGTTATTTCATTATTTATGTGGTTTGTTAGTGTTACAGTTATTTTTCTCGAATTATGAGAAAGTTTCAGCATTAGGGTTGAAAAATTGACGAAGTCCAAAGTACAAGAGGGTTTTAATATCAAATATTCTTAGATCCAATACGATTATTGTAAATACTATGTTGGCAATTCATAAAACCATAAAAAAATCATCAGATAGAAAGGTGATGTCATAGCAACAAATTTTTCTAACCAAGAATGCGCCAATCATCGTACATCGGACAACTAACACTGACATTCTAGAGAGTTTGAGATATTTATATTTTAGCGTTATGATGTATTCATTCTTATCGGTATATATTTCAATAAATATATATACCGTCACCTAAGATATTCATTCCTCAATGACTTACATAATAACAGAAGTAAAGTTACATCATATAGTACGAGAGAAACTGAAAAACTCTCGTGCGATACGTTGCCAGCGACTGACCAATCAGATACCTCAATTCGTGGCGGGAGATTTTCTCGTTTTCAAAATATACACGGAACCGTAACATTAGTAGTTTTTAATACAAAAACTGTATCGCGTATCTTTTATCATTGCGTTATTGCTGTACGATTACAGATGTAGAATTAGATTACGCTAGGTGTGTGGAACAGTACGTCTCTTTTTCTTCCTCTCTCTCTCTCTTTCAGTGCAAATACGCACCACACAACACAAAACATATATATATATATATATTATATATATATATATATATATATATATATAATGTATATATATGATATACATATATTTATCTTATATATGAACACATACATATGTATGTATATATATATGTAATGCATATATATATATATATATATATATATATATATATATATATATATATATATATATGTAATGCATATATATACATATATATATATATGTAATGCATATATATATATATGTATGTATATCTATCTATCTATCTATCTATCTATATATATATATATATATATATATATATATAATGTGTGTGTGTGTGTAAATATATAAATTTGATACTCTCTATTTCTCTACCCCTCTCTCTGACACACACACACTCTCTCTCTCTCTTTATCTCGGTCTGACAGTCTTTCTCTCGCCCAGACACTCTCCCTTTTCCTTCGATGCTCTTTCTCTCTCTCTCTCCCCTGACTCTTCCCTCCCTTCTTCCCTTATAAAAATGTATTGGCGATGATGTCTCGTTGGTACATGTATTGGTATCGGTATCGCTTTATATATGCGAAAAATCGATGCATCGGGATCACTTTAGCCAATTTTCAAGTATCAATGCATCGTTATCGTTATCAGACTACATCCGAGCTGACCGCTTATTCTTAGCAGCATTTCAGCCGTTTTCTAAAACATTAGCCGATACAGAAAACGGATATAAACATAAGTTTGAACCGTAAACTATCATAAACGGGTAAATATTAGATTACAGATGCAATGCATAGGGTTAGTGACTGATGATTATAAGATTCCCTGCGTTACTTTTTTCAATTGCACTGTATAAAACAACGGTAAATTTGGAAATGCAAACCCACATCATTTTTTGGGCGAACAGAATAATTTTCCAATAGCTTTCGTCGTGTTTCGAACGAATCTAGCACTCATTTTCATCGCAAACGGAGCATAAATACGATATCGGTGTCGATAGCTGGGGAGGAAATGACAGGCCTACATATCTGGGAATTTCGAGAAACATCGGTAGAATACTAGTAAACATAGAATATAAACACATTTCCGGGTTGTATATGGGGCTCCGCCCCCTTAAACCCCCTACTGTCCATCTACCCCCCGCCTGGTCTACAAAATCTTCACCACGCCAGACTGTAGTTTTGGTCAAATTCTGTCCGCGCAAATGTAGTTCTCAGATAACTTTCCGCGCACGCTTCGAGTTGTTTTTAGATCATCTTCCGCGCATAAAATTCTTTTGACCTCTCCGCGAACTTGTTTCATCATCCGTCTGCAGATTCGTCTGTGTAATTGTAGACAAAATTGTTTTCCGCGCATGAAAAAATGTTATATTCCCCGTGTAAGAAAAATACTCTCGAGTCTGGTCACCCGTATGTTCCGGCAGGATAGAGCCCGG
>NW_020869599.1:30000-32500 GCF_003789085.1 Penaeus vannamei | reverse complement strand
TTTGTTATGTTTGGGTGTTTGTGTGTGTGGTGAATGACTGAGTGAGTGAATGAATGGATGAGAGAGTGCGCGAGAGTACCTGTGTTTGAGTGCGTGCGCGTCTGTATACAATTTATGCATTAGGGTATCCCCCTCAGAAGTATAGACTTCGATCCTGCTCACTACCCGGGTTCAGGGAATTCTCCCTAGAAGGTTGAGAAAGGGGACTCAAGTGTAAAAACCTGTGTAGCCTTTTGCAAAAATTGGCGCTTGGCCATTTTGCTTTCGAATAAGTAAGCCTTTCGACATTTTTTGTTTGTAAGAATTAACGTCTGTATATTTCATGTTTACGCAGGTAAGTGTCAAGATAGAAATTGTAATATTCTAAATCAAGACTTTTTAAGTTTATTCAAGTGTAAACTGCCATCGTAAAGAAAGCAAATTCCAAACCACTTATTTTGCAGATGGAATAATCATAACAAGGTAGAATTATAATAATTCCCCCTTTTATGTTATGGGATTTATGATTTATAGATCTTTCTACTTTTCAAGTATCATTCAATCATAAAATTTTGGCATTTGTAGATTATCAAGTTGACCTATGATTTTAATACAAAGAAAGATACACTTGTTCGTAATGCAACAGGAACACGAGGGAAGGGCAAGAAACACACGAATATGTCCTTCCCCTCGTTGTTCCTGTTGCAATCTGTCCCATGAATTCCACACTTGTTCGTACAAATAACATTGTTCTTCACTTGATTCAGAACAAAATATCATCCTGCTTACGTGTCGAGCTGTATTTCTACAACTTATTGAATTTGTCTTCTCCAAAATGTCATATGTTGTCAAATCATTTATTGCAGTTGGGGATATTGCATGAATTTGGTATGCAACATTGTTTTGCTTTCGTTATGTAATTATTATAATTAGGTTTTCCTTTCGTGCTCAGCCCGCATACTTATCCCCCCCCCCCACACACACACAAACACCCCCCTACCATAGCACACACACACACACACACACACACATACACACATAAACACACCCCCACCCCCACACATCTGACGTGTTTAATATATAATATATAAACAAAGCAACTAGCACATAAATTCCACATAGTTTCACCTTCGCATTTACTTCAATAACAACATACTGACTTCCCTCCTCCAGGATTACTTAGACAACGAATTTGAGTGGAAGAACCGAGAAGTGGATGGCAGGGAGACACTAAACAAGGCAAGTGTCTGATAAAAGTTGTTTTCAGTAAAAAAAAAAGAAAAAAAGAAAAGAAATTAAAAAGAAAGTAAGAAAGAAAGAAAAAAGGCACGTAGATTTTTTCTTTGTTGAATTTTCGTACACTATTTGAGAAATTCCGTACCCTATTTGTAGAATTTTCGTTCTCTATTTGTAAAATTTCCGTACGCTGTATTTGTAGAAATTCCGTACACTCTATTTGTAGAAATTTCGTACTCTATTTGTAGAATTTTCGTACACTATTTGTAAATTTTTCATACACTATTTGTATAATTTCTGTATATTCTGTTTCTAGTAACATAACGTGATATCATCAATGACATGATAATCATATTTAATTAGCTTATTACCGTGTGTTAAATTGCTTCATTTCTATTAAAAAAACAATGATAATACAACTTCCATTATATCGTTATCAGTATCAAAGAGTCTGTATCTTATAAAATGCACCCTGTAACCTGTCTTACAACCTGCGTTTTGTAACCCGTATCTGACAACATATACCTTATAACCTGCATCCTATAACCTATGCCGTGTAACCTGTATCCTCTAACCTGCATTTTGTAACCCGCATCTGATAGCATAAATCTTAGAAACTTGTATTTCATAACCTGTATCTGTGACTGTATTTCATAACCTGTATCTTATAACCTACGTCCTGTAACCTGTATCCTATAACCTACGTCCTGTAACCTGTATTTATAACCTGCATTTTGTAACCCGTATCTGATAGCATAATTCTTATAACCTGTATCCTGTAACTGTATTTCATAAGCTGTATCCTTGAACCTACTTCCTAACCTGTATCCTATAACTGCAATTAGTAACCCGCATCTGATTGCATAAATCTTATAACCTGTATCCTATAACCTAGATCCTGTAACCTGTATCCTATAACCTACGTCCTGTAACCTGTATCCTATAACCTACGTCCTGTAACCTGTATCCTATAACCTACGTCCTGTAACCTGTATCCTATAACCTGTTTTGTAACCCGCATCTGATAGCATAATTCTTATAACCTGTATCCTGTAACTGTATTTCATAACCTGTATCTTATAACCTACGCCCTGTGACCTGTATCCTATAACCTGCATTTTTGTAACCGTATCTGATAGCAGAAATCTTTTAACCTGTATCCTATAACCTAGATCCTGTAACCTGTATCCTATAACCTACGTCCTGTAACCTGTATCCTATAACCTACGTCCTGTAACCTGTATCCTATAACCTACGTCCTGTAACCTGTATCCTATATCCTGTT
>NW_020869599.1:20000-27500 GCF_003789085.1 Penaeus vannamei | reverse complement strand
ACCCAGGGGCTGCCGTCCGCGCTGTGAGGCCGCCGGACCCCGTTTTAAGGCAACTGCAGAGAATACCCAAGTTTACGACCAAAACCAGCACTATATCGCCCTCGAGGATGGAAGTCTGTTCATGCATCCTCCCAAATCCAAGGACAAGCTGTTAGTTTGTGACGATACGAATTTAGGTCCAGGTACAGTGGAGGAGGTTGGGTGTTTGTTTTTCTTTCGCGTTTCTTTTTTTCTCTCTATCTCTGTCTCGCGTTTATCTGTCTGTTACCAAGACCCGTAGCTAAACGATACCATAAATAGTGAGTCCGCAATATAAAATGTGACCGATAAACAACCGCACTCTAAAATGTATCCAATAAACAACCTTAATTTAGAATGTGTCCGACAAATAACCGCAATTTAAAATGTGTCCAATGAATAACCGCAAATTAAAATGTCCGATAAACAACCTTACTTTAAAATGTATCCGACAAACAACCTTAATTCAAGATGTATCCGACAAATAACCGCCATGGACACTGCATTTCCTCGCAGATATTTCTACACGCAGTCCAAGTCTCCCGAGCCAAGAAGCGTGGTGGTGGTCGTGGACGGCGGGATGGAGCGGATCGCTGCTGGAACACGCCGTTAACAAGGTCTACAACGAACTCTCGCCCATAGATCGAGTGAGTATTTCAATTTCTTTTTTTGTTGTGTTGGCCGGGGGGTGGGGGTGGGGAGGGTCTTTTTCTGTTTTGTCTCTCTTTCTGTTTATATTTGTCTTGGCTATCTCTTCCTTTCTCTCTTCTCCACACACACACACACACCACACACACACACACACACACACACACACACACACACACACACACACACACACACACACACACACACACACACACACACACACACACACACGTTCCTCTCATGGACGCCCTTGCATGTGAACTGTGGTCCGACCGTCGTGGGTTTTAGCGCTCGAGGGAAAGCCAGTATTTCTTCTGTAGTGGGGAGGAGGGAGGAGAGATAAAGATAAACAAAGAGAGAGGAAGGGAAGAAGGAGGGAGGGAGAGAAGGAGGATCAATAAAACATTAATAAATATCAATAAAATGAAGAATAACAAAATCATGAAAAATGCTGGACCTCCTCGAAGAAACAAAATGCACACATGATTTGAGATATAAAGGAAATGAAAGTACGCTTGGTCTTGGCGCCAAACATCTGATTGCTGCTTTTTGTCGCCAGCTTTCAGAAATACGTATTTTCAACCGTCCATTCCGATTTTAGGAGCAGGAATTGACAATTCACCACAACGCATCCTCCACTTCAGCAACGACCGCAGTGTCTCGTCCAAGGCATCCCGATCGCTCGTTAGCGGCTCCTGCAGGCTAGTCCACTGCACATTGCCTTCTGCGCCTCCTACGGTTTCCATCACGGCCTTTGCGCCTGGGGTAGTTGGGTTGGGGGGGGGGGACGAAGTCGTATGTCACCTGCCACAGGGCGAGAGCGGCAGCAGTGAGTCACTCCCGGGACACGTATTTTAGGAAAGTAGTGATATAATTGAAGACATTTGATATCAGTATCCTCTAATATATTTGAAATCGTCAGATATAAAATTTGCATTAGTTTTTAATGGCATTACTGATATGCCCCATGCTAAAAAAAATAATATGGTCGAACATTGGGATGTTTCTTTTGTGAAGGGATGCGTGCGCAATTTTGAGATCATTATTATAATTCAATATCGCCATTTTATCATATATATATACATATACATTTATATCTATCTCTCTATCTACACACACACATACATACATATGTATATATTGCTCCAATGATTTTTTTTCCTGCCACCCTAAGAATTTTTGGGCCGAAGCACCCGTCCCTGTTGCTGCCTGCCCAAACCCCGCCCCTGATCCTACACAGCACCTTCATAAAAAAAGATGACCACCCAAGCCAGTCCACCCATTCGTAACGACCCCCCCCCCACCCTCGCCCCTCTTGCAGATTGGCCTGTGCCTCCCGACAGCAACTCCTGCCGGACCGTCGTCTGGAAGCGCGACCGCTTTCCTCACGGCTGTACGTGGCCGCGGGAGGACGGGCCCCTCGGACAGACGACCTTCCTCGGCCGCTTGCTCTTCAACAATAAAGGCAACAGGGCCAAGCTAAGCGAAATCCTGAAGAACTTTGGGGAATATGCGGCCTTCAGTGACCAGGCGTCGGCGCTGAAGGCGGGGTCGGACCTGCTGAAGAAGCAAAATGAATCTCAGTACTTGCAGATTGCCGGTGAGGCCGAGTTTTTTTAAATATTGTTAATTGAAGAAATGACTCCTAAAAATATATATTTTAAGTTATAAATTGGTGTTCACTCATTTGATGACAAAATAGTTTGTGTTAAATAGACTGATATTATTCGTCTAATATGTCCACGTGGGGAAAAAATCAATATATACTCGTTTAATCAGTGAAACAATGTCCAAGTAGAAATATATATATATATATATATATATCTTTCCTTATAACCTTTGAAATCATATTCAGGTAGATTTGAAACAATCTTATAAAGGATATCACTATTTACTCATGAAACCGAAATAACGTCCAGATAGTTAACGGGGAAGGCTAGATCAGTAGCAACTCCAGGTGTCATGGCGTCTGATTCTATTTTTGGGAAAAAACACATGGAGTTTATTTGATGACGTCACTAAAGTTACGGATGCTTTGAGGGGGATGGATGTGTAAAGATGGATATAACGGAGACTACATTTCTTTTCGTGAAATTCACAGGGATTGATTTTTTGGTCACTTTTTACGTTTATACTTTTTCTTTAACATATTTGGCTATTTGATTTTAGTCTTTACAATCTTCAAATAGTATGGGAAATAATAACTCTAATGGGTTATATTTTCATTGAGCAACCATCAAAACAAACGCCATGACTCCTCCTCCGAGTTACTACTGATCTAGCCTTATCCGGTAGTCAACCAAGATATAGCCACCCCTAACGCCATCTACCTTCGCGTCCACTAATTCTCGCTCGCCTCCCCAGGACAGCCTCACAGCGTCCTGGTCTACGTGACGAAGAGGGGCGACTGGAGAAGTGGCGGGACGACGACGCGCTCGTGAAGCAGCTCGACGCCTCGCTCGACCTTGGCATTTCCATTGTGATAAACCACCTCTATGGTGCGTCAGCTAGTTATTTTCTATGAATATGTAAGATAAAAAGTAATTATGTAGTGATATATATAATATACATACATATAAATATAAATATAAATATATAATATATATGTATGTATGTGTGTGTGTATGTGTGTGTATATGTGTATGTTTGTGTGTATATGTGTATTTGTGTGTGTGTATGTGTGTGTGTGTGTATGTGTGTATATATGTACGTTTGTGTGTGTGTGTATTTAGATATAATCTATGGACACACAAACTGCTGTTTTATGAATACATAAACATAAACGAGAGCAATTTTACAGTAATTTTTCTTTAGATATAATCCATGTACAATAAACCAGTTTTGTTTATGAATTTATGAAAACAAGATCAGTCTTGCAGTGTTTCCCTTCTTCTTTAGATAATCATGACCCATAGACATGTAAGTGATTTCATAAAGTACTGAATATTTCTTGTTTAATACGTGCGTGTCGTGGCATTTTGTCTCTCACGCGCGTGCTTTGTATTTCCCCCAAAGAGTCCCAGGGCGTGAAAAGGGGAGTAATAATGGAGAAGAACGGCGCCACAGTCACGTTCTCTCCGATTAAGGATAATGGGGAGTTGTACGCGTCCGAAACCGAGATTCCTAGGTATGTTATTAAGCCTTAAGTGTGTCTCTTGTTGATCGTTGTTCTTTCCTGGACCGTGTGGGGCTCCGGCAAAGGCCAATTGAACCCCAAGAGATTAAAATTTCTTACTGTTATCTTTTTTCTGTATTCTTAACACGACCACCGCCGTTATGTTGTTCGTCATTAGCGTTATTATTATCAACCATCATCACCATCACGAATGTCAAGAAAACGTTTGAATGGCCAGAGTGAAAATTCAAAATAGAAGACCAAAATGAAATATTAACAATAATTCAGCGTCATCGTAAATATTTTCATTTTACTCACACCTCTTTCCCCCCACAATTAACCATTATTAGACTCCTTTTCAAAAAAAAAAAAATAATAAATAATAAAAAAATATAAAAAAAATAAAAAATAAAATAAATAAATAATAGGAACTAGAAGTAACCACCCTCTTCCTCTCTATATATAGAAAACGGCTCACCCCCATCTAAGGAAAGAATAAAAACAAAATAAATAAAAAAATAAATCACCACTCTCCCTTTCTCCCAAAGCTATGGCCTGGAGGATGGCAGCCGACCTGTTATTCCATACCATACTATGACGCCTTCGGGCGGATACATCATCACTGTGTGCATGACCCTCATGCACAACAGATCGTTTGTGGGCACCGTCTGCTCCGATCTGAGCATCATCAACTTGCTCGAAGCGGTAATCAACGTTGATGGTGGGTGTTAGTCTGTACAAGCGGCGAACAGACACACACACGCACGCAGACACAGACATATAGACAGATAGACAGACAGACAGGCAGGCAAGCAGGCAGGCAAGCAGGCAGGCACACACACACACACACACACACACACACACACACACACACACACACACACACACACACACACACACACACACACCACACAACACACACACACACACACACACACACACACAACACAACACACACACAACACAACACACACACACACACACCACACACACACACACACACACACACACACACACACAACACACACACACACTTTCTCTCACTCATCAACACGTAATTCATGGCGTAATAGTTTTTCTCTTGTCTCGCCAATAAGCAAATCTGTAGTTCCTGAGTCTGAGAGATCTATTTGTGTATGTGTATATCTCTCTCTCTCTACTTCTCCTTGTCCCCCTTCCTCCCTCCCCCCAACCAACCACCCTCACCCACTCCTCCCAAATACACCCGCCTCCTATCTCTCCTTTCAGACATCGAGGGCGGGTACGTCTTCATCGTGGACCGTCTCGGCAGGGCGCTGAAACATCCCCTCCTCCCCGCCCCGCACTCGTGACTGTAGACCCGACCTATGTGACGATAGACAAGCTCGAGATCAGTCCGGGAGTCAGGCACATTCTCGACAAGGCGGTCCGGCAAGAGACGGGGAACGAGGTATTGTGGCTTCAGGCGTCTTGTCCTGCTACTGTATGTATTCTATATATGTAGCTATGTATATATATATATATATATATATATATATATAATATATATATATATGTATGTATATATGTATAGCTATCTATCTATCAATCTATCATTCTATCTATCTATTTATCATTCTATCTGTTTATCTATCTATCATTCTGTCTATCATTCCATCTATCTATCTATTCTATCTACTATATATTTATTATTATCTATCTATCTATATATTTATCTATCTACCTATCTATCTATCCATTGTTTTATCTCTCTCTATATATATATATATACACATATATTTCTGTGTATGTATATGTGTCTATCTATCTGTCTCTCTACCTGTCTATATCTCTATCTGTCTCTACCTGTCTATATATCTGTTTGCCTGTCTAAATGTCCATATGACATTATTAGATTTACATGGCCAATACTTCAGAATCTACATGTTCACTTTTAATTTCACATACCTTATACTCATTTAATTCACACACACATGCTAACTATCCCGCTCTTTTTATCTCCGCCCACCATTCCCCACTCCTCTCCATACCCCTATTCCTTCCCCGACCTCAACCCTCTTCCCTACTCCTCCCCCACCTTAACCCCCTTCCCCACTCCTTTCCTCACCTCAACCCCTCCCCCGGTCTCATCCTCACCCCATCCCACCTCCCCTCCCCGCTCTCATCCTCACCCCATCCCACCTCCCCCTCCCCCGCTCTCATCCTCACCCCATCCCACCTCCCTCCCCCGGTCTCATCTTCACCCCCTCCTCTCCTCCATCCCTTTTACACTTCCCCATCACCAACCCTCTCCCTCACCCTTCTCCCTACCCCTTATCGCCGTCCCTCCCTCCCCTCCCCTCCCCAACAGACCGTAAAAGGGTTGTACGTGGAGTCCTTGGGTTACCCGCGGGGCATCAATATCCCGAGTGCCATGCGGGTACGTCACCGCACCCTCCAGTACCTATGGGCGCCCATCAACGAGACAGACCTCGCCATCGTTGTCGTTCTTCCTGTCAATGAAAATGGGCAGGTGGGTCGCAGGGAAGGGGTGTTTGTGGGTGGGGATGGGGTGTTTGTGGGTGGGGTTGGCAGGTGTTTGTGGGTTAGTGAGTGGGTGAGGGTGTTTGTGGGTTGGGGGTTGGCGGGATGGGGTGTTTGTGGGTTAGGGTGGTGGGCGAGGGTGTTTGTGGGTCGGGGTTGGCGGGATGGGGGTGTTTCTGGGTTAGGGTGGTGGGTGAGAGTGTTTGTGGGTCGGGGTTGGCGGGATGGGGGTGTTTGTGGGGTTAGGGTGGTGGGTGAGAGTGTTTGTGGGTTGGGGTTGCGGGATGGGGGTGTTTGTGGGTTAGGGTGTTTGTGGGTGGGGGTTGGCGGGATGGGGTGTTTGTGGATTAGGGGGAGGGTTTTTTAGCTAGTGGTGTGTGTGTGGGTGAGTCGCAAAGAGGGGTTTTTACTAGGTGTTGTGTGGGAGGGGGTGTTTGTGTGTGTGTTGGAGAGAGGGATTTCAGTGAGTGTTGTGTAGATGCGTGTGTGTATGTGGGCGGGATTTGTGTGTGTGTGTGTGCGCGGGATTTGTGTGTGTGTGCGCGGGATTTGTGTGTGTGTGTATGTGGGCGGAATTTGTGTGTGTGTGTGTGGGCGGGATTTGTGTGTGTATGTATGTGGGCGGGATTTGTGTGTGTATGTGGCGGGATTTGTGTGTGCTTGTATGTGGCGGATGTGTGTGTGTGTGTATGTGGGCGGGATTTGTGTGTGCGTGCATGTACGTGGTTCCTACCTTTTTTTCTTCCTCCTTCAGGTAACGTCCACCGAATACAGCTGCAAGTCGCCAAAGGCCTGTGAGACCAGCCACTTCGAATACAACGAACCCAGAAACAACGTCTCGAGAACATTCTGCAAGTTCGTTGGGATAGTAAGTTGTTTCGGTTTGTTTTGTTGTCATTTTCTCTCTATATTTTTTTCTGTCTGTGTCTGTCTGTCTGTCTCTGTCTCTGTCTCTCTCTCTCTCTCTCTCTCTCTCTCTCTCTCTCTCTCTCTCTCTCTCTCTCCTCTCTCTCTCTCTCTCTCTCTCTCTCTCTCTCTCTTACACACACCCTCTATTTATTTATCTCTGCACCTCTCCACTTCTTTCTTGTCAAATCACCCCCACTACCTATCACTCACATCAACCATCACATATCTTTATCTATAAATCACCATGCCTGTCCTGTGCCCTGTCTCTAAATTATATGACCTCCCATCTATCATTATCCATCATTCTG
>NW_020869599.1:2500-10000 GCF_003789085.1 Penaeus vannamei | reverse complement strand
GGTACCATAGGGAAGACAGATAAAGGGGTACCATAGGGAAGACAGATAAAGGGGTACCATAGGGAAAACAGATAAAGGGGAACCACAAGCAAGACAGATAAAAGGGTACCATAGGGAAGACAGATAAAGGGGTACCATAGGGAAGACAGATAAAGGGGAACCAGAGAGAAGACAGATAAAGGGGTACCATAGGAAAGACAGATAAAGGGGTACCATAAGGAAGACAGATAAAAGGGTACCATAGGGAAGACAAATAAAGGGGTACCATAAGGAAGACAGATAAAAGGGTACCATAGGGAAGACAGATAAAAGGGTACCATAGGGAAGACAGATAAAAGGGTACCATAGGGAAGACAGATAAAAGGGTACCATAGGGAAGACAGATAAAGGGGAACCACAAGGAAGACAGATAAAAGGGTACCATAGGGAAGACAGATAAAAGGGTACCATAGGGAAGACAGATAAAAGGGTACCATAAGGAAGACAGATAAAGGGGTACCATAGGGAAAACAGATAAAGGGGTACCATAGGGAAGACAGATAAAGGGGAACCACAAGGAAGACAGATAAAAGGGTACCATAAGGAAGACAGATTAAGGGGTACCATAAGGAAGACAGATAAAGGCGTACCATAGGGAAGACAGATAAAGGGGTACCATAAGGAAGGCAGATTAAGGGGTACCATAAAGAAGACAGATTAAGGGGTACCATAGGGAAGACAGATAAAGGTGTAATATAGGGAAGGCCAATAAAGGGGTACCATTGAAAGAGACACTCGACTAGGAGTACCATTATTATACACCTATATATATATATATATATATATATATATATATATATATATAATATATATATATATATTATATATATATGGTATCATCTCTCTAACGTTCAATCTCTCCCGAAACATCTCCAGATATCCTCTCCCTGCGTGTAAACCCCGCTATCTGATAACTGCTCGAGCAACTGATGACAGCTCAAGCATCCCGGCCTGCGTGGACTTCGACTGTTCGGTCAGGAATAAGACGTAAGAACTGATACCTGTTATCTCTTGTTAAAAAAAAATAAATAAATGAAAAATAAAAAAATAAAAAACGCTTAATGAATTATGGTTTTGTGCTGATATTTCGTTCGCATGTGTGCTTGCTAGTGGTGGTTTTCTAACATGGTCACAGAGATAATTTGGTGCACCCAGGACTAACAACAGGGAGGAAAAATACGTTAAGTTAGGATTCACAAGTCAAGAACCTCATTTTCAATTATATGACACATAGCTAATCATACGCCTTCTCCGTGTTTCATTTCAGAGATTGCAGTAACGTTATCTGGTGTCTTTGGTCGGAAGAAAAGTGCCAAAATGTGGATTCATGATAGGATGTTTTGGTTAAAACTTTAGATACCTAGACTTAACGACATAATTATACACACTCTGGTCACATTACCAAATGAAAGTCTGTAAAAGCTAATTAATCTCGTTTGAATATGAACATTGGCAACAGATATGTGCTTAGAATAAAGGTCTGAATATATTCTGAAATGTTTTTAGATTTCTTCTAATTAAGAATTTTTTGCGTCCGATTTTACGATCTGTATACCAAAAGAAGCTATAGATGCCAGGTGTCGCTAGCCGGGTATTCAAACTTTTTTCACGCAAAAAAGTCATAATCAAATAAATCCTAACTGAAAAAGTGTACGTTTTATGTAATGTTATAATAGAAAAAAACAGATAAATGTTTTTACGATGAAAAGATAATTATATTCACTACCACTTTGTTATATGCTGTGGTCACATATACAAACTTAAGCAGTCTTTTGTAGATACAGAAGTCCAATGCCCCAGCTCTTTCTCTCTTACTAACGACATTTCAGCGAATGATCTGAACTCAGGACACCTGTGTATACAAAGACGTCTCAGGCCCGTTTCTCTGTGTTCACGAGATGGACATCTCGGCAAGTGACAAAATACTGAAAACGAACAAACAAAGGAAAAGGCAAAAAGAGTTAAGTAATGAGTCTGCAGAACTTGTATCCCCCATCCATCTATGTGCATATTTCAAGAGGGACACAAGCTAGCGACACATGGGGACAAATACCGTTGGGTGTCCTAAGTGCTGAAGATGGCCCATTTAACAAGACTAAAGGAGCCCTAGAATTAAAACTAGGAAGAAATAATATTATGTACGGTGCAAGAATGAAGAAATTCTTACCCGTATAACTACGACCTACGGCAGGAGAAATCCTCGAAATAAGCAGAGCTTTTGGCAGAGGACACTGTACTAACCTCGTTGTGTTCGATGTCCGAGGGAAAGTGACACCAATGAGATCACAGAATACAATGAAAAGATTCTACACCCTAAGCGCATTAAATTTAATGATAGGATGAAACAGCGACTCATCATTACACATGAAGGGGAGAAAAACCCAAACCTTCAAAATTGTGGAGGCATGGCAACTTTCAGGTATGCTGTCTTCAAATCACTCACCCCATTTTTGCGCCAACTGTTCCAGATGGGGGCATGGCGCACGTGCTTGTTCCGCGAACACGCGTTGCGAGTATTGCGCGCCTGCTCATATGAGCAGGAGTGCGCCGAAAAAATCGCACTGGGTAATCAACTTCCAAGGATATGTGTCAATTGTAGACCTGAACATAATGCAAACTCTCCATTATGTGCATATTATCCAAACAACAGAAAAAATAAATTACTAAAGAAGCAAACAGACTGCACTGCCTTCTCATTTCCTCGCCTTAACGATGAGACAGAATTCCCCCAGCTTGGGAGGATAAATGTGCGAGGTATGCTGAAAAGAACAGTCGGTCTCTCCAGCCTTACCATCGGCATCAGCTCCTGCTCCAGCGCCAGCCTCAATTTTCTTCAGTCCTTTCAGTGCCAGTATGCTCCTTCGGCTACTTCGGCATCAACTTCAGAACCTGCTTGAGATCGACATCGCTTTCGACATCTGCAACACATGTTTCAGCACATACAGCAGTTCCAGCTTGTACACCTACTTCATTGCCAGCGCCGACCCCCACACCACAGGGAGAGACAGGACCTACTGCAAATGTTGATGCAGATGAACAAATGATGCTCATAATGCAGCAACATTTGCAAAAGCAACTACAGGTCCAGGAAAAAAATGTTTTCAGTGATCTTTGGACGACGGTTCACCTTCTACAACCTGTAGCAGAATTTGAAAATCATCAGCTGACAACTGATGGCCCACAGTGACTTTGAGTGTACCAGAGTATAACATTAAGATTTATGGAAACGGTTAATTTTTTGTAAAATCATGTTTTTTTCAGTTATTAATAGTTAACCAATAAGGCAAGCACTAAGTGCAGCCCTTTGGGCATGTATATTTAAGGTTTGATTTTGGCCCTTACGTCAATAAAAGTTCAGCCGATTGGGTAGATGCTTACTTCTTTCCCTGGCTTTTTACAGGGCATGTAAACTGCTCTGTAAATATATATTATTTTTTCAAATCAAATCAATCTTACTAATCATCTTTCTATCCCCACCTTATCCCAACCCCCCTCCGGCAACAGGTCTTTTCTTTTAATTTCTTGCTTGCTTGATTGGCTGATGACGTCATAGTTCGTCATAAACGCTGATTGGTGCTGAATGCACTGCCAGGCATAAGGCGAACTAGGGATAAACTATCCAACACTCATTCCACACAGTACGCCTAAGTGTCAACAGTACCATAACGGCATAAATGATTGCTCAAGGCTTGTTCGGAAACTTTCTTCTCCCTCCCTCTCTCTTTCTCTCATTTTGGTTCTCTTTCACATTCTCTCTCTTGTCACCTCTTTCTGTCTCTCTTTCTCACCCTCCCTCTCAATTTCTTTCCCTATCCCTCACATCTCCCCTCTCTCTATTACCTCTTTTCTCTTTTTCTCCTTCCCTTCTCCCCCTTTCTCTCTCTCTCTCTACCACTTTCCATCTCCTTACATCTCCCCGCCCTCTCTATGATCTCTTTCTCTTTTCTTCACCTCCCTCTCTTTCTCTTTCACTTTCCCTCCCCTCATCTCTCTCATAGAGTACATAAATCGGTCAGCACTTATTTTTGAGCTACTATTGCGGTGTTTTGCAAAATTATATCAGCTTTTATTCTCACTATGGAAAAGAGATTTTCCCTGGTAATGCCATTTACACGCATCCTCCGATTTCAGTAAAAAAAAAACTCATTGGCTTTATTTAAACTTGATTCACTTTACAAGATTTCATTGAAATTCATAATATTCATTGGTATTAAAGCCACATTACATGTTTAAATCTTTATATACACAATGCTATTGACAATATACAGAATTGAAGATATGAATTAAAGCACTGTGTCGAAAAGAAAGTTTTCGGATATTTCCAATGGCATATCAAAGAGGAAAAATTCTCCATGTCAGTGGTTTATCCCTTGATCTCTGGAATACAGAATGATCTAGAAATATATAACGTATTTCTGTTGTAAAATATGAAGCACGGCTAAGCTTCTCTGGTGGGGAAATAAGCACAAAAGACATGATGTGAGGTCTCTAGTAATGAATTTCAGTCTGATTTTTAAGGCTTTTATGGGAAGAATTATACGATAATGTAAAAATGCTACATACGTTGCTGAAC
The DNA here is from genome assembly GCF_003789085.1 of Penaeus vannamei. NCBI lineage: Eukaryota > Metazoa > Arthropoda > Malacostraca > Decapoda > Penaeidae > Penaeus > Penaeus vannamei. Next base: position 5,388 of record NW_020869599.1, on the reverse strand, counting down.
CCTGAACGCCTCTCTGAGTGTTGGGTAAATCCAATGAAGCGCTACTTCAAATCTGTAGATACAGAATTTATATTTTCTCGTCCACATTGTAACTATAACTTAAAATTCATCAAATAAACTCACAGTATGAATATTCTACTAAATATTTTCGAAGTAGCTTTATACTGAATACAGTTTACTCCTTCGGCACTAGCATGATTTCTAAGGTTCGCTCCCGCTCTCCCACAAATCAATTGTATTATAAAGTTTAAGGAGTGTATCTATAAAGCGAATGGTCAAAGACTATATTCGCAACATAGATCACTTTAAATCGTTTTAGCTCTTACAAGACGATGGGAATATTAAGAAAAAAAATCAGAAGGATTGGCAAGTAAACAAAAAGTACACACACCACACACACACACACACCACACACACACAATATATATTATATATATATATATATATTATATAATATATATTTATATATATATATATATACATACATATATCGTTAAGTAACCTCTCCTTCTGGCGCCCAATGACACACAGACAGATTCACAAGTGTAAGTGCTCACACAACCACCCTGTATGGCAGTGATGCTGCAACTTCTTAAACCTGCCCCACGGGTTCGGTGAGCAACCTTTGACGAGTGTATTCCGCACTCAGGGCACTAAATGAGGTGGCGGGGTGAAGGACAAACAGGTAAGCAATCACGGTTTATTTGCGGGTCACAAAGTTTATTTGCAGGAACAAATCACTCTCGCCAGCACAAGCTTTATTACCTTATTCTGGTCTCCTTAGAGAGAGCAGCACAATCGAGACCGCAGCTTGAGTCACGGACCGTCTCCTCTCCAAGATCTCTTTTCGCACAGCCCGGCACTCACCTCTGGGAGCCAATCACCGCGCCGGAATCTCGTTCCACTCGCGGGCAGCCAATCACGCAACGGCGTGTTTTGGCGGGCTTTTCGGCCGCCCGAACATCCACATATTTTGGCGGCTTTTCGTTGCCACGAAACACAAACACACTCACATTATTAAAAAATACCCTTTTTAAATAATATATATATGTTCTAGTTACATAACGCCATTATATTTTCCTAGAAAATTCCCCAACTTGTCGCAAAATTTACGCTGTTGCAATATAAAGTACGGCTGAAATTATCGAATACTATAAAAGAAAATAACTAATCATTATGATATACAAGATAATGCTGAACGAAAACAGCACATCATCATTCACTAATACAATTATTTCAAAACAATTCCATAAAATGATACCAAAATACTCTTACCACATTATATTTGTTTTTGTATCTTTAAGGCCTGATTTCATAATAAGCATACAATGAATAAGTGGCAGTTTGTACCCAATACAAGTAATGGCCTCGTTACATAATAGATATACTTACAGGAAAACCTATAAAAATAAAGAGCGTATTATACAATGGCCATGAAGTAGAATCGAATGATTTGTTTACAAAATCGCCTTGCTGTGACGTCATTTTCTTCTACAGACTTTCGTTACATTAATCGATTCATGAAAATATTATCGCACTGTGCAGATACATTACCCTACCAAATAAAAAACAAAAATTGAAATATTTCTTGATTTATAATAATTCTAATTATGAATGAAACACCAATTTTTAAGATCACTTTCCCGAAAGGAGGTTGTCACATAACGTGCAGTGTGAAATTAATTTTTAATACGGAAAAAATATAAATAGCGACACTATAACATCTAGAAGCATTTATTACATTAAAGTGAAACATTTATACCTTTATTTATTCATTTATTCATATTCAACATGATCGATTCGTGATGATGATATGACAATCGACAATTTGGTGATAAGCAACTTTTAGAATAACATTAATTCACGCCGAAAATATTGTATTAGACTAATTAGGAATAACCTGGCAAGCCTATACAGCTGCTGCCTCGGAAAAAATAAAATAGTTATCCCTTTCTTTATCTCATTTTCTTTCATCTCAAAAGAAAACCGTATTATAGGGATGACTGTTAACTTTTATCTGGCCATAAATTTAGTTTGATAATTAATAATCAATAATAGAAGGACAATAAGAAAAAGAAGCCGGGAAAGAAGGAAAACGAAAAGAAAAAAGAGAAGTACTGTAATCTGCAGTAGACAATGTTGTATCTTAATGCCAACAAGTTTTGTATCTCTATGAATTGGCTCTATGTTCTGTGTATTTTTCCACTTATTACTGTCAGTCCCATGTATTTATATAATCATTACTGGCTGAGTTTTACCATATTTTCTCAATGAGAGCGACGAGAGAAGAGAGAGAGAGAGAGAGAGAGAGAGAGGAGAGAGAGAGAGAGAGAGAGAGAGAAGAGAAGAGAGAGAGAGAGAGAGAGAAGAGAGAGAGAGAGAAGGAGAGAGAGAGAGAGAGAAGAGAAGAGGAAGAGAGAAGAGGAGAGATAGAGATAGATAGATAGATAGATAGATAGATAGATAGAAGAAGAGAAGAGAGAGAGAGAGAGAGAAGAGGAGAGAGAGAAGAGAAAGAGAGAGGAGAGAGAGAAAGGAGAGAGAGAGAGAGAGAGAAAGAGAGAGAAGAGATGAAGAGGAGAAGGAAGAGAGAGAGAGGGAGAGAGATAGAGATAGAAGATAGATAGATAGATAAAGATATATATATATATATATATATATATATATATATATATATATATATATATATAGAGAGAGAGAAAGAGAAAGAGAGAAGAGAGAGAAGGAGAGAGAGAAGAGAGAGAGAGGGGAGAGATAGAGATAGATAGATAGATAGATAGATGATAGATAAAGATAGATAGATAGATAGATAGATAGATAGATAGATAGATAATAGATAGATAATAGATAGATAGATAGATAGATAGATAGATAGATAGAGAGAAAGA
>NW_020869598.1:356263-363763 GCF_003789085.1 Penaeus vannamei | reverse complement strand
GAGAGAGAGAGAGAGAGAAGAGAGAGAAAGAGAGAGACAGAGAGAGAAGAGAGAGCGAGAAAGAAGAGAGAGAGAGAGAGAGAGAAGAAGAGACGAGAGAGAGAGAGAGAGAGAGAGCAGCAGAATTCAATTTCCCGCGCATGATCTTCCTCATTTTCCAACTCATAAAAAAAATCATCTGGGAACATCGCTGTCTCTCCTTTGCCTCCTTCGGTTCCTTTGGTGAGGATGAAGGGGATAAGGGGGTGGGGGGGGGGAGGGAATTCTAATGCTTTTGACATCTCTCTCTTTCTCTTTCTCTCTCTCTCTCTCTCTCTCTCTCTCTCTCTCTCTCTCTGTCTCTGTCTTCTCTCTCTCTCTCTCTCTCTCTCTCGTCTCTCTCTCTCTCTCTCTCTGCTCTCTCTCTCTCTGATCTCTCTCTATCTCATCTCCTCTTCCTCTCTCTCTCTCTCTCTCTCCATCACTTCTCTCCTCTCCCTCTCCTCTCTTTCTCCCTCTCGCCTCTCCCTCTCGTACTTCCTCTCTTCCCTCTTCCCTCTCCCTCTCCTCTTCTCGTCATCCTTCCTCTCTCCTCTCTCGTTTTCCCCTCTCTCCTCTCCCTCTCCTCTCTCCGTCTCCTCTTGTCTCCTCTTCCTCCCCCCTCGCCTTCCCCTCCTCCCTTTCTCTCTCTCTCCCCTCTCATCTCTCCTTTTCTCTCTCTCTTTCTCGTCCCCCCTCCCTCTCTCTCTCTTCCTTCTCGTTCTCTCATCTCTGGCCCATTTTAATCACCAACATTCCCTCCTATCATAATTACCTCTTCCTCTCGACAAATAACATTTACTCAATATTCCACCGATAGCATTTGCCGTCACGCATTCAATCGGCTGCTAATAAATGAATGTTCGTCAACGCTATTGTCAAAAGCATTCTCTACAATAAGCGCCCCCCATGCTTATAATTACTTACATACGCAATCACGAATAGGTAACATATGTATACAACATAAATAACTCCACATGTATATACGTAATCAAACAGATATGTATGCAAAATGCACATATCTACTCCAGTCACTCCACCCAACGTCATGCAAATATAAAGAACAATCACACACATCTAACAAAACATGGAAGCACACTAACACAAACAAACAAAACACACAAACACAAACACACATGCACACACATAAACAAATGTATTAAATACACACACACACGCATACAGGCATACACACACACAACCCCCCCCCCCACCACACACACACAGACACACACACAAACACACACACACAAGCACCTCCCACACACAACAACACCTCACCACACAACACACACACACAAACCCCACACAAAACACACACAAACCCACTCAGCCCAACCAAAGTGCAGACCACAAACGCACCCGCACGCCACATTTCCGCCATGTGCGCGCAATTAGGCTAAAAGCGGCGATATTGGCCAAACAATCTAGCAGCTGGCAACTCAGGCCCACTGTCTGCAATATGGCTTCGCTTGATACCGTTCGATACAAGTTTAATTGATAATTTGGAAATGCATTTAAAAATTCAGGTTGAACAGAGGAGTAAACGCAATAACACGCCTCTGGGAAATTTCGTTGTATGTATGTCTCTTCTCACTCCACTCTCTATCTGTCTCTCACTTTGTCTGTCCCTCTCTATCTATCTACTCTATTATCTTGTCTGTCTGTCTGTCTGTCTTGGTCTCTCTCTCTCTCTCTCTCTTCCTCTCTCTCTCTCTCTCTCCTCTTCTCTCTCTCTCTCTCTCTCTCTCTCTCTCTCTCTCTCTCTCTCTCTCTCTCTCTCTTCTCTCTCTCTCTCTTCTCTCTCTTCTCAACCCACTCACTCATCATTCGCTCTCTCCTCTCACTTGTCTGTCTGTCTCTTTCTTTCTCTCTCACTCTCTATGTTCGGTTATACTTGGATCTAAACAAGAGATCTCCGGGTTGCTTGGCTTGTATGTCTAGCTTTATTTCCCTTTTCTGTTTTTCTCTCTTGCTGTGTTCGTTTCCTTTTTGTTCGTTCGCTCTGTCTCTTTCGTTCAGTTTCAATCTCTTTCGTTCTCATTCTCTTTCGTTCTTTTTCTCTCGATTCTCGTTCTTTTCTCTTTCTCTCGAATTCTCGTTTATTCCTCTCTCTCTCTCTCTCTCTCTTCGTCTCTCTCTCCTCTCTCTTTCCTCTTCTCTCTCTCTTCCTCTCTCCTCTCTCTCTCTCTCTCTCTCCTCTCTTGTCTCCTCTTCTCTCTCTCTCTCTCTCTCTCTCTCTTTCTCTCTCTCTCTGTCTCTTCTCTCTCTCTCTCTCATTCTCTCTCTTCTCTTTCCCCCCCCCCCCCCCTCTCTCTCTCTCTTCTTCCTCATTCCCCCTTCTACTTGCCAGAAATTCATTTCATTCACTACTTACCCTCACACAAAGACCTTTTTTTCATATCTCGAATATTTTGGTCATCTACACCTTTAGTCAACGTTTTCTATGTCATTCACCATTAGCATGTAAACCATTAGCCTTTCTTACGGTCACTCACTGTCATTAAGCTGTGGTTTAGTACATACTGCTGTCACTTAATTTTGCATTGAATAATTGAGAAAGAGATTTGGAGAAAAAGTGTATTATGGTATAAAAGAGAAGGAGAAAAATTAAGGTACTCTTTACTCTTATTTCGATTTCTTTTTGTCTTCCCCACCCCCACTTACCGGTCTACAATGCCCCCATCCACCCCTGACGAGCCCCCACTTACCCATACCTGGTACACACACCCTCAACCCGATACATAACCACATACACTCGCCTCCACCCTGACGTGGCGTGGTGCTCCTTCTCTCTTTTCGGTCATATACTCTGATTTATTCCCAGACACACCACACCAGAGAAGTTCCTGCCTCCCTCTCAGCACTCCCACTACATCTATTCCTATACCACATGTCAAGTGGTGTCGCTTGCGATGAATGCGAACATCGTCTTTGTGTGTGTCTTGGTGTGACGCATCGGTTTTGGCCAACACTAATTTGATTGTCTTTAATGACTTGGTTTATGAGGAGTGATTTGATTGGTGGTTGTGAGAGGGATGGTGGTGGTGATGAAAAGGGTGGTGGTGATGTGGTGCGGTGAGAGGTGGTGATGTTTGATGAGGGGGGTGCATTGCGGTCGGTTGTGGTAACAGAAAGAGACGGAGGGGGATAGTTGGAAGCGGAGTGAGAGAGAGGAGATTTAAGGAGAACGAGAAGAGAGAGAAGAGAAGAGAGAGAGAGAGAGAAGTAGAGAGAAGAGAGAGAGAGAGGAGAGAGAGAGAGAGAGAGAGAGAGAAGAGAGAGAGATGAGAGAGAGAGAGAGAGAGAGAGGGGAATTTTGAGGAAGAGACAGGAGAGACGACGAGAGCCGAGAAAGAGAGAGTAGAGAGAGGGAGGAGTGAGAGAAAGAAGAGAGAGAGAGAGAATAAAGAGGAGATACGATGACAAGAGAGACGAAGAGAGAGAGGAGGAGAACGAGAGAGAGCAATCAAATGCCCGCCGCATGATCTTCCTCATTTTCCAATCATAAAAAAATCATCTGGGAAACATCGTTGTCTCTTCCTGGCCTCCATGTCGGTTCCTTTTGGTGAGGATGAGGGGATAAGGGGTGGGCCCACGGGAAAAACTTCTTTGACATTCTCTCTTTTCTTTTTCTCTTTACTCTCTTCTCTACTCTCTCTCTCTCTACTCTTCTCTCTCTCTCTCTCTCTCTCTCTCTCTCTCTCTCTTCTCCTCTTCGCTGTCTGTTCTGTCTTCTGTCTCTCTCTCTCTCTCTCCTCTCTTCTCTCTTCTCTTCTCTCTCTCTCCTCTCTCTTTCTCTTTCTCTCTCTCTCTCTCTTCCCCTCTCCCTCTCCTCTCTCACCTCTCCCTCTCCTCTCCCTCTCCCCCTCTCCCTCCCCTCCTTCCCTTCTCTCCCTCTCTTCCTCTCTCCCTCTCTCCCTCTCTCCCTCATCTCCCTCTCCCCTCTTTCCCCTCTCCTTCTCCCCTTTTCCCCTCTCCCTTTCTCTCTCTCCCCTCTCTCTCCCGCTCCTTTCCCCCCTCGAGCCCCTTCCCCCATATCTCTCTTCTCTCTCTTCCTGCCCATTTTAATCACCAACATTCCTCCTATCATAAATTACCTCTTCCTCTCGCAAATAACATTTACTCAGATATTCCACGATGGCATTTGCGTCACGATTTCAATCGGCTGCTATAAATGAATGTTCGTTCAACCGCTTATTTGTCAAAAGCTTCTCTACAATAGCGCCCCATTTATAATTACCTTACATACGAAACATGCTACGAATATGTTACATTGTATACACATCAATTAAACTTCACACTGTTATATACGTAATAACAGATTTGTATGACAAATGCACATATACTCGTCACTCCCACACGTACCATGCAAATATAAAGAAACAATCACACACATCTAACAACATGAAGCACCTAACACATACCAACAAACACACAAACACAACACAATGCCACACTAACCAATGTAATAAATCACACACACACGCATACAGGCATACACACACACAACCCCCCCACACACACACACAGACACCACACACAAAACACACAACACAAACCCCAACACCAAAACACACACAAACCTCACACACAAACACACACACACAAACCCCACACACAAACACACACAAACACCCACAGCCCAACCCAAAGCGTGCGACACAAACGCACACGCAGACATTTTCGCCCATGCGCGCAATTAGGGCTAAAGCCGGGGCGATATTTGGCCAACAATCTAGCAGCTGGCAACTTCAGGCCCACTGTCTGCATATGGCTTCGCTTGATACCGTTCGATACAGTTTAACTGATTAATTTGGAATCATTTAAAATTCAGTTGAAGAGTAGTAACGCACTACACACGCCTCTGGAAATTTCGTTGTATGTATGTCTCTCTCACTTCTACTCTCCATCTGTCTCTTCACCTTTGTCTGTCCACTCTCTATCTATCTATCTATTTATCTCTGTCTGTCTGTTCTGTCTGCTGTCTCTCTTCTTCCTTCTCTCTCCTTCTCTCTCTTCTCTCCTCTTCTTCTCTCTCTCTCTCTCTCTCTCTCTCTCTCTCTCCTCTCTCTCCTCTCTCTCTCTTCTCTCTCTCTCTCTCTCTCTCTCTCTCTCTCTTCACCCACTTCCCTCACTCATTTCGCTCTCTCTTCACTCTGTTCTGTCTGTCTCTTTCTTTCTCTTTCACTCTCTTATGTTCGGTTATACTTAGATCTAAACAAGAGATCTTCGGGTTGCTTGGCTTGTATGTCTTAGCTTTATTCCTTTCTGTTTTTCTCTCTTGTGTTCTTTCGTTTCCCTTTTTTTGTTCGTTGCCTTCTGGGTCTCTTTCGTTCAGTTTCAATCTCTTTCTCTCTCTCATTCTCTTTCGTTCTTTTTCTCTCCGATTCGTTTCTTTTCTTTCTTCTCCGATCGTTTCTCTCTCTTCTCTCTCTCTCCTCTCTCTCTTCTCTCTTTCTTCTCTCTCTCTCTCTTCTCTCTCTCCTCTCTCTCTCTCTTCTTCTCTCCTCTGTCTCGTCTCTTCTCTCTCTCTCTCTCTCTCTCTCTCTCTCTCTCTCTCTCTGGTCTCTCTTCTCTCTCTCATCTCCTTCTCTTCTCTCTTCTCCCCCCCCTCTCTTCTTCTCTATCTTCCTCATTTCCCCTCTTAATTCCCAGGAATTTTTCATTCTTCCACTATACCCTCCCACCACGAAGACCCTTTTTTCACATAAATCTCCCGAATTATTTTGGTCATTACACTTAGTTCAACGTTTCCTATGTCACCACCATTAGCCAATGTAACTCATAGCCCTTTTCTTACGGTCCAACCAACCTGTCAATTAAGCCCTGTGGTTTTAGTAAACCATTACTGCTGGTCATAATTTTTTAGCCATAAATGAAAAAAAGTAAATTTAAGAGGAGATATGTAAGAGAGAATTGGTCCTTTTAACTTCTATTTTCGTCTTTTGTTCAACGTGGTTCCTGTTGTTAATGTATTGTCCACAAAGCCCAGACCACCCTGCCGGGCAATTCATGACTACCTAGCAACCATCCACGGCAGCACCCGAGAAAGACACAACGGACACCAAAAAAAACTAGTGTGTGTTAAATAGGGCCCAAAGTTTGCATAACAGAACAGGCACCTTTGGGAAAGCTTTATGAAAAAGTTGGTTGGGAAGAATGATGCGTCAAGCTGGCCAATCAGTGATCAGCAACCGACTCCGTGACGTGGCTCTGTCGCTTTATTCCAGTGACGTCATCATGGTAAAGGTGGATGATGATGACGTAACCTACACCTAGTTTCATGCTCAAGTCCCAGGCGCTGGTGAGTATTGACATTCGTTTCCTCTGAAAGGAATTAGTGTCTAGAAGAGGAATTAGCGCATACGTTTCTTTTTTGTTTGTTTTGTTTGTTTTTGATGAATAATTTGTGTTTATGTTGTATATCTTGCTTTTATTGATTTGGTTTGGGAGAGATAAAAGCATTTATTTTTTTATGTTATATTGTTTATTATTGTTTATTATTATAATTTTGTTTATTATTACTGTTTTTGTTCCTTTAATGACTGTATTATTATTATTATCGATGCTGTTATATTCATTACTATGAGGATTTTTTTCTGTATTCTTGTTGATGTCATTAGTGTGGTTATTTTTGTTATTATTATTGTAATTTTTGTTGTTTTGTTATCAAAAGCGACTATATCACTGATTCGATTATTATTTTTATTGTTTTCATTATTTCTATTGATATTTTGTTATTATCGTTCTTTATAATGGTTATTACCAGTGTCAATCATCCCTGTTAGAACTTGTATCAGTTATTAATTTTGTAGTGTGCATGTTCTAATTACCATAATTACCAACACGGTTACTCCATTTCGTCATCATAATTAACAATAATTCACTAATTGTAACATAGTTTTATATTGTTTTATTGCTATTGATGTTCATTATTTGTTCTGTAGTGTTATTGTTAATATACAGTAGTGAAGCTTTTGGGAGAACTGTAATCGGATGTTGTAGGTTTACTAACGGAATACATCGCGTGGTTCTACGTCAATAGGTGTTATTGCCTATTTGATTAAAAGATTAGAAGTTGTATGACTCTCCATTCTCTTTCGTTCTTTCTCTGTTTTCACTTTTTTTATCTCTTATTCTTTGTTCTGTCTTTCTCTTTTTTTACACAAACCACACACACACACACCCACACAACTCTCTCTCTCTTCTCTTTCTCTCTCTCTTTTATCCTCTCTCTCTCTCTCTCTCTCTCTCTCTTCTTCTCTCTCTCTCTCTCTCTCTCTCTCTCTCTCTCTCTCTCTCTCTCTCTCTCTCTCTCTCTCTCTCTCTTTCTCTCTTCTTTTCTCTCTCCCTCTCTCTCTCCTCTTTCTCTCTCCCTCTCTCTCTCTCCACTTCCTTCCTCTCTCTCTCTCCCTTCCCTCTCTCTCTCTCTCTCTCTCCCCCTTCCCCCTCTCTCTCTCTCTCTCTCCCCCTTTCCCC
>NW_020869598.1:328821-346321 GCF_003789085.1 Penaeus vannamei | reverse complement strand
ATAACTATTATCATTATTATTACTATTGTCATTAGCACTATTATTATTAATGTTATTAGCATTATCAGAACCTATAAGATGTTCTAAGTCTCTCTTATTTAATGGTGTACAGGGATACACGGTGTGGCTTAACTCTTTATTGGTAAGAGTTACAACACATACACAAGAATAACGATACACGAAGAACGACGCTGGGTGGATCCCCTGGCTGGGCGCCGGGAGGGCAACTCAGGTCAGAAGCGGTCACTGAGAAGGTCGTTGAGGGTGTGAGACTGGGTCAAGATTGGCCTCCCTTTTATCCGGCCAGAGGGGGCGCTAGGGGCGCAAACAGGCGTGGGTGAAGCGAGGGGCAGTGAGCGTGGGGCACGCACATGGCGCCCCTGCCACAACACGTGGTCTAGATGTGGACACACATGGGAAGTAGGTATTGCATGTATTGTACCTTACGCACATGGCGCCCCTGCCACAACACGTGGTCTAGATGTGGACACACATGGGAAGTAGGTATTGCATGTATTGTACCTTTATACGCTCGGCCACCACCTCAGCCTCGTCCTCGTGGCGTCCTCTGAATCACTTTAAGGGTGACCTATCATCGTACCCCATATGTTATCGTCTCGTCGCGTTCCTGTTCTCGGTTGTCCTCGTTCATCTCCTCGTTGTCGGCCTCTTCATCTTGGTCCTTGGTGCATCCATCCGTCATCGACGTCCACACGTCCTCGAAGGTTTCGCCTAGGTCCTCCTTGACTTCGGTTCGTCCAGTCGTCCTCGCAATCCTTATCCAGGCGGTACTTGGCGGCGTCATCGTCCACACGTCCTCGCAGATTCGTCCAGGTCCTTTTCGGCTGCGGCTCGCACCCGACGTCCTTGTAGCCTGCGCGTCTGGGTCTACGGCGTCCTGGGCAGGGGCGTCCTTTCGTCTGAGGGCGTCTTACTCCTGCGCTGGGGAGCTCCTGGAGTTTAACCGATCTACGGGCGTCCAGGCAGGCGGCTATTCATAGCATCATGGGGCCTGCTCTGACGAGTTCCTGGTTCTTCACCGGATCTACGGGAGTACTGACAGGCGGCGCCCGTCCACTTGATCTGGGCGGCTTAGTACCTGCAATTTCGCGAGTCCTCGTCCTTTGGCCTGCGGCGATCTTCTGGCGATGTTCGTCACGGCATTGCAAGGCGATCGTGCTGCAGTTAGATCTCCTTTGATGCCGCGTCGGATATACACGTCCATATATATACATTATGAACCAGTTTATACACGTAAGGGCCAATATAGTAAGAGAAAAAGAAAGACAACAGAGAGGGAGGGATGTTAATTAAGTGCTGTTAGCCGTAATTTTTTTATACTAATTTGCAGTTTTTAATGTGGTTATTTCATTTATTTTCGTTTTTACAATACATGGGAAGTAGGTACTGCATGCATTGTACCTTTATAGAACCAATACTAAAGTCATTATCATTATCAATACAATTGCTATGATTATTGGTTATTATTGTTACCATTATCATCATTATCATTATTGTTATTATTATCATTTTTATTATTGGTATTATTATCATTCTCATTATTATCAGTATTACTATCAATGTTATCATTATTGTTATTATTATGTTAATTATCATTATTATTACCATTATCATCATCAATACTATCACTGTTATTATTATTATCAGTGGTATTATTATTGTCATTCTCATCATTATCCTTCTTATGATTGTTATTCAGTATCATTACTCTTATTATTATCATTGCTACTATTAATGGTATTATTATTTTTATTATCATTATTATTATTATTATAATTATTATTCTTATTCTTAAGAACATTATTATTATCATCATCATCATCATCATCATCATCATTCATCATCATCATCATTAATATTATCATTATCATTATTATCATCATCATCATTTTACCTTTATCATTACTATCATTATTAAGATTATTATCATTGTTGATGGTGAGTAAACAAGGCCGATCGCTGATTGGCGCACAGAGACCGAGGAACAAGCGGAGGAGTTATTGAACAAAGGACATTGTTAGGACGGCATGGTAGAAGCTGAGAAGGTGGAGGGTTCGTGTGAATGTGAGAGAGAGAAAAAAAAAATAAAGTGAGCAGCTCTGCGTTGAGTCAAATGGGACTTGCTGAAGGCGCGTGAGAATGAGGTTGTGGATGAACTGAAGAAGGCAAAGGGACCGCTTGGGGGTGAAGTTCCTTCCTGGTGGATTGATAGGTTACTCATCTTATTGTATAGAGGAAAACATAGGCGTAGGAAGTTATTTGAAGTGGGGGGGGGCAAAGTTTGTTCCCCCCAAAATAACCGGAAGTCCTTGGGGCTCCGGTGAGGGACCAAGAGGCAAAGACCTCTGAAGCTCGTAGATTTTACTAGTCTAAAAGAGATAAATTCATAAATATCTGCACTAAAATGCTAGACATTTATTTAGATAACACTCGGATTAATGGCCATTTTATTTTGAACCTCAGACTCGATAGTAGCTGCGCTCTCAGTTGTAGGGGGTCGGTGTTCTCAACAATTGTGAACATTTCCTGATTTAAGTCAGACCCACACACATTTCTCTTGATATCACGGAATCAAGGAGCAGGATGTAAATGCTAGTATCTGACGCGAAGGTTATAATAGTCAGGCATAAACCTAATCCGAAATTTCACCCGAATTGACTTTTTGCAATCAGTACAGTTGCTCCGAAGAACAGGAAGACAGGTAAGAAAAAAAAACCTCTCAGACGCCTATCGGTCCTTCCTCCGCCATCTCCGGTATCGCTAGGTAGATATCTTCCTTCCGCTTCCAAGTGAGGATTCTGTGCTCTGCGTGCGGTTATCGCAGGCTGCGTATTCGGCTATTCCGGCGGGTTTTCGCGTTTAGGTTATGCATGGATTCTTCCGCCGTCTTTTCCATTAAGCTTAATTTTTCGACATTTTTCTGCGTGCTTTCCTTGGCGAGACGAGGGTAGTGCGTCCCTGTTTTTTCTTGTTACTGCTGCCCCATGTTGTGAGTATAAGGTCCATGTAAACTTGTGTCAGTATAATCTGATCAGTATACAGCAGTGGTTATCATCCTTTATTATTATTATTATTATTATTATTATTATTGCCAAGACCCTAAACATGTTGCTCTACCCAGGGACGAGTGAAACCTGCGCGCCGCAGGTTTGGCGGGAAGCGCGATTGAATGATGACGTCAGCTGTGCTACACATCGCGTGGAATCCAACTAAACTGAGTGCAGTCAGTCCAGTCAGCCGTAATTTATTTTGTTTTTAGTTTTTTTTTTCGTATAGAATAACATTATGAAGATCAAAATAAAAGTTTCATAAATGAAATGCCATAAATTTTAACATTTCGAGAAGTATAAACATAGTACATGTCAGTCCAGTAATAAATATTTGATATGTTTTTGGGTAGTACAAAAAATACATCAGTATAAGTAATGCTATGCCTATTTTTCGTGGGGTAAAAGTACCGTATGATTTGTATTTATATCGATTATTTTATATGCTGTTAGTAGGAATGCAGTATGTTAGTATTTAGTGAATTTGACCCTATATTATCTTCAGATACAACCACCAATTCCCCAAACAGTGTCGTTGTGTTTATTAATAATGTGTTATTATCATTATATTATTTATTATGTGTGTGTGTGTGTGTGTGTGTGTGTGTATTTGATTATTACTGTGATGCGAGTGATTATGGCGAATGTTTTCTTTGAGTGTCTGTGTGGCATAAGAGGGAGTATATTGTATTTTGGTCATAATATAAATAAATCAGGATGGGTATACTGTAGGTAGGTGTTAATAAATGGATGTAAGGAGCTTCCTTGTGTTTGCCAGTGTTATTCCACAGTTCCCAAATTTACTTTACTATATATATATATATATATAAACTTCATTTACTACACATACAGTTGACAAATCGAGTGATAGGTTTGAGAGGCAAACATAACAGTGGCAGGTGCATTTCCAAGATAAACATTTCTGTGCTGCCTCGTGATGGACATTTGTCAAATGAATCCCTCTGAAACTGATAAGGGCGTGGGCACTGATAAAACTAGCAGTGGAGAACAGCAACTTCAAATTAAGCAGCTAGAAAGGAAAAATTGAAAACGATCTAAAGGAGGGGAAAGGCTGCTTTAAACATGTCGGAGATGGAATTTGATTTACCAAATATCACGACCTTTGGCAACCTTTTAATGTTCTTTAGAATGAGAAAGGTAAACAGCAAATATCAGAATAAAAAGAAAGACGTCAGTAAAAATATTGATCAAAATGACAAATAGTAGGCCTATGTATATTGGATATCGCAAGTGGCATATTTCTCTTTCGCTTGTTGATTAGATCAGTTCCAGGAATTAATCATTGAGATCGTTCCATTGTTTGACTTGGTTCGTTCTTGTGACTGATCAGGGGTGAGTTCTCTGTTCTACTGTAGAGCTTACGTTTACCTTGGGTTAATTGTATTTTTTTTTTTTTACTGTAAAGTTTCATATAATGTAATAGTTGTGTATTTATATTCTAGTCAGAAACAAAGATACTAAAATCATGCTAACACACTGGAATTAATCTAAGACAATCGTTATCATTTAAGAGAGATAGGGAGGGGAGGATCTGCGGTAGAGGTGACGTCACCATTTATTTGTTATATAGACATAGTACTTCAAATTCATGAGGATTCAGTAATCCTCTAGTTGCGACGTACACAATTTACACCTACACTGAACATGTTTGTTCTTTATTTTACTTAGTTTGTGACTGGCACAGCCCAAGGTACACCAATCAAATGAAGGTTTGAAGTTTTAACATCATGCAGTTCGTTCTGTTTCTGGGATGGTATAAGATTTTCATTTTGTAACTGAGTTTGCCGACCCGAGTCGTCCACATGTCACCCGAATGCTAAACTTCTAAACTTGTGTCCCTCCCATTCTCCACCTTCCAGAAACTGCAGCACGCCAATGAACCCTTGGGGTCGTACTGGCGTCAGAGGTTTCAGTCAGCAGCTTCAGAATATTCCCTCTTTGGCGTCAATTGGACTAATCTCAGCTTAGAGATGGTCTCTCTGTACATTTTTTTTTTTTTTTTTTTTTGTATTTTTGACGCTACTGTTCAATAATATATGGCAAGCTGTCAGAATGAGATGTCTATTCTATTTTGTTTTATAAACATTTCTTATTTGTATATCTGATATTCAACTTCATTGTATTTGACTGAGGTCTTAGGGTGGATTTCCCTCTTTTTACGTGGGCTTTGCTGACTATTGTCATCTTCAGGTTCAATAATGGTTCCATGTTTTATCAAAGTTAGCAGGTATAGGAGTCGTTTGTGATTCATAGCTGCCAGGGTTGAACTTTACCCTTTTCTGGTTCTTGCATGAATTGTACAATATCAGCTATCGCAGCTCAGTTGAAATCGGAAGAGGAAGTGGAATAACAAGAAAATGGGAAGAAAAAGAAGTGGAATATGAAAATGGGAAAAATTATTAATGTTTTAAACAAGTGAATGTGTAAATATCAAATATATAGCACTATGATAAATTTGATTAGATAAAATGGATGCTGTTTATGCGTCTGAGGGAGGACAACGGGTTATCAATTGAAAAGGTGGGGGATTTCGTGGGCGTGTCCAACAGGTTGGTGGGTTGGGGAAGAGAGGGCAAGTAAGGAAAAGAGAGGGTTTTCAGTAAAGCGGGGGCAGGATAGTAGGACATGTGGAGCTGTAAGAAAATCGCATGGGGAGCATAGAGGTCGGTCGGAGCGTGACATGAGGTATGAAAGTGCGAGGCGGCTGTGACCTATTTGTAAATGGGCAAAAACATTTTGTTTGCGTCTGGTCTAGTGGTATGGGGCCGGCAAAGGAGAGATGGAAGGTTTTATTTTATGGTTTGTAGTTTAGACCTGACTAGAAAGATTGCTAATGGTTATAGAGGAAAGTTTTCAAGTGGGGGTGGTAGTCGGTGGCTGGAATGTGTGAAAAACAGGGTTGGTGTGTTGTAGATAAGACGGCGGAGCGTGCCAGCCAAGGCATCTGCTTGCAAGACTTACATAGACCTTGTCTGCTTGTTCATTGCCTGGGATCGCGATATAACTGGGTATCCAGCAGAACTTAACTTCTTTCTGTCCTGTAGAGATAAACCAACTGGTCTTGCACCTTACAGACTAGAGGGTTGATATGGTGTATAGACTGTGTGAGTAATATTGAGTTGCGAGAGTCGGTAAAGACGGTGAAGGATGAGGAAGAGATGGAAGACGCGCGTTGTAAAGAAAAGAGGATAGCATGTAGTCCTCATGTAAGGAGGCTCGATTCAAGAGGAAGGGGAAAGTTATATGTGTGAGAAGGAAAGACTACGACAAAACCAGAACCCGAGGTGGATTTGGAGCCGTCGGTATAGACATGGGGACTAGAGGAGTGACAGGAGATATGTGCAAGAAACTGTGTGAGTGGGACAGAAGGTGGGATGTTTGATTTGGATGGATCTGGAAAAATAGAAGAGCAATTACAGGAGAAATGTATAAGCCAGGGAGAAAAAAATTGGGCAGAAAGAGGAAGGGATCGGAGATGAAAAATCGGTGAATGGGAAAGCAGGACGTCCATATGAACAGGGAAAGAGTTAGGTAAACAGAGAGAGGAGGAGAAGGTATGAAGAAATGATTAAGGAACAGATAACTTGGAGAGAGAAAATTGGTGAAAACGATCATAGCTTCTGAGATATAAAAGAGCACGGAAAAGGGGTGGTAGGCCCGATTCAGTATATAGGCTCTAAACTGGAAAGGGTCGAAAGGCTAAAGGGCTAAACGAAGACTACAATGGTGGATTGTATCAAGGTGTGTGACAAGGGAGGCAGAGGCAGATTATATATGACAGCCATAATCAAGAGTGGAAAGAATTAGGGCATTATGGAGAGGGAGTGTTTTGCGGTCTGAACCCCAGGATATATGTGAGTTTGCAAGAATCGGAGGCGGGGTCTTTACCAGGATATAATCTCACCAAGACAGTTTCGGGTCAAAAATGCCAAGGAACTTGCCTGAAGGGCAGAATTGGACGGGAGCCTCATATAGAAAGAGTGAAGGTTGGGAGCCTATACGTGAACGAGAAACAAGGATGGGGAAGGTTTTAAAGGTAGAAAATCGAGAGCCATGGTTGGTAGCCCAAGAGGAGATTGATGTTATTGCAGACTGGAGAATCTGCTGGAGAACAGATATGGAAGGACCAGAGGCAAAGATGGCTAGGTCATCCACGTACAATGATGACCGGATTCCTGGTAGAGCTGAAACTAAGCCATTTACAACAATGAGAAATAAAGTGGTGCTGAGCACACCGCCTTATGGAACTCCTTTGAACTGAACGAAAGAGGAAGTAGAAGAGGCAAATCTGATTCGGAAGAAGCGATCAGAAAGAAAGGACTCAATGAAAACACCCGAGTTTCCGCGTATGCCATGTAAAGACAGTCGTTGAAGGATATGGTGCCACCATGTGGCATTATATGCCTTTTCTAGGTTGAAGACTGATTCTTGGCGTGCAAATGCTGATATGATTTGAGTCTCGAAATAGGCAAGAAGATCAGCTGTGCTTCAGCCGCGACGAAACCAAACTGGTTTGGAGAGATAAGGTGATATTCTAGGTACCAAATTAGTCAGATGTTAACTGTCCTTTCCAGTAACTTGCAGAAGCAACTTGTAAGTGCCATGTGATGGGTAGTCTTGGGAAGAGTACCGAGTTTGTTTTTAGGAATAGTAGTACAAGTGTTCAACACCTGTGAAGATGAAGGTTTCTGGCCGTCTAGATGTTATAAAAATATTTATAACAGGATGGGCAAGCAAGTAGATGGAAGGTATCGTACCATACGGTAGTGAATACCGACTGGGGCCTTCGTGGGTGCTGCGGTATGACTGTAATGCGTAATAGATTCCTGAAGATACGAAAAGGCTAGTGCAAGATTCTGTAGAGGACTGAGAGAAAGAGATTGTCTGATTTTATGGAAGAGAAATGAAGAGAAAAGGGATAGACGCTATTGGTCTGTGTAAAATAGGAACCAAGTTCAGTAGCAACTTGCAAAGGCTCAGCTATGAGGTTATTGTGGATATGGAGGATGGGGGAAGGGCGAGGAGGATGTTTACTTGATAGTTTATGGATCTGCCGCCATATTGCAAACAGGTGTTGACGATTTCATGTGGGAAACATAATTTCGCCAGCTGTCTGTGTTGGTTTCGTTTTGCGTGGTGTAGATGAGCTTCTGTCTTTTTAACTGATAAGAGGACTGTTAATTGAATGGTGGTGCCTCTCTTGAAACGATAGTTGTTCCAAGCTGCCCACTCAAATGTAGAAGGAGAAGGAACAGAGGGATTGGGGTGGATAAGGGAGTGGAGGTTCTCTTATGAGGAGAACAAGAGATATCTAAGGAACAGAAGAAAGGGAACGTGTAGGAGAGAATGTAGTAGGAAAGGTGAAGTGAAACGTTTAGGTTACCTGGCACGACAAATAAAGTGAGGAGGAGGGGTAGGTATTGGGGAAATGGTAGAGATTGGAGTATCTGGATAGGGTAAATGGAAAATGAATTTGACTGGAGGATAGGGTGAGTAGACGTTTGACATAGGTTTACGGTATAGGGGAGAGATACCCGGGGAGATGTAGAAATATTCTGTGAAGATGGTCGGAGAGCAGAGCGAAGAACTGTTTTGGAATAAGTTGAGAGAGAAAAACCTCATCATCGTGCTCCCTGTCTAGTCTCAGGTAGAGTGAGGCCTACTTTAAATCTGAGGACTGTTACCTCACATTCGAGCTTATAGGCAGGGCAGCTCCTATAAAAATACAGTATGGGAGTCTCCATAATTGGCACATGTACGAGACTGAGCAGGGCAATTTGAACGGCCATGTCCAGGTTGGGCACATAGAGGGCAGCGGGCTGTGGAGCGACAGTTTGGCTGGGTGGCCAAAACGCCAACATTTCTGACATTGACGAGGAAGGGGTCAATATGGTCGAACATGATAAGATAATCAACCAATATAAACCTCATGGGGAAGGTCTTGTCCATGGAAGCTAATCTTGGCAATATTGACGTGGGACTTACGCTGGCCTCTAGGAGGAATAGTGTAATACTGTACTGCCACTGCATCATATTCAGCAAGGCAGGAAAGTGTCACTTCCACAGTCTAACCAGTCCATGTCATACATGGGACAAGCATTTGGGGGAATAGAAACAGTTCCGGTACAAGTATTAAGAAAGGGGTGAGGTTCGGCATGAATGGGTTTGCCAGTAATGTCAGTTAGAGTAGATAGTGCACGAGCTTGGGATTCAGATGTACCTGTGACAAGGCGTGAATGATCAGAGCGACTGCGAAAGAGTATTCTCAGAATAGGGGGCTGTGGGGGGAATCACAAAGAATCGATCCCACTTGGCTAGGCCAAAGGGAGTGCTCAGAAGGTTTGCAGAGGTAGAGGCAGTAGAAGGATGAGGAGGAGAGGAAGATGGGGTGGTGTGGAGTGGTGTAGTTCTGTGGGGGGGGGGGCAATAAGGATGAAGAGTACTAATAAGGGAAGAGGGGCTAGACACTGAAGAGGATTGTGCAGCAGGAGATGAAGAGGAGAATGTTGGGGAAGAGGAAGGGGTGCTGCCTAGAGGTTGAGTAATAACCTGGGTGGGTATTTTGGAATTATTAGAGTTGGTTGTCAGTGTCGAAGAGGTAGTATTAGTATCAGTGGTTGGAGCCGTGGTCAAAGGAGGAACAGGGGTCTGAAAAGCATCAAAATCAAATTCAGATAGGATAGTTGATGAAGGTACCAGCCTTAATGCCTCTATTATGGGTAAAGAATCTTCATTATTGGCCATGGTGAGACTGAATAAAATAGGAAAAATGAACAGTCTACCCCTCAGGGTCCCAATAAGGGGTAAGGGCCAGGCAATTAACCAAGGGAATACCATGCCTATGGTCCCCAGAGGCCATTCGTGACTGGTACAAAGCTCTCACACCCTAGGAATGGGATAGAAGGGAATAAAGAAGATACGGAAGAGGATGGGAGAGAAGAAAAGACCAAGCAAAATTAGTTGAGGCGAGGGCTGAGGCCCAAAGTAGGGGTGATCCCTACATTGGGTCCTCGTCTCCTAAGCCCTCCCACGACGACAACGAGCAAGGTATTGGGAGGGATGTAAAAAGTTGTGATAAAAGGAGGATGTAGGAAAAGGAGACGACTGTGCAAGAGATAGGGTCGAGGATATTGAGGTTGAGAGAGGGGTGTCATTTTGAGGTCGATTTATTACCTGGGTAGATGATTCTGGTTGAGTTTAAGTTGACAGCAAGTGTCGATGAGGGGGTGTTATAGCAGTGATCATGGCCGGGATCAAAGAAGAGTCAGGGGTTGGTAAACCAGAGGAGTTAGATTCAGGGAGGCTTGTTGATAAAGAGGCAAGCATCAATGCCCTTAATAAGGTTACAATATCTTCATTACTGGCCATGGTAAGCCCGAAATACGGCGGTAAGATAAAGTTTAATGGTTGAAACAAGTAAATGTGCTAGACATCAGCCATAGCACTAAGGTTAAGTATTGTGGGAAAAAGGGGTAAAAATGCGTTAACGATTAGGATAAAATAGATTAGATGTCAAAGGTTACAGAGCGTAATATGATAGTATGGTAATGAAAAGAGTATAGAGGGGGAGCAAACGAAGTAAAGTGATGATTAGTAAAAGAGGAAACGGTTTAGGGCATAGGGTGATTGGATAAAATGGAGTGTATCTGTGGCTGGGAATGGAAAAGTAACAGTGTTTAAGGAAAACTTGCAAAAAGCCATCATGAATCAATCAATGGATAATATGGGCAGAGATGGCTGTTGGAGAAGTCAGAGGAGAAGAATCCGAGAAATGAAATAAAGGGATTGGGGAAAGTGGTGAAGTATCAGGAAGAATGACAGGAGGGGGGGGATATGGAGAAGGACACTGTTGCGACAGAAGGGATTCACATGACCATCAGGTGAGAACAGTAAGGATAATGGGGAACGAAGAGGGAATGGTGCACATGGAGGAGAGGATGGGGTGTGTTGCGAGAGAGTAGGAGGAACTGGAGGAGCAGGAGGAAGGATATTGGGAAATACTTTGAATACAGAGGGAATAGGAATAGTGGGATTGGAGGATGGATAAGGAAGAAGAGTATTCTCTTTGGTCATTTTTAGAAAGTTTTGGATATCTTCAAAAGTTTCTGGAGAGTTGGGTGGGGATGTCTGTTAAACAAAGGAGAAGAGAATTTTAGATGCCCGAGGAGTAGAGGAAGAGGAGGGTGTAGAAGAGAATGTGGAAGAAGATGGAATGGAACATTTAGGTTGCCTGGTGCGACAGGTAAAGTGAGAAGGAGGTGGGGTAGGTATTGGGCAAATGGTAGAGATTGGAGTACCTGGATTTAGAATGGAAAAGGAATCTGACTGGGGAAGAAGGGGAGTAGAGGTAGGACAGTTCGGGGTAGAAAGAAGAGATACTGGAGGAGATGCTTGGACATCTTGAGAAGATGGGAGGAGAGCAGTGTGAAGGGCAGTTCTGAAATAGGTAAAGAGAGAAAAACCTTGTCGCCGTGCTTCCTGTCTGGCCTCATGTAGAGTGAGGCGAGTTTGAATCTGAGAAATGCTACCTCACAATTAACCTTATGGGTAGGGCGTCTCCTATGAAATACGTTATGGGAGCCACCACAATGGGCACACGTGACTAAGCAGAGCAATTTGAACAGTCATGACCAGGTTGGGCACAGAGAGGGCAGAAGGCAGTGGACTGTGCAGTGACAAAACACTAAGCTTTCTGACATTGATGTGGAAGAGGTTGATATAGTCGGACAGGGCAGGACACTCCAATATAAACTTCATGTGTATGGTAGCTAATCTATGCAATATTGGCGTAGGACTTATGGTGGACTCTGGGAGGAATACTGTATCACTGTACTGCTACCACACCATAGTCAACAAGGCAGGCAAGTAGGTAATTTTTAGTTTGACCAGTTCTTCTTGTAAATAAGACAATCAGTCAGGGGCTAGAAATAGTTCCAGGTCAAGTATTAAGAAAAGAGTTAGGTTCGACAGGAATAGGATTACTAGTGAGGCCAGTTAGGGTAGATAGTGCACGAGCTTGGGACAATCAGAACAACTGTGGAAGGAAACTTTGCCTACTTGTTTTTGCAGATATTCTTGGAAGAAAAGGGTATTGTCAGGGGCTGTAGGGGAAATCACAAAGAATTGATCCCACTTGGAGTAAGGTAGTACTATGGAGAGGAGGCCAATAAGGATGTAGAGTAGTAATAAGGTGGAAGGAGATAGACAATGAAGAAGAATGTGCAGTAGGAGATGGAGTGGAGAATGTTAGGAGAGAGGAAGGTATGAATGGATAGAATGGATAGCTTTCTTAATTGCAAAGTTCTCAGGTTGAGTCCTGATAATAATAATGATTTAAAGAATAACAAAATATATGAAAAGACCATATATTTTATATTTACTTTTATTATTGGCCATTCATTGCATACAATTATTCTAGGATATTTACAAACTGTATAAAAATTTCTGAAGCCCTTTTTCCTCATTTGAAGTTAAATTCAAACCTTAAATAATCTCACAAGTGAGTAAATGAGAAATTAACCAAAAATATTGATAATTTAATGGAATGATGTCATGAATGTGTACTTCAGTGATTGTGTAAGAAAAGGAACAGAGGTAGCACATACATTTTACAAGAATATTTGAAATGAGCACTAAGCCAATGCTGCCGGGAACATATAACGTCCACTACTGTTTAGTTTTGTGAAATATATATGTAGACAAATGGCTGCACAAGTGCTCAGCCATCAAGGAGTCACTTAATAGGTGCATGTTTTCTATTGCTTTTCATCATCCTTGATTTTTTGGGATTTATTATTATTATTATTATTATTATTATTTTTTTTTTTTTTTTTTTTTTTTTTTTTTACAAATATCAATATCAATGCTGTTAGTATTATTACTGACATCATGATGATTACAATGGTATTAATGATATTAAATGCAGAATATTTCCAAAAATCGTGAAAACAGTAAAGGGGTCAGAGTTAGAACTAGTAACTGACTCCTTTGTGACTAAGCACTAACAGATCCATATATGTGTGTAAATAATATTAGCCAACAAATAAACTCACGGTGAGCATGGTATGCATGTACATGGCCATGACATGCTAGTGGCATTGGGTTAAGCGATTAATAATAATAATATTAAAATATATAACATAAATTGATCTCTACTCATTATACATTTATACATGTTTCAGCTCTACTTTTTTTTTTTTTTTTTTTTACATACATTATTTCAAAGCAAATGCAGCATACACAGTTCTCTCCTTGAGTGACTACTTATTTGTACCAATGTTGATATGGAAGCATGCTAAACAGCTTAATAAAGCATGTAAGGAAATGAAAATTATTACTAGCTGTATGACATTTTTAAAATGTCATCATCATTTAATGTAGATATTGATCTTTTAAAAATTCTATATAAAAGTGAGAAACTAGACTGACCAGAATAATATACTATGCAACAGTTGATCTGAAATAAGAATATACACTGTATCCATAAAAAGTCTATTTTATTAAGAGATCCCTGAGCCCATTTGGCTTTCTTTAGGTATGTAGAACTATGCCAATATCTTTACTCATTTCATGAAAGACTGATTTACATGAAACAGGTTATTGGAATAATCAACTTTTTCAATTAACTCCTGTTGAGATAACACACACTTGATAAACAGAAAAAGTATACAGTCATAAAATGATGCCACTGATATTTCTAGTTCTAGTAATGATATGTCTGTCAGAAACTACAAGTCCATATTATTAATACTACATTTTTTTGGAGGGCTTTTACATATTTTTGTTATCTTTGGTAAAATTATTAGTATGTTGTCTCACACTATTTAAATTCATAATAATAAAATCATGAGGAGTTGTAATGATATGGCCATCAGTGTTAGAGAGATATATGAATGTTATTCACTCAAAACATATCACAGATATATGTAGAGAATACATTAAACTCTTAATGTAAATAAATCAACTTTCTTTAATTTGAACAAGACTAGGCTCTAACCACAAATCAAATAATTAGATACTACACTATTTAACAATTCCCCTTCAGTAGATTTTGCTTCATCACACTAAAGGCTGTTCATCATCATCTGTTTCTACATCATTACCAAAAACAATCTGCCCGTTAACAACATCATCATCATCATCATTTGTATCTTGCAGTAGAGCCTGAGCTTCAGCTAATGTTCCTGATTCCTGGCCTGTTGTTGCACGCTCAGCTTTCCTGTAAATAAAAAGGGGAACTCTTAACCACTCTTTTAATGCACAGATTCAAATGGAGAATAATGTACACAAATATCCATAAGTTTAGACATTCATGGCTATAGGAACTATCCATGTTAGCTATCATTCAGGAAGACATTGAAGGAAGAGATGATGGGGGGAGGGAGGGAGGGAAAAGAAAAACTGGTTGCAAGACAAAGAAAAGAAAGTGAGAGGATGTGTGGTGGGTGGCAGAGGGAGAGAAAGATGAGGGCAAAGAGAAAGAAAAGACAAAAAACAGAAACATTAAGAAGTAAAGCAACATACTAATGAATTTTAATGTTCACTACACACAATGAGTTATCAATTACTAAACACCAATAAGCTTCCCGATGTACATATACATATTTATATATCACATAAGTATACCATATTCTTTCTGTCGCCCCAATAGAAAATGATAAAACAAAAAATGTAACCTAACAGTCTCCCCACACAAAGCTAAGTAGAGATGTTAATGCTGTTGCAGGTTTTGGATATGCAATGGATAATTTTGTTTGATATTGAAACAGAAACCTACAAGAGCATACATATTATCATGAAATACTGTATAGGTGAAATTTAGGAAAGGATATTCAAAAGAAGTCCTTTCCTTTTTCTTAGATAAATGGTCAAAGACATCTTGTTCAGGTTCAATAGTCAGAAATTATTCTTATGGCTTGAAAAGACAAGAAAGAAAGAAAGAAAAAAATGGGAACCAATATTTACCATTAAAAATCAATACCTACTGAACTTTCTAAAGTGTTCCAGGAATACAGATCCCTGGTTCTAATGGGACAGACAATTCTGAGTGAGCTGATCAAACTCAAGTCATATGACCTGGTTTGTAAACCAATTCATATCAGGTAATACAGTTGAGGTATTAAATTAACCCCTTCCCACCAGATGGCACGTACGTATGCATGTATGTAATTTTTTTTAAATATTAAAATATAAGCTTTTAGGTACCTAATGTTGTCCGCAAACTACCAAACAAGCCAGGCACAAACAGGAGAAAATGTCAATGCATGCCAATACCCCGTGTTAATAGCCCACTAAATTTCTAACCCGAGGTCAATGAGTCAATAAATGTATTGGTATTATACATTTCAAAATTAGTGTCAGATTATATTCAATATGTTATGACATTAATGCATATATTAGCTTTTTCAACATCTTTCAGAATGAAACTAACATAGATTAACTAAGTAACTAAACCACAACAAAAATAACATAACTGTTCTCATTAAAGTTCTGTATTATCTGATCCTTACTTCCTACATATCAATATAATCATTGCCCCTGAACTAATTATTATTACAATGATATTCAAGGAAACCAAGCAAGTGACAACCAGCATAAATTGTACTGATACAAAGGTAATGACATGTATATGTGCAAAATAACCACAGCATGGATATTCTTGGACTTATCCCATGTTACAAAAGATATTCAAGGGATCCCCCAAAGAGTGCCCTCTACTAAAGAACCCTCAATTTACAGTATTACAAAAGACTGATGGAATTCTAACACCTTGCAACAGTTGATATAACTATTTTTGCAAAGGGTTGGCAGCCTTACAAAAATAAAATAATAATAATAATCTAGTTTTATTCCATTTGTTACAATGGTTATTCTTGGTATGACAGGCTATCTGTTTATATTTGCTTCCGAATTACCCTCTGTGCGTAATTAATGGATGGGGTTACCATTTATTGGCAATGCGAGATTTGAATGCGGATCATCAAGATTGCTAGATGAGGCCGCAGGTCATCAAGATTGCTAGAGGAGACCGCTACTACTACACCCCACAGCACGTAGAGTGGATTCTTAAGCATTATTTTACTGTAGGAAAGCTAGGTGAAAGTGAATAATGTTTGAGGGTATCTGTGAATGAAATTATAAAAAAGCAGATCTACCCACAGGTGTGCATGATGGAGAGACAGAACTGCCCCATGAACAAAGGAAGCTAGAACAATCTAGCATGCTGGGATGCTAATGAAAAACAATGGCATAGAAACACCCAAAATGACCACAGAGGTGAAGATAGTGGGCAAGCAAATGAAAAAAATAAACCATGGACAAATGGCTTACACTGAAGCACACTCTGCCACACTCCCAGAGAAAAAAATGAGGCCACAATACTAATACTAAAAACAAAAGTAAACAATAATAATAAAACACACACACAATTTATCAATCAATCATTCAATCAAAATCAATCAATCAATCATCATTCAATCATCTATCTATCTATCTATCTATCTATCTATCTATCTATCTATCTATCTATCTATCTATCTATCTATCTATCTATCTATCTATTATCTATCTATCTATTATCCTACCTACCTACCTACCTATACCTACCTACCTACCTAACACTACCTACCGTACCTACCTACCTCTCTCTCTCTCTCTCTCTCTCTCTCTTCTCTCTCTCTCCTCTCTCTCTCTCTCTCACTCTCTCTCTCTCTCTCTCTCTCTCTCCTCTCTCCTCACACACAACAAAAAGTCCTGAGAAATAAAGCAGATATTCTACTGGTGCTGCAGTACCCACTGGTGTAGTATAGAAACATCCAACTCAATGACCAGTATACTGAGTCAAAGCCCCATCCACAGTAATACATGCACTTTTTTCTGCTAGGACAAACCAGGCTAATTTTACCCAGGTATAAAACTTGAAATTTACCTTTTGAGAATATTTGGTACCTTTTCAGACATCTCCAAAGGCAAGGGTACAACTCTATAGAAAAATATACATTTTTAAACATTTGCCAAAGGGACATGGTGACATCAAAATAGGAAAGGCGATAAGAAAGAGAGACAATTTGGGGGGGGAGTGTAAAATGATTGAGATGGGGTAGTTAGGGTGAACGGAGGAAGGAGAGAGGAAGAGAGGTAGAAGGAAGAGAGAGAGGACGAGAGGTAGATGGGAATGGAGAGATAGAAAGAGGTGGAGGGGCTGAGGGAGGAGGAGGTGATAGAAGAATGAGGGAGGGAGATGAAGGTGGGAGAGAGAAAAAGGAAGGGAGAGAAGAGAGTGGGGAGAGAATAGGGAGGGAGAGAGGAAGAAGAGGTGGGTGGAGGGAGGAGAAGGAGAAGGAGAGACTAAATGAGTATAGAGGAAGGGAGAGAAGGAGAGATAAAAGGAGGTAGGAGGTAGAAAGGAAGAG
>NW_020869598.1:325791-328721 GCF_003789085.1 Penaeus vannamei | reverse complement strand
CATGGCGTGGCATTCGCGTAGAGTTTTTTTTTTTTTTTTTTTTTTTTTTGTGGGGGGGCGGTTGGAGTCACCTCGTATGAATAAAAAAAAAAAGTGTACATATTAAATTTAAGATGAAGAGGTGTCATTACTCTACATTATCCTTATAAAAAAAAAGAGTTGACCTGAAAACCTCTTATTCACTACAAAATTTCTAAAAAAAAAAAAAAAAGTCAGAAGATTGATTTCTTACGGGGCATTAAATATTTAAATCTGTAAATATGAGGTTCATTTTCCCTAACGTAAAATCTATACTTATTATGAGTTAGAAAAAAAAAGAAGCTGTTCATAGGAAGTATGACAAAGGCTTCTTCACCGAGGTAGAATGTTGACTACATTATTCTCACACAATGGCTGCATTTTTCTTCCTCAATTACTAATTCTACTATCAAGAAAACTAAACTGCGGTTACTATCATTCCAACAACAATAAGTACTACTACTTTTACTACATCACAACTACACTACTACTACTACACTACTTACTACTATACGTACTACTTTTACTACATCACTACTACTACTTTTACTACATCACAATTACTACTTTTACTACATTACTACTTTTACTACATCACTACTACTTTTACTACATCACAATACTACTTTTACTACATCACTACTACTACTTTTACTACATCACAATTACTACTTTTACTACATTTACTACTTTTACTACATCACAATTACTACTTTTACTACATCTTACTACTACATCACTACTACTATACAACTACTACTACATCACTTCTACTACTTTTACTACATCACTATAACTACTTTTACTACTACGACTACAGCAACTACTACGACTATTAGCATCACTCCTATTGCAATTACTAAAACTACAACAACAATAACAAATACTACTACTGCAACTACAATTACTTCTACTACTACTCCTACTACTAATACTTCTACTCCTACTACTGCTACTATTGTTACTGCTACTAATACAACTACAAAACTACCACTACAATTAACTTTAAATTAGTACTTCCGATATCTTTAACAAACTCGTGTAATTTCATTTTTAACAATGCGTGAAGTACAAAATCTTTTTTATTCCTTGCCATAAAATTATTCGTTATATCACGTGCTTGTATTTATAGCATTTGTTCTCTTTTCACTTATACGATTATCTTATTACCCATAATCCTTTTAGCTCGTTACGAACTGCAATAAACTCTAATGAGTCAATATAGAACAGGAAACTACCTACCACTTACCACTTATTATCTACCACTTGGTACCTAGCACTTACCCCCTATCGCTAACCATCTGTCACTTACCATTTAAAGTACCACTAACCACCTAACACTTATAATCACTCACCTACCAACTACCAACCACTTAGTACCTAACACTTCCCTCCAACTACTAACTGCCTAACACTTATCACCTACCACTAACCACCTAGTCATCGCCAACCACTTAGTACCTAACACTTTATTACCTCCCACCTACCAACTGCCACTTACCACCTTCCAACTACCACGTACCACTTTCCAGTTACCACTTACTACCTAAAACCAACCACTTACTACCTAAGACCAACCACTTACCGCCTACCACTTACCATCTTCCAGTTACCACTTACCACCTAAAACCAACCACTTACCACCTACCAACTACCACTTCCCATCTTCCAGTTACCACTTATCACCAACCACCTACCACTTATCCCCCTTCAGCGGTACCACTTGTATTCCATACCTTTTAGATGGACACTAATAGCGTCTTCCACAAACAAACTGACAACTTCAAGTATATAATCATAGAAGAGAAAGTACATAATAATTGTTTAATCAATACGTGAAAATCAAACAACAAACACATCACAATTATCTTGATTGAATAGATAAAGAGCGTGGGTTAACCTTCTCTAAAGATAAGTTGCCTTTTGATTTTCTTTTATCTCCAAATATGATATCAACGATTATGATAATATGATCACGATTACGTTGCAAAACAAAATTAACGAAAGTGTAAATAAACCGAAAACCTTCGATAATCATAAAGTGTAAACATAAATTAATTAATTAAACATAAATCGTAAAAAAATTAAATAGGTATTTCCCTTAAAAAAAAAATCTATCTTAACGAAAAAAAAATAAAAAAGGTATTTCGCTTTAAATAAATCAAAAGCACTTGTGTACCAAACCTCATTTCCAGCTGTTCAGAAATTCAAATAATTAATTCAGAGCCTCAACTGGGACACGTGACTGCGCCGCAACCCTGATTTACGGCCGGTTTGTTAAAATTGTGCCAGGCTCGACCCAATGAATTTTAATGAACATAAATACAAACACAGAAATAATACATATACATTTAACAGACGCAGAAATAAGGCATATCTGTCCATATATCTGATAGATATATTTTAACAGACGGAGAAATAAAGGCATATCTGTCCATATATCTGATATACATTTAACAGACGCAGATATAAGGGCATATCTGTCCATATATCTGATAGATATACATTTAACAGACGGAGAAATAAAGGCATATCTGTCCATATATCTGATAGATATACATTTAACAGACGCAGAAATAAAGGCATATCTGTCCATATATCTGATAGATATACATTTAACAGACGCAGATATAAGGGCATATCTGTCCATATATCTGATATACATTTAACAGACGGAGAAATAAAGGCATATCTGGCCATATATCTGATAGATAAACATTTAACAGACGCAGAAATAAGGGCATATCTGTCCATATATCTGATACATTTAACAGAGAAATATATCTGTCCATATATCTGGTAGATAAACATTTAACGGACGGAGAAATAAAGGCATATCTGTCCATATATCTGATAGATATACATTTAACAGACGCAGAAATAAAGGCATATCTGATATCTGGTAGATATAC
>NW_020869598.1:303291-318291 GCF_003789085.1 Penaeus vannamei | reverse complement strand
TAAAGAAGAAAAATATGATAATACGAAAGGCCCAAAAAGAAAACATAAAATAAAAGTAAAACATGATAATACGATCAAAATATAAAATGAAAAAAAGAAAACATGATAATACGAACGGCCCAAAAAGAAAACAGAATAAAGAAGAAAAATATGATAATACGAATGGCCTAAAAAGAAAACAGAATATAAAAGTAAAACATGATAATTCGAACGGCCCAAAATACAAAACATAAGGCACAAAATATTTTAAAAAGAGAAAAAACATGTTAATATGAAAGGCCCAAAATATGATACAGAAGAAAGAAAACATGATAATACGAAGGGCCCAAAATAAAAAATGGAAGAAAGAAAACGCGATATTACGAACGGCCTAAAATACAAAACAGAAGAAGAAATAAGTTTAATACAAAAAAAAAAAAAATCCTCCTTGACCCCGCCACTCACACAAGAGCGCCTCCAGGGCCTTCGCCTCGAGGTCCACCTTCTCCTCCTCCTCCTCCTCGGTCGCATCGGGAGCCGGAGCCACGAGAATCGGCGACCTCGGAGGAGCCACGATAAAGCCCCGACCGCGCGATGGCGCCACGAGAATCGGCGCTCCTGTAGTAGGGTCGACCAGAATAGGAACGCCGGAGAAGGGAGAGGGAGAAGAGTGAGGCCTTCGAACGCCCTTGTCGCCGGCGGGTTTCGAGGGCCGACCCGCCGCGCCCAAAGAAGCCGTGTCCTTCCCCATCGCGAGTTCGAGGCGTTCTGGCGTCCCTCTTTTCCATCGAGGCCCGCGAAGGGAAGGGAAGGAATGTTCGATGGAAAGATCGAAGGATCGAACGAAAAAAAAGTCATTTTTTTTCAACTCTTCCCTCCTTCCCCTTTACCTCTCCACCTCCCATATTTATATCTATCTACTCATTTTCCCGTATTTCTCCTCTATACTTTAATAACGAAAGGTGTCTTCCGTTAAAGAAAATTGCTCAAGCCAAATGTCTCCCGCCAATTCCGATACAAATGGCCGAGACCTCAAGAAACCGTATGATTTGTTATCGAATTTTATCTCTTTTTTTATAATTATCAATCGAGGTGGCAATCAGGGCGTAGAATATATTGAGGCAGTTCTGTGCATAGAGAGAGAGAGAGAGAGAGAGAGAGAGAGAGAGAGAGAGAGAGAGAGAGAGAGAGAGAGAGAGAGAGAGAGAGAGAGAGAGAGAACTGAAGGAAAGTAGGAGGGAGGGAGGAATGAAGGAAGGAAACAGGAAAGGGAGGGAGCGAGAGAGGAAAGGAAGAAAGGAAAGGAGGGGGAGGCGAATGGAAAGAGGGAGAGACAGGGAGAGGGAGGGAGGGAGAGAGAGAGAGAAATAAAAAGTATATGTATATGTATGTGTGTGTATGCACATACACACATTTGTGTGTATGTGTGTGTGAATATTCATGCATGTATGTATGTATGTACGTGCGTACGTATGAATGTATGTATATATGTTTGTATGTGTTTGTATATATGTATGTATGCACATATGCATGCATGCATGCATGTATGTATGTATGTATGTAAGTATATATATAAGTATATACGTATGTTTGTATGTATGTATGTATATTTGCATTTATGTGTGTATTTGTCTTTACACACATATATACATACACACGCATATAATCCACGTACAGAGAGACAGATCCAAAAACACAGAGCTCCGTCAGGACCGAACCTCTTGCCCTTTCTCCCCATATTCAAATCTTCCCGCCCCATTTCACCCCCCTTTTCCCCCTCTCCCCCACCCCCACCCCTTTTCCGGCACCCGATTGACGTCACTGTCACAAAAGCTTCCCGGAGGAGGTCATTTACTTCGCTGAGCGTCCGTCGAGCTGGTCCTCGGGTTACTTCCCTTCGATCGATGTCTTCCTGGAGGGACTCGAATCGCTTCCTTATTCGCACACTCGACGATGTGCGAATAAGCGTTTTTTTTTTTTTTTTTTGAGGGGGGGGGCGAATTAGCGTTTTTTTTTTTTTTTGGGGGGAGGCGAATTAGCGGTAATTTTTTCTTTTTTTGGGGGGTTGTCTTTGTTCTTGCTTTTAAGGGTGTTATGTGTTGTGGTTGTAGGAAAGTGGTATGTGAGGTTTACTGTATATGAATTGAACGTTTTTATTTTACGTTGTATTCCATATGCATAGTCTCTTCTCTCTCTCTCTCTCTCTCTCTCTCTCTCTCTCTCTCTCTCTCTCTCTCTCTCTCTCTCTCTCTCTCTCTCTCTCTCTCTTACACTCATATACTACATATATTATATATATATATATATAATATATATTATATATATATATATATATATATATATACATATATATACATATAATATATATATATATATATATATATATATATATATGTATATATATATATATACATATGCATAAGTATGTCTGCATGTATATCTTTATCCATCTATTCATATACATATACTGAATAAAGATAATGACATACCTCCGATATTCTATAGAAGAGGCAGATAAACCACTCCGATTACAACGACCTCCAAGGCGATATGACCGAGTCCCTAAACTAAGGTTCGCGTATCGTTGATCTGATAACCTTCAAGATTTCAATGATAATGCAAAACTTCATGCGCGTGTGTCCGTATGTATGTATGTATATATGAACGCCACTGGACTAGAGACTGCCACTGGGCCTCAGGAACGTAGGTTACAACTATATGAACGCCACTGGACTACGTATTACCATTGGGCCTCAGGAACCTAAGTTACAACTAAACCACAGGACTAGAGACAAGCACCGAATCATGTCATTCGGAACTACCTATTAAACTTGAGCTTGCGGTGCTTCCTGTACCAGCACGGAACCAAATGGCGTTCCTGAAGGCAATGTAATCATTTCTTATCATTTTCTTATAACTCAAAGACGAACTATGGAAATGCTCATGAATCACACTGCTTGAATCTATATCACTTCATCCCAAGAAAAACGAAATAAAACTTGTAGACATGTTGATCAACCACCATACCTTCTAATACAAAATTCCCTCTAAGTATACACTATGCCAAATAAACTTTTTTTAAAATTTAAATATTCACTATGCTAAATAAACTTTTAAAAACTTACCCATATTCACCTGTACTCACTGTGGCACGAGAGACCGAGAGGCAACGACCGAGACACATTTATAATGCTAGGAAAATTACTTAATCCATTCCTCAGAGACATAAGGCAGATCTGACATTTAGATAGTCTTATCATACAGATAGCGACATTCGAAAGAGATAAGATAGGGACTAAGTGTTTGTTTACTTTATAATAATAATAATAACAACGGCGAGAATTCACCTTTCTACCCAATTAGCAAGAATGTTTTTAATGATGAAAATTATCATCAAATAAAAATCTTGATATAACAACAGTGAAGAAAGTTATCATTCTTACATAATAACCAAAAAAAAGTATAATATCTAACAAGTTATCACTGTTGTAATTAGCATGAAAATAACAATACCGGTGAGTCATCATTTTTACATAACTAGTCACCGTATGTCATGCAGGTTTCAGGAAAGTATCTCTAAATAATAACTAAATCCCACTAATAGCAATACCTATGATGACAATTGCAAAGCGAATAAATTATGGATGAAAAATTAAGTCCTAAATTCCCATCGATGTAAACTATTTACAAAAACCATTTGTGTTACTCAGCCATTAATATAACGAAGCTGCTCGGGAAGCTTACAGTCGTTATTATATAACAACAATGTAAAGAATTGGTAATTGGGGGTTACACAAAGGATGGTTACGGACATGCATATACGTGCGCACATGTATATACTTTGTGTGTGTGTGTGTGTGTGTGTGTGATAGACATCTAGATCGAAAGACAGATGAATAAACATATATAGATAGATGGACATATAGATATATATACAAATACATATACTGTATATTTGGTCACTTAATTTCCACACATCGCCGGTCAGATCTTAAAATGAACCATAGGTCAAGAAGGGGTCATCCATAATGTTCATCATAACAAGTTCTTTTTATGACTACAGCTGATTTAATGCAAATGGAGTGTTTAAATCGATACTGAGATATCTTCCCATGCTCAAATACATCAAATATAAAAAAGTTACTTAAACCATCCTGGTAGGAACCGGCGGCGGAAATTTCATCCGATGTCACTTCAGCTGGGTCTTCCAGCTGGGCATCACCAAAGGCAGAGCCAAATTCCCATAGAATGACAAAAACCTTCAGTCCTGCAACACTCTGTATACGTTTTAGATAAATTAAGTTTACAGGTTCAATATAGCATTTTCTTGTTATACATCTAACACATTTTCTATAAAGAGATGTGGGTGCATTTTATGTTGTTGAGAGTTGTTACATCATTGGCTTAATGATGCACTTATTGTATATTGATTTATGCAGTGCAATAAACAAGAGAGTAATCCAGGGAATCCCATATTCACCAGACTGACCGCACGCACTGTAACTGTAATCTAATATTCATCAGTTTATGATAGTGTTTGGTTCAATCCTATGATCTATATCCGTTTTCTTTATCATCTAATGTTAAGAAAACGGCAGAAATGCTTCTACGGAAAAGAGGCCAGCCCTGCTAGCAACACCGACATGGCGCGAAATTTGAATCATGGCGGCCGCCGATTCTCCCATTGACGGATCATCATTATTCATATTTTAAAAAGTGTTTAAGAAGCCTGTCTTAAACCCCCCCCCCCCCCCCCCGCATACGGTTTGTACGCTCGTGATAATTTTGAAAATTATGGATGACCCCTAAAGAAGCAGACAAGCACATAGAACAAAGTAATACAGCAATTCACGAAATGAGACGACAGCCTTACATTCACGTCTTTTAACTACTTGTAAGATCAGCTCAAAGTTAAATACGAGACAAGATGAGATATTTAAGCCCAGATATAAAACATTTTATAAATCCTTTCCTAAATACATAATAATAATTAAATATATATATACTGAATAAAAAAAAAATTTTTGGCTTGCATATTTCCATTTAACCCAAACCTCATAAAAAAATCGTTAATATTCAGATATATCTATAAATTTCAAAATTACTGATGACATTACGTAAAAGCTAATTCATCAAATCGTTGCAATTCCCGTATAAAGATAATATTGATAACACTTGTAAAAAATAAGATTCCCGTATAAATACATTATTAATTAAACTTGTAAAAAATGATAATGAAGACAACAAAAGCCACTCTTCACATAACACAAATCCCCCCCCCCCTCCCATTAATACGAAATAAAAATAAACAAGAAAACTTCCCTATTTTCACTTCTACTCGTTCTCAATGAACCCCAAGCACGCCCCAAAGTCACGTGACCCATCCCCACGTGCCCCGACCCATGAAAGGTACACAAATACCCTTTGACAGCCGTTATTCTCCTCTCGCTTATAGATTTTGTGGTATCGAATTCTCCTCTCTATCTATAAACGCGCATCAACGTCACCAAGGAGAATAACAGCTGTTGAGTCTATCTTCATTACGAGAATTATAATATCGTTGGCTTGCCTGAATCAGAATTATTCACACTTTGGACCCATGAAAACGGATAAATAGATTTGTTATCCATTCTTCTAAACTCTTGCAGCAGTTTTTTTTTTTTTTTTTTTTTTTTTTTTTTTTTTTTTTTTTTTTTTTTTTTTTTTTTAAGGCCCGACCTAGACATCCATAAACACAAAAATAGATGCGTATCTATCTATCAGATATATATAATTTATCTCGGTACGGTAGACATGCAGTTCTAGACTGATAGATAGGCCTATGTATCTATTACTGTGTATATATATGTCCGTATAATGAACGGTCATGGGGCCGGGCATCGCAAAATTTTAACAAACAGGTCGTTGATATGAATAAAATGCTTTAATGTACATGCCACGAAAATGCTTGCGTCTTCGGAGAGGGATACGTGCGCAACACATTTTAAGCGGTCACGTTTCAAGTCTTGCGAAGGTATTCAAAATTATTTACTATTTGAATGCAAGAAAACCGATAACGAGTGTAATAATGCTCGTAATATGTCTTTCAGAGGATACATGCGCAAAACATTCTGTACGAGGTCTCACTTGAAATCTATAATAACGAGCGTAATAATGATAATAATATGTCTCTCAGAGGAAGCATACGCAACACATTTTATGCGGTAACGTTTCAAGTCTTTCGAAGGTATTCAAAATGATTTACAGTTTGAATGCAAGAAAACGGATAACGAGTGCAATAATGGTCATAATATGTCTTTCAGAGGATACACGCGCAAAACATTCTATAAGCGGTCACGTTTGAAATCTAATATGCAAAGATATTCAAAATTACCTTTGAGCTGAACCAATAAAATGGGATATAACGACTTCCTTATCAATTCCTTGAACTACTCTCTTGACACCAGAAACTTTGAATATACAAGAATACAAAGCACGTCCTTCAGGGGATGCATGCGCAAAATATTAAAGCGGACATGTCTAATAAGCACCGATCTTTTATATCACGTTTGACATTGCAATAACTTATCATGATAAAAATTACTTCCACTAAAGTAACTTTTAATTACTCTTTAATAGCGAAGTATTACTGGAACAGAGATATTAAAAGAGATTATCTTCATTACACAAGCTAGGGGCTCGAAGAGAAGTGGTTTAAATAAAACGGCAAACTGGCTTAACCTCAAACGACTTTCAACTACGCTAAATCTAAACTCAAGTCTGGTTCATTTCATCTATAGACAAATGCATGCCATTATCATAAAGTAGCTAATATGTTATAACACAGTATATTGGAATATGCATTTTCAAAAAATAAAAGAAATTGAAAGTGTAAAAAATATATATATAAATAACTAGTCTGGGGCTTTATTTACGAAAAGTCTATGACTGTTCTTCATTTCGTTTATGATTTGCGCTGGTGCCACATCTCAAAGTAAATACTGCTAATTAGAACAAATATTCATGCCATTATAGACTTTATCCCAACAATCTATAAT
The DNA here is from genome assembly GCF_003789085.1 of Penaeus vannamei. Taxonomy (NCBI): domain Eukaryota; kingdom Metazoa; phylum Arthropoda; class Malacostraca; order Decapoda; family Penaeidae; genus Penaeus; species Penaeus vannamei. The sequence continues at coordinate 311,275 of NW_020869598.1, read as the reverse complement.
AATTAAAAGATAAGGCAAATATTGTTGTAGATCTTACCTATTTCATAACGATAATACTACACATCTAGTATATCTAAATGTGATGTGGCACCCTGCGTTTATTGACACTGCGTCAGCTGTTAAGACGATCGACAATAAGTGTTTTCTTTTTAATAGAATATAGCATTAAAAATTTAAGAGACGGCTCAATTAACACTCGACATTAAATCAAAAGATGATTTGCTTTCCTTATTATATAAAAAAAAAAATACATTCAGACTCCCAACAAAGTAAATAGAGATAAAGACATAGGTACATACATGCATACATACATACAAATACATAAATATATAAACATATAAACACATGGTCTCATAATGACAGGGACCATAACTAATGAATCTTTATTTACCTTATCACTACCGGAAACGACATTTACATAACAACGATTAAGACTTAGCATTTGGTGTTTTTATTTTTGAATCATTTTTTTTTCAATCATTTGCCTTTCAACGGTTAATAATAAAAAAAAATAACCATATCCCAAATCAACATTAAAACTATGAATAATAATGAAAAAAAAAGATGTATGGGCAATTGGTCATAATTCCCATCTTTAACTTTACTATTTCTGTTGCAAGAACTTTAAGAACTTTATAACTGTTTTTTTTTTCTAAATAACAGCTAACATTAACTAATAGATCTAGATTATCTCTTTCTTTCTCTTTCTTTGTCTCTATCTTTGTCTTACTCTTTCTCTTTCTCTCTCTCTTCTTCTCCTTCGTCTCTCCGTCTTTCCCTCACTCCCTCTCCCTCCCCCTCTCCTCCCTCCCTCCCTCTCCCTCTCCTTTCTTCCACTTCTCCCTCCCCCTCTCATATTCCTCCCTCCCTCTCCCTCTCCCTCTCCTTTATTCCACTTCTCCCTCCCCTCTCATCCCTCCCTCTCCCTCTCCTTTCTTCCACTTCTCTCTCCCCTCTCCCTCTCCCTTCTTCCACTTCTCCCTCCCCCTCTCCTCCCTCCCTCTCACTCTCCCTCCTCTCCATCCCTCCCCATCTATATCTCCCTCTTCCTCTCCTTCCCTTCCCTCCCCCTCCCCTCACGTTCCCTCACCCTCCTCTTCTAAAAAAAAAAAAAAAAAAAAAAAAAAAAACATAATCAAGAATAGATTTAATTCATCCTTCAAACATTCTATCTATTCAGAACATATTTTCCGAAGAAGATAATAAAAAAAAAGAAAAAAAATATTTTTTTTCTTTTTTTCATCCAACAAATATCTTGTAGACACAATCAGGACCCCCCCCCCATCTGCAACATCCGGGGAATTACGCAACATTAGTTTTTTTTTCATGTTGCAACAGTTTCGTAGGTTAACTGGGAATCTCCACCGCGCATTACATAACAAAATGAAGTAACTGGATGCTTTCCTGTGTATTAGTGTCAGAGGTCAGTATAAACCGGATGAATTTTTATCTTAGTAGATCGTCTGGGCGTGTGGGTGTTTGTGTGGTGGTGTGTGGTTGTGTGTGCGTGTGTGTGTGTGTGTGTGTGTGTGTGTGTGTGTGTGTGTGTTGTGTGTGTGTGTGTGTGTGTGTGTGTGTGTGTGTGTGTGTGGTGTTGTGTGTAGGTATTGAATGATAGACATATAAACGATGGTTAAACAAACAGATAGATAGGTAAGTAAGCAGACAGGCAGGCAAATAGACAGGGAAGATAGACACAGATACTTATAAGATTTACAGTCGAATATATATTGTCTGCCTCTCTCTAAAGTACACCAGATCACCCCTGGCGACTTGGCACCGTAAACCACCTGGGTGCCTGGCATTTTTTGGATGCCAGGGTAGGATGCCTTGCGGGATACACATCTCAACTTTGGGAGAGCGAGAGGGGGAGGGGAGGGGGAGAGGAGAGAGAGAGGGAGGAAGGAAGGGAAGGAAGGAAAGAGAGAGAGAGGGAGAGGGATATATATATATATATATATATATATATATATATATATTATATATATATATAGAGAGAGAGAGAGAGAGAGAGAGAGAGAGAGAGAGAGAGAGAGAGAGAGGAGGAAGAGGAGGGGGGGAGCATCAAAGAGAATCACACGAAAAAAATTAAGTCCATCCACGCACAGGTTAGTTAGTTAGTTAGAAAAAAAACACCATTAAAACAAATCAGAAAAAATATCGCCATTAAAAACATCAACGGCACCAGGGCAGAATCACACACAACACCCAATCCAAACTCAAAACAAACACCTATATTCTTACCAATGATAACATGGCCTCTCCGATACCCTAACACGTGCCCTCCCCATTCCTCACGAGGGGGTAGAAGCAGATCTTGAAATTTCATCTTTATTTCACTATATAATTCAATTAATTATTTCGAAATTGGACGCGTTTTCCGGTTTCTGTGTTAGAGTTGCCTTTCGTTAATTAGCATGGCCCTTTTATTGGAGATTCCTGTTTTCTATGACCACTGCGCTTTCTTTATTTGCGTTTTATATGTTCTTTATGTGTCTGTTTATCTATTTATGCTATTCATATTCTAGCCTTGGTGTTGGGATTCGAGATAAGGTAATTCAAAATGTTCACTTTCTCAAAACAAATGTAATTTTCTTTAAATTCAAACTCGTCACAACTGAACTTCCGGATAACTAAAAAAAACGGGAAATGAACGGCATAACTATTAAAAATATACAGTAACAAAACAAATCCACTCAACTAACACAAATTTCCCCTATCTCTCCAACACACCATCACTTCACAAACTTCAAAACACAAAACACCACCGTCCACTGAAGCTAAACAGAAAAAAAAACACGACATAAACGAGAGAATTAGGCGCCGAGAGAGAGAGAGAGTAAAAAAGCCCGGGAACAGACGAGCATCGGGCCACAGTCCAACGCCAGACTGAAGACGACGGAGGTTGGGTTTGGGGGGAAAACTATCTTCGACTCCCTCCTCCATTTTCGTACCGAGGGAGAGACGGTCGTCCAGTCTCGTTGCTACTCCCTGAAAGAATGGAGGGAAAGGGGGAGGGGAGAGAGAGGGAGAGATGGGAATAAGATAAGGGGGGAGGGGGGGCGAAGGAGAAGAGTGGTGGCTGGGAAGGAGAGGGAGAGGGAGGGGGGGATAGGAGGGGGAAGGGGAGAGGGTTCATGGTGCCTAGAGGATTAACTTGGATTGCTAGTAGTAGTGTGTGTGTGCGTTTGTGAAGAGAGAGAGAGAGAGAGAGAGAGAGAGAGAGAGAGAGAGAGAGAGAGAGAGAGAGAGAGAGAGAGAGAGAGAGAGAGAGAGAGAGAGAGAGAGAGAGAGAGAGAGAGGGAGAGAGAGAGAGAGAGAGAGAGAGAGAGAGAGAGAGAGAGAGAGAGAGAGAGAGAGAGAGAGAGAGAGAGAGAGAGAGAGAGAGAGAGAGAGAGAGAGAGAGAGAGAGAGAGGAGAGAGAGAGGAGAGAGAGAGGAAGAGAGGAGAGAGGAGAGAGAGGGAGAGAGAGAGGAGAGAGAGAGAGAGAGGAGAGAGAGAAGAGAGAGAGAGAGGGGAGAGAGAGAGAGAGAGAAGAGAGAGAGAGAGAGACAGAGAGACAGAGAGAGAGAGAGAGAGGAGAGAGAGAGAGAGAGAGAGAGAGCCGAGAAGAGAGAGAGAGAGAGAGACAGGACAGGAGAGAGAGAGAAGAGAGAGGGAGAAGAGGGGAGAGAGAGAGAGGGAGAGGAGACGAGAGAGAGGAGGTGAGGGGAGAGAGAGAACACGAGAGAGAGAGGAGAGAGAGAGAGAGAGAAGCGAAGATGAGAGAGAGAGGAGAGAGGAGAGAGAGAGAGAGAGAGAGAGAGAGAGAGAGAAGAGAGAGAGAGAGAGAGAGAGAGAGAGAGAGAGACAGACAGACAGACAGACAGACAGACAGACAGACAGAGACAGATATAGAACACAGACAGACAGACAAAGTTAGAGCCAAAGATAAATAAAGAGACAGACAGAGATACAGAAACACATACACAGAAATCAAAAGTCAGACAAAAGAAACAAGAACACAAAAAAAAAAACTATAAACACACACGCACACACAAGAGATGACCAACCCAAAGCAAGTTAAACCAATCAAAAGTGGAAGAAAAAAGTGGTGCACATTCCACGCCATTGCACTGCAATAGTAGCAACATTTAAGCCCCAGAAGTAAACGACATGGCAGACTAGGGCGTTGCATGACGGGCTGTCGTGTAAAGCCTGGGGTAGGTCAGCCACGGGCTCATGGCGTGATGTGGAATATATACTGATTTTGGGTCTCTCTCCGTCTCTCTGGTCTCTTTGTCTCGCTGTCTCTCCCTCTCCCGCTCTTCTCTACTCTCCTCGCTTCTCTCTCTCATTCCTCGCCTCTTTTTTCTTCGCTTTTCCTTTCTTCCCTTCCCCTCTTCCTCTTCCTTCCTCCTCTTCTCCTCTACCTCTACCTCTACTTCCCCTCTTCCTCTTCCTCCGGTTCTCGCCTTCCTCCCTTGCCCTCTCCCTCCCCTTCTCCTCTTCCTTTTACTCCCATTCCCCTCTCCCATCCCTCTTCCTTTTCCTCCCCTTCCCCTCTTCCCCTTCCGCCCCTTTTTCTCTTCCTCCCCTTCCCCTCCCCTTCCCATTCCCCTCTCCCTCTTCCTCCCCTTCTCCTCTCCCTTTCTTTCTCTCTCTCTATGTCATACAACCTACGACTCCATAAACTTCAAATGCTTTCAAGACGGCGACTCTGACCCCAACGCCCTGCATAGTGTCGCGTGGGTCATAGTCATAGCCTGGAGCTGTTATCGACGCTCGCCCCTCCTGCAGGAAAGCCAAGATGACCTGGTTTCCCCCCTTAAAGAAAACCCAAGAAAACACATCCGGTCGCTATGCAGTCATCTCCCCCCCCCTCCCCCCCCTTCGACTGGTCCCGGCCAAGCTACCACTCAAGCCCAGTTCTCGGTTCTGTTAGCCTTGTTATTCATTACAGTATATAGCACAAGAAAGGAACATGTTAAGAGAATGAACAAAAATTCGTGTGTATGTCCACACCTGTATTCCACATGCTTCTCATTTCTCTCTCTCTCTCTCTCTCTCTCTCTCTCTCTCTCTCTTCTCTCTCTCTCTCTCTCTCTCTCTCTCTCTCTCTCTCTCTCTCTCTCTTCTCTCTCTCTCCTTTTTACTTCTTTCTATCCTGTTTTCATTTCTATGTTACGTCAGCCCCAACAAAGGAACATGTTAAGAGAATGAACAAAAATTCGTGTTTATGTCCACACCTGATTTCCGATGGGCTTCTCATTTCTTCTTCGTCTCCTCTCTCTCTCTCTCTCTCTCTCTCTCTCTCTCTCTCTCTCTCTCTCTCTCTCTCCTCTCTTCTCTCTCTCTCTCTCTCTCTCTCTCTCTCTTCTTCCTCCCTTTTTATTTCTTTCCATCCTTTTTCATTTCTATATTACGTCAGCCCCAAGAAAGGAACAAGTTAGGAGAATGAACAAAAAATCGTGTTTATGTCCACACCTGATTCCGCATGCTTCTCACTTCTCTCTCTCTCTCTCTCTCTCTCAGGTACATGGTTCAGTTTTATCAACATCTCTACAAGTTGTGTCCTGACTTCAGTATGAGAGTACGGTAAGACCAACCAGGGATTTCTTAAGATGGGTATAAGGACAATTTATGTTACTTCATCCTACCTTCGTGTACGTAATTTTAAGGGGCAGTGAGGCTAACTCAGTTTATCTTTGCCTTTACTTCTTTTTGTCTCTGTCTCTGTCTGTGTGTGGTGTGTGTGTGTGTGTGTGTGTGTGTGTGTGTGTGTGTGTGTGTGTGTGTGTGTGTGTGTGTGTGTGTGTGTGTGTGTGTGTGTGTGTGTGTGTGTGTGTGTTTGTGTGTTTGTTTGTGTTTGTTGTCTGTCTGTTTGCCTGTCTGTCCATTCCTCCCTCTCCCTCTCCCTCTCCCCCTCCCTCTCTCAGAGACACACAAGGTCCCCCTCATGGTCACGCCCTCTAAGTAATCAGCTAGGGGCCTCCGAGGTCACGACTAACACTGTTGCTAAGGGACCAGGTCACGCATATGCCACGCCCTTTGACCCCTGACCTCGAACGACAAGTATGCCACCTGCCATTAATCTATAATTATTCTTCAACTAGTCTTCAAAGAGCTTCAAACCATCTTTCATTATCCTGTAGGATGGCCCCAAGAGAGAGAGAGAGAGACGAGAGAGAGAGAGAGAGAGAGAGAGAGAGAGAGAGAGAGAGAGAGAGAGAGAGAGAGAGAGAGAGAGAGAGAGAGAGAGAGAGAGAGAGAGAGAGAGCGAGAGAGAGAGCGAGCGCAAGGTCTATAGAAGTCTCGTCACTAAGGGACTCAAATATGTCCGTCTTGCGCATCACGTCATCTGGAGCAGAGCCTGGGGGTTCCACGCCAATCGCGTGGTCATTCTTTGATGTGAGGTGGAGCCGTAAGGATCTCTCCCTCTCTCCGTTTTCGCTCGCTTGACTGACTGGCGCGCGCAAAGTCACAATGCCCAGTGGTTGGTTGCTGCTTATATATGTACATTTATGTGTATATTTATGTATTGCCATTATTATTATTATTATTATTATTATTATTCATTATTATTGTTATTGTTGTATGATTCGTTTTATAATAAATTCATCCAAAACATTTGGAGTTTACATATGCCATGTCTTTTTTATTTATTTTACGTCCTTATTATGCCATGTCTAAGCTGCAACATATGAATTACAAAACTAAATTCACGTAGAATATATGATATAGGCCTACAAACAATCGCTGATAATCATCGCCTGCAAAACATGCCCAATAAGCAAATCGTTCAACGTGCCGACATCTGAAATTACTCAAGTATCTGCTCATTTACTACCATTTTCTATTATCTATGTCCCTGCCTACCATGCTCTAATTCCCCCGCCCCCCTTGCTCTCAGCTCTTCAGGTGACGTCATAGGCCTTATCACCCAAAGCTGCGCAGAACTCCGAAGTGACGAGACCTGTACTTATATAGACCTTGAGCGAGCGAGCGAGCGAGAGCGAGATAGATAGATAGAGAGATAGATAGATAGAGAGAGAGAGAGAGCTCTTCCTCCCCCTTTTCTCCTTCTTCTTCTCCCTCTTCCTCTTCCTTTTTCCTTCTCCGCGTCTCTCCCGCCTCCTCCCTCTCTCCCTTTCCCTCCTTTATCTCCTCTCTCTCTCCCTGTTTCTTTCCCCCTTTCACCCCCCTCTTCTATCTCCTTCCAATCCTTCTTCCTCCTTCCGTATAAATTAGTCAGCTGGACACCCATGATATCGCATATAAACTGATTTGATTTTCTCTCTCTCTCTCTCTCTCTCTCTCTCTCTCTCTCTCTCTCTTCTCTCTCTCTCTCTCTCTCTCTCTCTCTCTCTCTCTCTCTCCATCTATCCTCATTTTCCCTCCTCTTCATCTCTACCCTTTCTTCAGTCACACAAACAGAGACAGGACGAGAGAGAGTAGCGAGAAAGAATAAAAATGGCCAATTAGGGCATATACTTTTTCAATCCCACAGGCGAGAGAGAGAGAGAGAGAGAGAGAGAGAGAGAGAGAGAGAGAGAGAGAGAGAGAGAGAGAGAGAGAGAGAAGAGAGAGAGAGAGAGAGAGAGAGAGAGAGATCGCGAGAGAGAAAGAGAGAGAGAGAGAGAGAGAGAGAGAGAGAGAGAGAGAGAGAGAGAGAGAGGAGAGAGAGAGAGAGAGAGAGAGAGAGAGGAGAGAGAGAGAGAGAGAGAGAGAGAGAGAAATAATAAATAAATAAATAAACAAATACTCATTTTAACAGAGTACACGTGATTCCCTGTACATAAAAAGAAAGAAAGAAAGAAAATCAAGTACACCAATTACGTCATGGCTTTCATTAATTAAGGAGAAATCAAAACACTTTCAATCATTTCTTACTAAAATAAAGAAGTCCTCGGTTAAATTTCAAAACTATTTCGCGCATTTTTGAAGCGTTCCAAACGCCAAATTATTGGTCCGTTTTCTTTCAATTTTCCGACAAGGGAAACTG
>NW_020869598.1:290791-300791 GCF_003789085.1 Penaeus vannamei | reverse complement strand
TTCTATCTCTGTCTCTCTATCTTTCCCTTCTTTCTCCCTCTATCTCTACATCTCGTATCTTTGCCTAAACCTCCCTTCTTCCATTGCCTCCTTCTTTATCCTTTCTCCATTTCCCTCTTCCTCCCTGTCCTGTTTTCCTTCTCTCTCTTTACTCCACTCTCTCTGTACCTTTCCCTCTTTCTTTACTCTTCTCCCTCACCCTCTTTCTCTTTCCCTCTTCCTAGCCTTCTTTCTCTTTCCTCCTCACACTCCTCTCCCTCTCTTTTGCCCATCCCTTTCCTTCTTCCTCTTTCCCTCTCTTCATCCCTTTCCCTTTCCTCCTCCCTCTTCCCCTCTTTTCCTACCATTCCCTCGCCCTCTCCCTCTCCCTTCCCCCTCTCTTTCCTTCCTCTCCCTCCCCCTCCCCCTTCCTTTCCTTATACCTCTCCCTCTCCCTTCCCCTCCCTTTCCTTCTTCCCCTTTCCCTCTCTTCCTACTATTCCTTCGCCCTCTGCCTCTCCCTCCCCTTCCCCCTCCCTTTCCTTATTCCTCTCCCTCCTCTTCCCTTCCCTTTCCTTCTTCCTCTTCCCTGTCTTCCTAACTCTCCCCATTCCCCTTCCCTCCCCTCCTTCTCCCTCCTCTCTCACTCCCTCCCTCCCTTTCCCACGCAACACTCATACCCACACATACCAACATACACCCACATTCGCAATCCAAATGAAAACCCATATAACTCAAACCGACCCCCAAAACTCCACATTATAAAACGAATCACATTCATAATTACGTAAAAAAAAAAAGATAATGAAAATCACGAGGAAAATAAAAATAAGATATCAATAGGACTTTCCACTTTTCAGAGGTCAAGTGATACATACACACTTGAGTGCCAGATATCAGTTTCAAATAATGTTTACTTAGCTGGACTCCGCAGTCGATATGATATAAGTGTTTTTGCTCATTCTTGTTAATTGGTGTTTAAATTGTAAGTATATTAGGTACTCCCTCTGCACAAGAACGAGGGATAGAAAGGAAGAGAAAGAGGGATGGAGAAGAAAAGAAAGGGGAATGGAGAAGGAGAGAAAGGAAGAGAGAGGGAGATGGAGAAGATGAGACATTCACTTTCTCTCTCTCCCTCTCTTTCGCACACTCACACACAGATACAGAGCAGAACAAGTGCTCACAACTAGTACCTTATTCCACAATTAATAAACACAACAAGGGGGATGACATAACCACTTGTGAAACATCACATAAATTGTTCATCTCATGATTTAAAGGGACAGCTCATTGAAGAGTTCTCAACTTGCTGCACAAACCACCTCTGACAGTGGGCGTTGAGTGCGGGGCAACCTCATCGTACACCGAACCTAACCGAACCGAACCGAACCGAACCGAACCGGAACCGAAACCAAACCAAACCAAACCAAACCAAACCAAACCAAACCAAACCCAAACCAAACCAAAACCAAACCAAACCAACCGAACCGAACCGAACCGAACCAACCGAACCAAACCAAACCGAACCGAACCGAAACCGAACCAAAACCAAACCAAACCAAACCAAAACAACCAACCAAACCTAACCTAACCTAACCTAACCTAACCTAACCAAACCTAACCTAACCAACCTAATCTACCCTAACCAACCTAATCTCTACCCCTAACAACCCTAACCACCCTAACCTAACCTAACCAACCTAACCTAACCTAAACCTAACCTTAACCAACCTAACCTAACCTACCCTAACCAACCTAACCTAACCTACCCTAACCAACCTAACCTAACCTACCCTAACCAACCTAACCTAACCTACCCTAACCAACCTAACCTAACCCTAACTAACCTAACCTAACTAACTAACCTAACCTAACCTAAAACCTAACCTAAACCTAACCTAAACAACCTAACCTAACCTAACCACCTAAACCTAAACCCTAACCTAACCTAACCTAACCTAACCTAACCTAACCTAAACCTACCTAACCACCTAACCTAACCAACCTAACCTACCTAACCTAACCTAACCAAACCTAACCTAACCTAACTAACCTAACCAACCTAAACCTAACCTTAACCTAACCAACCTAACCTAACCAACCTAACCTAAACTAACTAACCTAACCTAACCAACCTAACCTAACCTAACCTAACCAACCTAACCTAACCTAACCATCCTAACCTAACCTAACCATCCTAACCTAACCTAACCTAACCTAACCAAACCTAACTAACCAAACCTAACCTAACCTAACTTAACCTAACCTAACCTAACCAACCTAATCTAACCTAACCTAACCAACCTAACCTAACCTAACCAACCTAACCAACCTAACCTAACCTAACCTAACCAACCTAACCAACCTAACCTAACCTAACCTAACCAACCTAACCTAACCTAACCAACCCTAACCCTAACCAACCTAACCTAACCTACCAACCTAACCTAACCTAACCTAACCTAAAACCTAACCTAAACCTAAACCTAACCAAAACCTAACCTTAATCTAACCAACCTAACCTAACCTAACCAACCTAACCTAACCAACCCAACCCAACCTAACCTAACCAACCAAACCAAACCAAACCAAACCAAACCTAACCAACCCAACCTAACCTAACCCAACCCAAACTAACCTAACCAAACCAATCCTCCTAAAACTAAACTAACCTAACCTAACCTAACCTAACCCAACCACCCACCCACCCAAACCCAACCCAAACACCCAACCCAACCCAACCCACCCAACCCCCACCCAAACCCAACCAACCCAACCCAACCCAACAACCAACCCAACCCAACCCAACCCCCACCAACCCAACCAACCTAACCTAACCTAACCCAACCCAACCCAACCTAACCTAACCAACCAACCCAACCAACCTAACCTAACCTAACCCAACCACCCAACCTCCCAACCCAACCCAACCCAACCCAACCTAACCCAACCTAAACCCCAACCTAACCCAACCCAACCCAAACCCAACCCAACCCACCCCCAACCCAACCAACCCAAACCCAAACCCAACCTCAAAACCTAACCACCTAACCCAACCCAACCCAACCCAACCCAACCAACCCAACCCAACCCAACCTAACCTAACCAACCTACCCAACCCAACCCACCCAACCCAACCCAACCCAACCTAACCCAACCCAACCCAACCCAACCCAACCTAACCAACCCAACCCAACCCAACCCAACCCAACCCACTAACCTAACCCAACCCAACCCAACCCAACCATACCCAACCTAACCCACCTAACCCAGAACCAAAACCAACCAACCCAAACCCAACCCAACCCCAACCCAACCCACCCAACCCAACCCCCAACCCAACCCCCCAACCACACAGTATCCAAGAGAAGAACCATCCGCATTTTGGTGTGTGTTTGTGTACTATTTATAACCACGCTCAGCCGGACATAGAGATCACTTGTTATCGCATTTTCTCCGTATCATCGTACTGTCTTTGACTATTTGGCCTTGGGTTTAATCTAGAGGATTTATGGGTTTTCCTCTGTCTGTCTAGGGTGTTTGTCTGTCTCTAAGTCTGTCTTGACTTTGTTTGTCTGCTTGTTATCTCTCCTCTCTATCTCTTTCTTTCTCTCTCTCTCTCTGTCTCTCTGTCTGTCTCTGTCTCTCTGACTCTCTCTCTCTCTCTCTCTCTCTCTCTTCTCTCTCTCTCTCTCTCTCTCTCTCTCTCTCTCTCTCTCTCTCTCTCTCACTCTCTCTCACTCTCTCACACACACACACACACTATAAGATGTTCTAAGTCTCTCTTATTTTATGGTGTACAGGGATACACGGTGTGGCTTAACTCTTTATTTCTAAGAGTTACAACACATACACAAGAATAACGATACATGAAGAACGGCGCTGGGTGGATCCCCCGGCTGGAGGCCGGAGGGGCAACTCAGGTCAGAAGCGGTCACTGAGAAGTTCGTTGAGGGTGTGAGACTGGGTCAAGATTGGCCTCCCTTTTATCCGGCCAGAGGGGGCGCTTGGGGCGCAAACAGGCGTGGGTGAAGCGAGGGGCAGTGAGCGTGGGGCACGCACATGGCGCCCCTGCCACAACACGTGGTCTAGATGTGGACACACGTGGGAAGTAGGTATTGCATGTATTACCCTTTATACGCTCGGCCACCACCTGAGCCTCGTCCTCGTGGCGTCCTCTGAATAACTTTAAGGGTGACCTATCATCGTACCCCATATGTTGGTCGTCTCGTCGCGTTCCTGTTCTCGGTTGTCCTCGTGCATCTCCTCGTTGACGGCCTCTTCATCTTGGTCCTTGGTGCATCCATCCGTTATTGACGTCCACACGTCCTCGAAGGTTTCGCCTAGGTCCTCCTTGACTTCGGTTCGTCCAGTCGTCCTCGCAGTCCTGATCCAGGCGGTACTCGGCGGCGTCATCGTCCACACGTCCTCGCAGATTCGTCCAGGTCCTTTTCGGCTGCGGCTCGTACCCGACGTCCTCGTAGCCTGCGCGTCTGGGTCTACGGCGTCCTGGGCAGGGGCGTCCTTTCGTCTGAGGGCGTCTTACTCCTGCGCTGGGGCGCTCCTGGAGTTTAACCGATCTACGGGCGTCCAGGCAGGCGGCTTTTCATAGCATCATGGGGCCTGCTCTGACGAGTTCCTGTTCTTCACCGGATCTACGGGAGTACTGACAGGGGCGCCCGTCCACTTGTCTGGCGGCTTAGTACTGCAATTTCGCGAGTCCTCGTCCTTTGGCCTGCGGCGATCTTCTGGCGATGTTCGTCTCACGGCATTGCAAGGCGATCGTGCTGCAGTTAGATCTCCTTTGATGCCGCGTCGGATATACACGTCCATATATATACATTATGAACCAGTTTATACACGTAAGGGCCAATATAGTAAGAGAAAAAGAAAGACAAGAGAGAGGGAGGGATGTTAATTAAGCGCTGTTAGCCGTAATTTTTTTATACTAATTTGCAGTTTTTAATGTGGTTATTTCATTTATTTTCGTTTTTTATTTTACTTTTGTATTTTTCAGGAAGAAAATAAAATAAGGGAGAGGAGAGTAGCAGTTCTCACGAACTTGCTTGAGCTACTAACCATCTCAGATAGACATGAGAATAGATAAGGGAAATGACATCGGCATCCGCAAGGATAACTTGAACCGATTGTCATTTCATAGATAAGAAAAAATATATGTATTGTGCATCATTTCCACTAATCACGATCAGCAACGTCAACAAGGCAAAAGAATAGCCTTGGACCATGACACAACAAATCCTATACATGAAGATTTGACTTAACAGTGTTCTGTTGAACTGCGTGGAAGAGTGTGTGAAATGATTGTGTGTATGTTTACTCATCACAGCAACATTGCGGGTAAAAGAGATAACCTGCAATTATGCACAACAAATCATATAATTGAAGATTTGACTTTACAGTGCCTGATTGCGTGAATGAGTGTGTGTATGTAATTATGTGTGAAGAGAAAGCGAGCTCACACGAAGATGGATCACAAACACGAATTTAACGTTCATCTTAGCAAATGTTATGATCATTACTATGTCAATACAACAATTATTTCAATTACCCCAAGAATTCAACATTTAAAATGAAATGCGACTTAACGTACGCAAATGAATGGTGACATGAAATTTCTTTTGCAAGCTTCCGCAATGCAAGCATCCCAGTTCAGAAATGTTTCTTATGCTATCCCGATTATTTAATCGTACTTACGGATGCAACAAAATCTGATACTGAGGAAATAATATCTCGCGTACGCATGTGAGAGCTAGTTTTCATCGACAGAGGGTCCCTTATGCCAAGTTATCTGAACGAATGAAGTGACTATATGAGACTCGAATTTTATCGTTAGTCTTACTCTACAATCTGTGAATGGCGCACGCAGATATCAACAACGAATCACACGATTGTCGGAATTTTCCGGACATGCCAGCGGTAAAGAAAGTTGAGAAGGTGTTTTACTAAGCGAATTAATTCCAGCTTAAACCCTAGTCCCTTTATAATCAGACGTTAATACAGGTCACACCGACTCAATATGCCGAACGAATGAGTTATGCTTCGGTTTCTACCTACTCTCAACGTCGGGTGCGTTGCAAATCTATTATTCATTACGAAACCCCATGCATTATTGCACGATGAAAGGGGAAGATTTTACGCTTTATTCATTAAAATGAATTTAGAAATATTTGCGATCAAGCTATTATTCTTTGCACCGAAGAATTGTCACCGAAATAGCGTTGAAGGCCTAATTACAGGTCCCTGCCCTCCACGACCGGATGAAAGGGAAGTGAGGTCAGCCGGGGTGGGGGGTGGGGTTAACTTGTTACTACAAAGAATTAAATGATGCGCGTTCGTGAGTGCGAATACTGAAATCAGTAAAAAAAATAAAATGAACCAAAGATTTCAACAATGAGCGAAAATCAACAATCAATTAACGAAATATGTATACGAAGAGAAGGAATACACAGAATTCGTAAATGATCGCGAATTACAAAAAGAAAATTCTCAGCTTGAGAGAAAATCACGAACTTGAGTTGAATTTTGTTGCCGTTGAAACAATATAAATAAATCTCTAAATGCGAGAAAATTAATTATTTAAAGAACGATATTCAGTGTTTGTGTCCAGACCTGACACATCCTGAGGAAGTGTCTCAGGTCCCGTGATTGACAGACAGTGAGTGTTGCCATTATGCTGTTAGATTTTCACTTAGCACTTTCCACCAGCAAAACCATCGTGGGAACGGTTTGCTTAACGCATATATGGGGGAAGAAGAAAGGAAAAAGAAAAGATTTGACCCATACATGTACTCACGTGGTTTTGTATCCTTGTTCTTCATATCGCGATGTTTTTAGGCGAGCGGTCCTAGTTCTTCGGAGCTGGTCGTGCCTTCAAGCCGAAAGGTTTGAAGCCTCACATAAAATAATAAAGGGTAATACATGCAATACCTACTTCCCACGTGTGTCCACTCTAGACCCACGTGTTTGTGGCAGGGGCGCCTGTGCCACAACACGTGTCTTAGATGTGGACACACGGGAAAGTAGGGTATTGCATTGTATACCTTTATACACACCACACACACACACAACACAGAGAGATGAGAGAGAGAGAGGAGGAGAGAGGAGAGAGATGACGAGAGAGAAGAGAGAGGAAAGAAGGAGGGAGGAGGAGAGAGGAGAGGAGGGAGAGAGAGAGAGAGAGAGAGAGAGAGAGAGAGAGAAAGAGAGAGAGAGAGAGAGAGAGAGAGAGAGAGAGAGAGAGAGAGAGAGAGAGAGAGAGAGAGAGAGAAGTATCTAAGTACGTATTTGTGTTCCATCCATCACTTCCCACTCCACACAACCTCAACTCCCCTCAAGATCTGAACGAACTGCTCAACAACTGCCCTCCATTTCACCCAATTATCCGTAATTAAAACGCTTAATAAACCCATTTTCTCGCGCGCCACAATTTCTCCCGAGACTTTGCCAAATTCTCCTCCTTCTCCTCGTGATATGTTGAAGTCACAACGTAGATGATTTATTATGAGCTAAATATGACAATGAGAGTGAAATAAGACGTGGTATGCGTTTAAGCGGGTTTCGGGGCTCGATCTCTGGGCCCCTGGCAGTCACGTGGTCTGATCAGAAAAACGACAAAATGTTCTTTTTTTCGTCTTCTTTCTTTCTCTTTCTTTTTCGTCTTATTATCATTTTTGCTATTATTAATACTATTATTATCCTCATTAGTAAAATTATCATTATTCTTACTAAAATTATCATTCTCTTTCTTGTACTACTACTTTCTCTTCTTCTCCTCCTCCTCCTACTCTTCTACTCCTACTTCTTCTTAGTCTTTCCTTTCTACATTCTCTCCTCCTTCTGCTCTTCCTCCTGCTTTTCTTCCCCTCTCCTCTCCCTCCATTTATTCAATGCACACCAATTATCCAATTAAGTGCGATGCTATTGTTCTGTAACCCATCTTATGGTAGGGTCACTCGGCAAGTGAGAAAGATAGTCGTCTTTTTATCCTTATGTTGACCTTCCTCGCTCTTCCTTGAGCCTGAAACTCCACAAAGAAGATTCATGTCTCGTGTAGGATTCCAATTGCTTCATCCTCATTGTATTACGGGATTCGTTGTCCTTAGGATCCGTGCCCACTGACCCTCGTGCAGAGTTGAGGTAAAGGGCAGTGAGGAATGCATCGCCGGAGTGTCCACACTGTGTCTCTCTCGCCGCTCGGAGTTGCTGCGGCTTGTGCTTGTACTTCTCGAATTCTCTTTTTTTTTTTTTTCTCTCTCTCATCCTTCCCTCCTCTCTCTCTCTCCCTCCCTCCTCCCCTCTCTCTCTCTCTATCCAGCCTCCCTCCTCTCTCTCTCTCTCCCTCTCTCCCTCCCTTACCCTCTCTCTCTCTCATCTGCTCTCCTCCTCTCCTCTCCCTCCCTCTCTCCTCTCTCCCTCCCTCCCTCCCTCCCTCCCTCCCTCTCCTCGTCTCTCGTCTCGTCTCTCTCTCTCTCTCTCTCTCCATCTCCCTCCTCTCCTCTCCCTCTCTCTCCCTCTCTTTCTCCTTCCTTCCCCCCTCTGTGTCTCCCTCTGTTTCTCCGCCCTCCCTCTCCCTCCCTCTCTCTCTCTCTATCCCTCTCTCCAAAGGATACTGTTGTGGTACATCTATAAACGCGAGTGCTGTCTCCTCGTCCACTCTATAGGTGCCATCCTCGAGAACACAGCTTTCGACAAGTCCTTGCGTGAAGGTGGGCACTCCCCCGGCTGCCTGGCACTGGGGCGGTTGTGAGGCGTGTTGAGAAGGCCCGCCTACAACATTACAACCATCATCGCTACTAACACGAAGGCACAACAGGAGGGTGAATGTGGACGGGCTTTTATCCTTTATTTGCATGGCGCTCATGCATTCTAAAATAGAGATAAAATTCTGACTAGCGTTTTTTGCCTCTCCTTCTCTTTAACAATGTTGTATTCATAATACCATTAACATTATTAAGATCAACTATCACATGATAATAACTATTCGCTTTATAACATAATTATTACCATCCCCTTATCAATATAATTTCCTTCACATTATTGTTGTTAGCACCGAAATAATCTCCAATGTTTATTTCTCTCTATCATTTTCTAATCATACATTTCCATCCAAAACAACAATACCACAAACCTCAACTTACTGATAAAACCGCCTCTCAATCCATCTAATAAAACAATATAAACTGATAAACTAAGCTTTCTCCAACATTGCAACTTACTGAAGTGTCGTGCAGTTGTTCCCATCCCAAAAGCATTTAGTGCAAGACAACAAGTAACAAAAAATCCATCTTATTGGAGGAAATATCCGAATACCACTTTATACACACACACACATACACACACACACACACACACACACACACACACACACACACACACATACACACACACACACACACACAACACACACACACGCACACACACTCACACAAGCACACACACACGCGCACACACACACACATACACACACACACACACACACACACACAACACACACACACACACACACAACACACACACACACACACACACACGCACGCACACCAAAATAAATAAACAAATAATGAAGCTCGAAATCTGGATATGAAAATGCACTCGGTTTCACACGGACAAAAGATCGATTCGCTGAGTCACGGTATACTTGGGGCACCGGAAGCGATGTGATCTTTGGCATGTTAATCTCTCTGTCTTTTTCTTTCTGTGTCTGTCTGTCTGTACGCCTTACTCTTTCTGTCTGCCTTCTCTCTGTCTGTCTGTCTGTCTGTCTGTCTCTCTCTCTCTCTTCTCTCTCTTCTCTCTCTCTCTCTCTCTCTCTCTCTCTCTCTCTCTCTCTTCTCTCTCTCTCTCTCCTCTCTCTCTCTCTCTCTCTCTCTCTCTCTCTCTCTCTCTCACTTTCCCTCCTTTGTCACCCTCTCCCTCCTACTCTTACGCCATCGCTCGCTCACCCTCTTTCTCCCTCCTCCCTTTTCTCTTTCTCTCCCCCTCCTTCCTCCCCCCTCCTCTC
>NW_020869598.1:280791-285791 GCF_003789085.1 Penaeus vannamei | reverse complement strand
TATGTCCATATGTGCGTTAAGTTTGAATATTTGTGCAAATGTGTGTCTGTTAGTTTGTGTGTTAAGTGTGTGTGTGTGTTGTGCTTGGCAACAGAAGGTTGAAGGGTTGGACCAAATATAGATTTTTAAAAGTCAACAACGAATATAAATGTACTTCCACGATATAATTAAGAATGCAAACGTAAATAATCTTATTACTGATTCAAAAAATGCAAATACAATAACTCCTGATAGTATGCAGACAAATACAATTAGTATTTTTCTTCAGACAGGTGACGATATATAACACTTGGCAACAGCTTCAGCCTGTCACTAGGTTAACCACCTTCCTCTCTAATTCCCTCCCCCTCTATCTATCCATCTATCTATCTATCTATCCATCCATCCATCTATCTACCTACCTATCTATCTATCTATCTATCAACCTATCTATCTATCTATCTATCAGCCTATCTATATATCTATCCATCTATCTATTTATCTATCTACCTATCTATCTATCTCCCTATCTATCAATCTATTTATCTATCAATCTGCCTATCTATCTATCAATCTTCCTATCTATCTATCATCTCTATATCTATATCTATCTATCTATTCTATCTATCTATCTACTTATCTGTCTGTCTATTTATCTATCTATCTATCTATTCATCCATCTATCTATCTATCTACCTATCTGTCTGTCTATCTATTTCTCCTGATGAAGAGTAGTTTTCATACACTCTGTTCTTTATATCGCGACGTACACTCATGATATCCTGACATCCAGTCCCACTGAATAAAAAAATTCTCTCCCTCCCCTTCCCTCCCTCCCACCCTCCCCCCCGCCTTCACCTTCTGCAATGCTATTCTACAAAAAAAAACTTGTTTATTTCTCTCTCTCTCTCTCTGTCTGTCTCTTCTCTCTCTCTCTCTCTCTCTCTCTCTCTCTCTCTCTCTCTCTCTCTCTCTCTCTCTCTCTCTCTCTCTCTCTCTCTCTCTCTCTCTCTCTCTCTCTCTCTCTCTCTCCTCTCTCTCTCTCTCTCTCTCTCTCTCTCTCTTCTCTCTCTCTCTCTCTCTCTCTCTCTCTCTCCTCTCTCTCTCTCTCTCTCTTCTCTCTCTCTCTCTCTCTCTCTCTCTCTCTCTCTCTCCTCTCTCTCTCTCTGTCCCTTCCCTCCCTCTCTTCACCTTCTGCTATTCTACATCTCTCTCTTCTTTCTCTCTCTCTCCCTCTCTCTCTCTCTCTCTCTCTCTCTCTCTTCTCTTTCCTCTCCTCTCTCCTCTCTCTCTCTCTCTCCTCTCTCTTCTCTCTTCTCTCTCTCTCTCTCTCTCTCTCTCTCTCTCTCTTCTCTCTCTCTCTCTCTCTCTCTCTCTCTCTTCTCTCTGTCTCTCTCTCTCTCTCTCTCTCTCTCTCTCTCTCTCTCTCTCTCTCTCTCTCCTCTTCTCTCTTCTCTCTCCTCTCTCTCTCTCTCTCTCTCTCTCTCTCTGTATCGTCTTGTACGTGAAGACGACAATTCGGCTAATATTGTAACATCATTTTTTATTCAGGATCTAACACGCTAAGGCGTTTTTGCTACTTATAAACAGCGTGTGTTATATTGTACTTTAGCTGCCGGTGTGTGCTTTTCGTCAGCCACTAAATGATTTATGTGGACGCGTACATACATGCATGTGTTCGTCCACGCACATGCACACGTTCACGCACAATAGAGAAAAAAATCGGTATAGAGAAAACAGGTTAAACTTATGCGTGTATTTGTCTGTCGGTGTGTATGCCAGATTTGTATAATTAATTAGTCAGTTGATTAATTAATTCCGTAATTGATTAATTCCGTAATGGTATATATTTTCAAGGAAATTCCTGATTTGATTTGTTTTCCACTTCTAAGGCTTTCACTTCAGATAAAAGAAAACAAGATTAGGTTAAGATATGCACATGTCCGCCATGCAACTTAGAAATCGAATATTCATCCTTTAAATACCAAAAAATAAATAAATAAATAAATAAATAAATACTTCTACATCAAAACTCCTTGAAAATCATACAATTTCACACAAATCCGCGAAATAAAACACGGATTAGATGACCAGAAAATCAAGCAGCGTGAAGTTAAACCGTATCCAACATGGCGACTGCTGGCAACGAGAATTTTTAAAATTTCATAAAGGACAAACCTGTGTTCTCGAGCATTCAAAGTGGTGCAATATTTCTTTTTTTTTTTTTTTTTACTTCATGCTTTTGAGAAACATTGACTGCAATGATGAATTAGTTAATAGTGTACGCGAAGAAGTAGTAACTGTATTTTGTCATTATTATTGTTATCATTACTATTATTATTATCATTATCATCATTACTATTAATGTTATTATGAGAATAGTGATGATGATCAATATTACTATTATTATCCTTACCATTATTATTATTATTACTATCATTATGACTATTATTATCCTTACCATTATTATTATTATTACTATCATTATGACTATTATTATTATTACTATCGTTATTATTATTAGTAGTATTTTTATTATTGCTATCATCATTATCATTATTATTATTCCTATTATTATTGTTGTGTTTTGTTTATTATTATTTTCACTTTTATAATCATTATCACTACATTATAATCATTATCATTATTATTAGTAATATTGCTGCTAGCATTACTATGATAATCATTAGTAGCATCAATATTATCATTATCATTATCATCATTTTATTATCATCATATTTTTTTTTATTATCATTATCATTTTAATCAGTATCATTGTTACTATGTTTTGTTTCATTAGAACCATTATCATTATTTTCAATATGATTATTACTGTTATCTTCATTATCATTATTCTTATCATCATTGTTGTCCATTCATCTGTTATTATCATTATTATCATTATTATTATTATTATTATTATCATTAACATCATTATCATTATTATTATCATTATCATTGTTACTATCATTATTATATTTGCTATCATTATCATTATTATCATTATCATCATTAATATTATCATTGTTATCAGCATTATGATTATTATATGTCTTATTATCATTATCATTATAATCATTATCCTTATTGTCAATAGCATTATCATTGCATATTATCATTGTCATCATCATCATTACCATTATTACCATAGCTATTCTTATTATAACAATCATGACTGTTGTCATTATTATTATCATTACTATTATCATTATCATTATTGTGTTTAATATTATCATTATTATTATTACTTTTATTATCATTAATATCATTATCATTATTATAACTTATCATCATTATCATTAAAAAGATTATTGTTATTATCATCATTATAATAACTGAGATTGGTATTATCATCGTTATAATAACTGAGATTATTGTTATTATTATCACTTTTATCTTTATTATCATCGTCATTATCATTATCATTATTATTTCTAACATCATTATTATCATTATTAGTAGTATTATCATCATTGTTATCATCATTATTATCACTTATCTTTATTATTATCGTCATTATAATTATTATTTCTAACATTATTAGTAGTATTATCATCATTGTTATCATTGTCATTATTACTATTATCATTATTGTTACTATCATCATCATTTTTAATACTGTCATTATAATGATTATCATTATTACTACTATCATCGTCACTGCTAGTGTGACTAGCGACCTGAGGCGACCTGAGGTTCATACGGCAATGCTGCAGACGGGGAAATACTCGAAGTGGATACATTACGTCGGGAAGTAACCTGGTATACTGATCACAGTGAGGAGAGTAAGGAGAACATGACCTCTCGTGATATACGTACACATGGAATTTAAAAGGAACGACATGAGGAAAACATGGATAACGAACTTAAGAAGACAAGTGTGAATAAACCAACGCAGACACAAGCAAACAGACAATAAGTAAACGCAGGGTGCTAGCAACAGCAGATAAAGAAAAGAAAGAAAAGAAACAGGAATAGGACCTAATGATAACTAAAGGAAGGATATCTGGTGATAGAAGCACTGTAGTCTGCTCCCTCCTAAATCAATAAAAGTATTCTATACAGTTGGGCAAGTAAAAGCCAAGAATACGGACGACATTCTTACAAGTCTATCTACGAAACTATGCCAGGCAGAACATGTTATTCTTGATGATTAGTTGGTGACAGTTCAAAGGAAGGAGCGGAGTCTAGTCGTCAGGAATACAGTGAACCCTCGTTTTTCGCGGGGGTTACGTTCCAAAAAGAACCCGTGATAGGCGAAATCCGTGAAGTAGTAACCTTTATTTTTTTTACAATCATTATACAACGAAATTACAATACATTGAAACCAAAGAACAAAACCTATTCACAGGCCCAAGCATTTGTTAAACAAATAAAAGTACTGTATAAACGTTTTTTACAAATAACTACTGTACTGTAAAATAATAACTTTGATCATCAATACGAACTGAAGGATTCACGGGTTTTAGAGAAAATTTGCAAACTTAAATTTGGCAAGCTGTTTTACGTACATGTACATATTAAACCGTAACGTTATTGACACAGGTAGAGAACAAGCGGAGAGACTGTTTTGCCAATCAGAATGCAGAACACAATGCACAGTGCAAGTCCGTGAAGCAGCGAGAACGCGAAAAGTGAACCGCGTTATAGCGAGGGTTCACTGTACACGAAAACCATTGGGCTGAGAAGGATTTATCATTATGGTCATCATTACCATTTTTCATCACCATTATTACTTACAATAATCACTACACGTCATTACCACCACGTCTTTATCAATGCTAATCCCATCTTAACTTATTTTTTCCATTCTTATTTACATTCAAACTTGGAAAACCACTGACCTAACCCACCCCGGTACAAGGGAAGACCAACAAGAGAGTTCAAAGCTGACCCTGGTGCTGACCACAGTCCAGGTGACTGACTAAATAACCACAGAGATTACATTAGAAAGGGATTTGCATAACATACATAACATGAAGCAAAAAACAAATCCATTTTATGCCATGGTCTTAGTCACA
>NW_020869598.1:250791-270791 GCF_003789085.1 Penaeus vannamei | reverse complement strand
TTATTTATTTTTCCTAGTATCATTATATTTTAGAAAATTTATTTACACTTGATATACTTCCACAATCTCTATTATGTTTCACTTTGGTTCTTATTACTCTAATAAATTGTCCTGGAATACTGGTAAAGTCTGTTATACGTTTGGGACCATCCTAGTCAAAAAGAGAATGTGCTATAATGTCAACAAAGATTAATTTCATACTTTTGAAGACGTAGGAATGTATGGCAGAAGTATAATTTGAGGTAAAAGGCCGTGCAAGAAAATTATAGCATATTGAAGAGTATCGCTTCGAAAAATCTACAGCCAGAAATCCTTATAAATATAATTCGCAAAAAAATTAAAGACACTAGACTGAAATATATATATGTATATGCGTTGAGAATGAGAACAATGAAAGTTATAAAATTCATAATAGAGCAATTCATTAGGTTACCCCATCCTATGAGTGTAGCAGTAGCCTACATAACTATACCTTTCTCGTGCATGAAATAGTAAAGTGAAACTGACTGCAAAACATTGATTGCAAGTAATTTGAAGAGGAAAGAGTATGCTTAGCTTACAATCCGCATACATATCATTGAGGATAATTACCAAACGAGGAAACACAACTGCTCATTTCAGAAATAGATTGGATATACTTTCTTTTATGCATTTACTATTTGTAAACAATATAAGAGTAACAACTTTGCCGTTTCTTATGAAGATGATCAGCTCAGGACCCTCGTAAAATTGGGTGCTAACTTCTCTTCAGGTCAATGGAACAAACATATATATATACCCCGTATATATAGCTAGACAGAACCTTTCAAGTTTGAGGTCCTTGTAGGAAAATATAAATGCTAATCATGACTTCATATGACTTTTTAACTAAAGAACGTCAATAAGACTCTTTGGATATTTTATTCAGCAGTATCTAAAATGCAGGAGGATTCAGTGACTCACACATGCAGCCGAAAGGTGTGTTAAATCATTCAACTTTTTTTTTTTTTTTTTTTTTTTTTTTTTTTTTTTTTTTTTTTTTGCGAGAGTCAATATATCATACCAAGGGCGCCATTCCTCTGTCCTGGTATTGACTTTTCTTTTTTTTATTATATTTGTTTTATTTGCTTTCTGTTGCATGTATCAATTTTCTTTTGATTTGCTTTTTTTCTCTCTTCTAGATATGCTAGGTTCATGTCATCTTGATTACCTAACATGTCTTTTGATTTATTTTTTTATTGTTTCTACTATGAAGCCATAAATGGTAATTACGTATATCGAGTATATTTTTTTCCGTTTGTCATGTCTTTCTCTTTGGTTTATTTTTGTTTTGTTTATGTATGTTTCATTTATACTTACATCACACCATTTGAACACTATGTTGCCCTTGTTTTCGACCAAAATATGTAATACACGCTCAGTATCAATATGCATTCAGACATCAAAGTTGATATATTCCGTGTGTTTTACTTTATCGTACGGAATGCCAGATACGATTGTAAACTAACATACTTAGTGTAAATAAATGGATAGCAACACGAACATTGTACATTAGCCAATCAGCTTCCTAGCTATGGCTTCTGGTAGATATGAAGTAAGCCGACTGTAGTTGATCTGACATTCCATAGATGGCGGTGGCATGTTATATAGACGGGGGATCCTTGCCATAAGCTATATTTTCAGCTGGGGGATATACCAGCGTGACACATTCTAGAACCTGATTTCTCAGAGCAGGTATAAGTACATATCGAAACTAAAGGGTAAAAAAATACGTTTTAGAAAGGTAGAAGGTCCAGTTGATTATGAATATATCCTTTATGATTTTATATTAAGTGGCAAAAGAAAAAGATAATTTACACCTTACTATAATTTGTAATATCATCTTATGCTATTAATGATATCAATAAGAATAATAGCAGGGACTTTTACTTAGGTATAAATAAAAGTCTCTCTCGGTTTTTGTTTTATTTGACATCATCTAAAGACAAAGGAAGAGAAAACTGTTAGTTCAATATCACAAAACACTTCAGCTTGTGACTAGGAAGAACAAAAATATCAACAATTTACATTATATCTATTTTCACATAAAGAAAATATATTTCACTTGGCTCACTTAGCTTCAAATATATCGCGCTTTGCACGGACGGTACCCTCTGTAATGTACACTTTTGGTCTGTCCTTCACTCGAAAGGTGTCGCGGCGCTCGGGCCTCGAGCACGGCTGGCGACAGGACTTTGGTATTGCACAATCTTTGGTGCTGAATGACTTATTGCAGGGAGTCGAGGCTCCGTTGTTATTATGCACTGGGCAGGGCGTGCTTGATATGCTTATCAAGCGATGGCCAGTGTGGAGAGAACTGAACTTGTGGGTTAGCAGCGGCACCAAGCATCCCTGGCGGCGCACTCGGGACGAGGAGCGCCTCGGGCCGTCGGACCCCGTGCCCGACCCGATGTTCCTCTCGAAGAAGTCCACGATCTGACGGATGTCGGTGTCGACCTCGTGGTCCGACAGGCGGCTGCCCGGGATGATGTCCTCGCTCTCGCAGAGGGAGGAGAGGTCGCACGAGTGCTGGGGGTCGTGGCAGCAGCCGAGACTCGAGAGGTCCTCGGAGCTGTCGGTCACCACGGAGGAGGACCTTTGCACCAGGCAGTGGTGCCCCTGGTCGTCGTCCTCGGTGGAGATGAGCGAGGCCGTGCTCAGCTCCGAGTAGGAGAGGCACAGCTCGGGCGTGCCTATGCGCTCCACGTCCCCGACGCTAAAAAACCCGCTCTCGCCCGAGCCGCGGCGCCGCACGGGGCCCCCCAGGTGGTTGCTCTGTAGTACTGTGCCTCCTCCCTCGCCTCCGCTCCCGACGTCCGACCTGGGGCTGCTGCTGGCCGGCCCGTCCTCCTCCACGTGGCAGGGCGTCCTGCACAGGTCGTGCTGCCACACCGGCGGGCTGCCTTCTGCACTGGCAAGTCTACTAAACCTACACTTGTAGTCCGTCACGTCTTTGTCGCACACTTTCAACACTTTCCCACTGTGCACACACTGGCAATGTTTTCTGTTGTTGTCCACTTGTGACGAGAACTGTCTATGGCTAACATGGCACTGGCAATGAGCATTCGTCGAGTGAGGGCAGAGGCAGGAGTCCGACGTGTGCAGGTGCTTGTTGGTCTCCAGGCAGGACGAGTGGGCCAGGAGGCCGGGCGAGTCCGGGAGGGAGTGGCAGTAGCGGCCGCCCTCCTGGAGCACCAGTTGGGACCTCGCGGGGAGCTTCAGCTGTGCGAAGGGGTTCACGGTTCCTGTGGAAGGCTGGAAGTAGGGGTCCGCCGCGCTCATCTTCTCCACGATCTCCTGCGGCGTCACGGGCGTGGAGTCGGCCAGCGTGGTGACCGGGTGGGCGGCCCCGGGGCTGCTCGACAGGCAGCCCGCCTCCAGCATTTGGTTGCGCAGCAAGAGGAATGTGTCGTCGGACAGGGATCGCCGGTGACAGACTGTTGCGGGGAGAAAGGGCAGGGGTTACATATGCAGACACCTCAGTAAGGACAAAATGCAAATGGAGGAGAAACATATCTAAACATTAACAAAAATCTCCACTTCTAACACACCTGATATGTAAACACTATTATGTATCATTTCAAAAAACACAGATCAATAATCTAATAAAAAAAAAAAACATTTGTCATCTACAAAACCCACACACGTTACCTTTGATCTTCCTGGGCAGGTGGCGATGCGGCGGCGTGCTCAGCTGATGCAGGAGAGATTCTAACTTCGTGGTCAGCTCTTCAAAGGTCGGACGGGATGCTGGGTCAATCTGGAAATGGGGAAGGAAATTGTTGAACGTGATCGGGAAGAAGGCAAAACATGATTTTTGTTGGTTTATATTGACTTTTTCCTATCTACTTATGACTGTTATTATTACATTATTAATTTTCTTTTTATTTCTAACCTTCACTTGTTAAATCTATCGAATTATTATTGCTATTAGCACCATTTCTTACTGTTGTGCTGTACTTTCTCATATCATTTTTAATTTAATCTTAATCACTGTGATATCTTATAATCTAAATCTGTTATGGCATTGTGCTGAACTTTATCATTTTTTCAAAGAAAGAAGTTAATCCTAATCACTCTCATATCTTATCTAAATCTGTTATGGCATTATTTCTTTTATCTACCTATTTTCCCAGGTCACAATATTTTGATCCCTAAGAATAATGTTTATTACTTTTTTTTTTTTTACAAATAATCATACACTCCAAATCTTTATCAGTATAAGTGCATAAGCCTATAACACCCAACACAAACATTAGTACAAAAACAACTTCTACGAAATAATATCCAAGATAAAAGAAAAGAAAAAAAGAAAACAAGACGTCCTAAAAACTAACCCCCCCCCCAAAAAAAAACAATACTAAACAAATACTAATAAATAAATAAAACAATAAAAAAAAAAAAAAAAAAAAAAACAAACCCCAAACCCCTTCCTACCCCTCCCCTCCCACCCCACCCCCCCCTTTTCACACCGCCCCCCCCAAAAAAAAAAGTCCCACCCACCCTTCCAAAGTCCCCCCCCCCTCCCCCACCACCCTTCAACCCCCCCCCCCCCCGAAAAAAAAAGTCCCACCCCCCCCTTCCAAAGTCCCCACCCCCCACCCACCCCCCCCCAGCGAGCCCCCCACGCACCTGGGCAGCAGAGGAAGGCCATCTGCAGGAAGGCCGCCGGGCAGTCTTGTTGGCACATCTGGTAGAAGTCCAAGTAATGCACCCCGAAGTTGTGTGTCCTCGGCAGGATGTCGGGGTCGGCGTCGCATCTGCAAGGAGGGAAGCAAATTCAAATTCAAATTCAAAATTCAAGATTCACATTCAAGAAGGGAAGAGAATTAAATTTAAATTCAAAATTCAAAATTCAAAATTCAATTCAGATTCAAAATTCAAGAAGGGAAGAAAATTCAAATTCAGATTCAAATTCAAATTTCAAATTTCAAATTTAAATTCAAAATTCAAATTCAAGAAAGAAATTTTCAAAAATTCAATTCAAATTTCAAATTCAAATTCAAATTCAAATTTCAATTTAAAATTTAAAATCAAAATTCAAATTCAAGAAGAAGAAATTTCAAATTCAAATTCAAATTTCAAATTCAAAATTCAAATTCAAATTCAGATTCAAATTTCAAATTCGAGCACTTTATTCCATCAATTATGATGGGTATTCTATCTATATGCAAGGTGTTTATACTGTATTGCACTGCATTTGCAAACAAATTCAAATACTTTATATCATTAATTTCGATGGGTATTATATTAAGATGTTTACACTGTCATAAGATCGCACAAAAAGGTAATTTTTCGCTTCGTGTTTGAAAAATGTATAAGTGAATGAAGCATTGTGGAATCAGGGGGATTTTTTTTTTTTTTTTTTTTTTTTTTTTTTTTACTTTTTTTCGTCTGGAGGGAAATATGAAATTATTTTACTCTTGTTTGTTAAATGTAGTGTTGTAGTGTGGTGGTAAACAATAACATGTTTGCTGAAAAAAGACAAATCATAGATACTTATATGAATATGGATATATATGTGGTGTTGTGTGTGTGTGTGTGTGTGTGTGTGTGGCGTGTGCTGTATGCATGCGTGTGCGTTGTGTGTGTGTGTGTGTGTGCGTGTCGTGTGTGTGTGGTGTATATGTGTGTGTGTGTGTGGTGTGTGTGTGTGTGTGTGTGTGTGTGTGTGTGTGTGTGTGTGGGTGTGCGTGTTGTTGCGTGTGCGTGTGTACACACCACACACAAACACAAAAAGCCCAAACCAAACCCCACCTCGCAATCAGCTCGCATACGTGATCCGGAAGCTGAAGACGTCGACCGGTGTCGCTACCAGTCGCCGCGATGACCTTCCGTGGCGCCTCACCACCGTACGCCAAACCCCACCCTGACGGAGACGCCACCACGCCTGCCGGGGGAGCCAAGGGGAGAGCGGTTTAGATGGTGATACCGATGATTTTTTCACCGTGGGCGGTGTGTGAGAAGGGGGGGAGGGGAGGAAGGAGGGAGGGGAAGGATGAAGGGGAAAGATTGGGGTTTGATTGGGGGAGGGAAGGGTGAGGGTAGAGAGATTGAGTAAGGGGAAGGGGTGTGAGGAGGGGTGGGTTAAGTAGGAGGTAAGGGAGGGGATTAGGTTGAGAGGAGGGGAAGGGGGTTGGGGATTGAGGAAAGCTTCATAAAGGGTTATAGGGGTCGGTTGGGGTCCAAGAAAAGGGGGAAAAGGCTCGGGATTCGGATAATTAGGATGGAAAAGGCAGCACCTCCTTGGAACTGCCATCTATATCCCGACCAAAAGTCACATTAACTACCCACAACTATTTTCAAAAAAAACCTAACCACCAACCCCCCACCCCAATCCCTTTACACAAAAACAAACAAAAACCAACAATAAACCACTAATAACAACAATAGATCACAAGTCACATATTTCCAACCCCACACAACAAAAATCACAAAAACTACAAACTTTTCGTGTGGAATCGGGGCAGCCAAACCGAAGTCCGCGATAACAGCTGTTAACTTGTGTTCTCCACCCTCCTCTGTGTGCTTGATGAGCACATTCTGTCGAGGGACGAAAAACGTTGAAATTACGACATTCAGTTCGTGATTCCCTGGTTAAAAAGTATCCTAATTTTACGCTCGTTGCTCGTAAAAAGTATTAGTAAATTAGCTTAAATATATTAATGATAAAATAATCAGTATGAATGAAGCAGTTCTATAATATTTGATGTTCAAGGCAAGTAATAAAAATATTTCATGTGAAAAAAAGGATAATTCAAAAGAACAAATGAAAAGATTTCTATACATACTCTTAAAGGTAAAATATAATCAAACGAGAGTGAGAGAGAGAGAGAGAGAGAGAGAGAGAGAGAGAGAGAGAAGAGAGAGAGAGAGAGAGAGAGAGAGAGAGAGAGAGAGAGAGAGAGAGAAAGAAAGAGAGAAGAAAGAGAGAGAGAGAGAAAAGAGAAAGAAGAAAGAAAGAGAGAGAGAGAGAAGAGAGAGAGAACAGACAGACAGACAGAAGAGGAAAATCCTCCCAAACTCACCTTGGAAGTGAGATCTCTATGGAAGACGCCCTTGGAGTGCAGATACGCCATCCCGCGAGCCACGTCCAGCGCCAGGGACACGCGGGTCGCCCACGACAGCAGGACGGCGTGGTTCCCGATGAGGGCGTCGAGGGAACCGCCGTTGATGTACTGCAACGGAAGAGCGGCCGTTGTAGGGGCGAGGTCACAGAAAATGGGAGGATTATAGAAAACGGGATTATAGAAAATGGGGTCACAGAAAATTGGAGGATTATAGAAAATGGGGTCAAGAAAATGGAGGATTATAGAAATGGGGTCAAAATATTAAAAAGAAAATGGGAATTTAAGAAAATGGGGAATTTAAAGAAAATGGGAGATTATAGGGGGAATTTAGAGAAAATGGGGGTTGAAGAAAATGGAAATTTAAAGAAAATAGGGGGTTGAAGAAAATGTTGGGATTAAAGAAAATGGGGGATTATAGAAAATGTCGGGGATAGAGTAAATGGGGAATTTAAAGGAAATGGGGGGTTGAAGAAAATGGAGGATTAAGATTAAAGAAAATGTTGGGGTTTAAGAAAATGGGGTTTAAGAAAAGCAAGGGATCAAAGAAAATGGGATTAAAGAAAATTTGTGTAAAACGGTGAGATTTTTTTTTTTTATCTGTGTAGAGGTTAAAGATGTCAAAAAAAATAAATAATAATAATAAATAAATAAAAAAAGATAAAGATATTCGCATGTAAAAAAAGGAGAGAAAATGGGGTAAATGGATTATCAGAAAATGTTTAAATATACAGAATGTTTGGTGTTGTCCAGCAGATAATCAGTGAATCTTTTATGAATTGATTATCAACACGCAGTAAAAGGATATACTAATACTAGTGTTTCCTGTATCGTGAAAATCAATAATCAATAATAATAATAATAATATAATAATAATAATAATAAAATATAATAATAATAATAATAATAATAATAATAATATAATAATAATAATAATAATAATAACAATAACTACTACTACTACTAAAATAATATAAAAATAAATAAATAAACCTGAAGTAGGCAAAGGTAAATTGGATCCCGCATATCCACGCCTATAGACAGCGCCGGAGAAACCTTATTCAACATACTCGCGCTATATATAACTCGTAGAAGGCTGATGAGGGCTGCGGATGCCTCTGGTCCAATGCGCTGGCTTCCACTACGAGACTTTGGTGAATATTCCCAGTCGGTGAGGTCGGCGAATCACGTGGTTTAGCAGCTTGTTTTTATATAATTGTGAAAAGGGGGTATTTTGCTATCGAGGTTGAAGTGATTGGAGTCTGTTCCTCAGAGATCTGTCTGGTTTTCTTTCTCTTCTCTCTTTCTCTTTCCCTTGTCTCTCGTCCTTTCTCCTCTCCCCCTCTTCCTCCCTCTCCCTCCTCCTCCTCCCATCTCTCTCTCTCTCTCTCTCTCTCTCTCTCTCTCTCTCTCTCTCTCTCTCTCTCTCTCTCCTCTCTCTCTTCTCTCTCTCTCTCTCTCTCTCTATACTTTCTGTTGCGCCCCTCCCCTATCTCTTCTATCTCTCCCTTCCTCTGTATATATCTGGTTACTACTTCTTTCTGCCCCTCTCCCCTATCTCCCTCTCCCTCCCCTCCCTCCCTCTTCCTCTCTCTCTCTCTCTCTCTGGCGTTCGCTTCGCCATCCCACTGACATTAACTGGAAAAACACAATAGGGTATCTGTGCAAGAAGTCGCAAAGAATGCACACAAAGGCTAAAAAATATATAACGAACAAGCCAAACCCATAAAGATGAATTATAACGAAACGACTTTCAATCACGAATTGTCAGGGAGGCACCTCGGCGGCCAACTCGGTCATACACGGCCAAATAACCAAAGAAATAATTCAAATCCGTTATTGATTACCTCCAGTAAAAAAAAAAAAACAAAAAAACATGAACATGAAACTTGTATCACACTTGTTTTGAACACGTGCATAAACCTTCACCCGATTTGAACACCGAACGCAGAAGCCAGTCATCGCACCAAATTCCTCCCCACCCACCTACGTAAACAAAAACAAAAGAGAGAAAAAAAGAAAAAAAAATCAAAAATGTTCAAAAAGATAAATACACATCCCCTCGTTCAACCGCCGGCCATGTTCAAATAAGCATCACTGTTGAACAACGCTTTTCGTCTCAATGGAGCCTTTGTTGTGTAAAACATCCATTCCCGCTTTCATGGCCTGATGAGGTGTCTCGTCTTATCCGAAACGTTTATTGGCCTTTTCCTAGTGCGGTTGTGTATCGGTATGTCCGCAAATTGTGTATATGTAAGCACGTATATCAGAATAAAAGTGAGCATAAAAATTGCTTACATATGCAAATTACGTATATATAAGCATGTATTTCAGAATAAAAGTGAGCATAATTACAAATAAGTTGTACATACGCAAATTGTGTATATGTAAGCACGTATATCAGAATAAAAGTGAGCATAAAAATTGCAAATAAATTGGTACATATGCAAATTACGTATATATAAGCATGTATTTCATAAGTTGGTACATACGCAAATGTGTATATGTAAGCACGTATATCAGAATAAAAAGCATAAAAATTGCAAATAAATTGTACATATGGTATATATAAGCATGTATTTCAGAAGTGAGCATAATTACAAATAAGTTGGTACATACGCAAATTGTGTATATGTAAGCACGTATATCAGAATACAATTGAACATAAAAAAAAATACAAATAAGTTGGTACATATGCAAATTACGTATATATAAGCATGTATTTCAGAATAAAAGTGAGCATATTACAAATAAGTTGGTACATACGCAAATTGTGTATATGTAAGCACGTATATCAGAATACAATTGAACATAAAAAAAAAAATACAAATAAGTTGATATATACGTAAATTGTTTATATGTAACCACGTATTTCAGAATAAAAGTGAGCATAAAGATTACAAATAAGTTGGTACATACGCAAATTGTGTTTATGTAAGCACGTATATCAGAATACAATTGAACATAAAAAAAAATACAAATAAGTTGATATATACGTAAATTGTGTATATGTAAGCACGTATATCAGGATATTATTGAACATAAAAAAATACAAGTAAGTTGGTGCATACGCAAATTGTGTATATGTAACCACGTATTTCAGAATACAATTGAGCATAAAAACTACAAATAAATATACGAATCTATTGCAAAGTAAGCAAATCCATTACAAATAACCATGCAAAATACAGTATGCCAATAAAACATACATCATCTAATCACTTTAAACACAAGTATAAAAACCAAGAGAAGATTCTCACCTCTGTTAAAGCATGAACTTGTCCTTCATTCACGCAAACACCGTAATAGCTGGAAAAAAAAGAAAAAAGAGAAAAAAAACATTAATTAAATCAACGCCACAATGACAATGGAAAATATTCATAACTCTTAAAAAAATATTAATGAAATCAACACCACAAACGCCACATGACAATGGAAAATATTCATAACTCTTTCGTGGCATTAATTTTTTTCCCTTTGTTTTTCCTGAGAGCTATTTTTTAAAAAAAGTGCATCAATTCACATCAAAGTTGACGTTAATATACACATTTGAGAAACTTTACACGTTTGTAGACATTATAGTTGGCAGCTCTTTTGGGGGAATTCCATACAAATAATTATCTTTCAAGGCTGAGAGTGACGGAGAGGAGGAGAGGGAAGGGAGAGGGAGAGAGAAGGAGGGGAGGAGGAGGAGAGGTAGAAGGGGGAGAAGGGGAGAAGGGGAGAGGAGAGGGAGGAAGAGAAGGAGAGGGGAGAGGGGAGAGGGAGAGGGGGAGAGGGGAGAGGAGAGAGAGGAGGAGAGGAGAGAGAGAGAGAGAGAGAGAGAGAGAGAGAGAGAGAGAGAGAGAGAGAGAGAGAGAGAGAGAGAGAGAGAGAGAGAGAGGAGAGAGAGAGAGAGAGAGAGAGAGAGAGAGAGGAGAGGGAGAGGGAGATGGAGATGGAGGCAGGAGAAGGAGAGGAAGACAGAAGAGGGCGATGGAGAGATGAGAGAGAGAGAGAGAGAGAGATAGAAGGGGAAAAGGGAGAGATGGAAACAGGAGAGGGAGAGAAAGGGGATGAGTGTGAAGGAGGGGAAGAGTGACACATACACTATAAGGAATATTTAATTAATGATGATGATGATGAAAATAATGATGATAACAGTATCAATAATAGTAGAATAATAAAAGCAAAAAAGAAAAAAATAATATGAAGAAAACGATGATGAAGAAACATGACAAAAGATGAAGGAGAAGAAAAAAAGAAGCAGAAGAAAAAGAAAGGTGGCTTAGAAGAAATAGAAGGAAAAGGGAACCCTAAAACCAACAAAAAGAGAAAGAATAAGAATAAATGAAAAAAAAAAAAAAATAAATAAATAAAATAAATAAAAAATAAAACACTCACCTTAAGATATTCGGGTGATGGAGTCTGTTCATGAGCTCGACCTCCCTCAGCATATTGTGCCGGTTGCTGAGCAGTTTGTTCATCTTGAGCACCATGACGTCACCTGTCACACGGTGCCGCACCTGCAATCAGGGGAGAAAGAGGTTAAAATTGGGGAGAATGGGGGAGACACTTGAACAAGGGGGGAGGGGGTGAAGTGGGGGAGATAGGGAGGGAGGGAGGAGTGGATAAGGTGAATAAGGGGGGTGGGTGAAGGGGGGAGTAGATAGATAGATAGATAGAGAGATGGGAGGGAGGAGGGGGAAACAGGAAGAAGGGGAGGGAGGAGGGAGGTAGAGGCTAGAAAGGAGGGAGTGAGGGGGAGGAGAAAGAGGAAAAAAGGAGAGGGCAGGAGGGGAGATAAAGGGAAAAGGAGGGGAGGTTAAAGGGGAGAAGTATTAACACGTCTACAGAGAAATCACACACACACACACAGAAACAAAGCAATAATAATAATAATAATAATAATAATAATAATAATAATAATAATAATAATAATAATAATAATAAGAAGAAATAAAAAATAAAAATAAAAATATATGAACAAACCATAAAAAAAACAAAACAAAAAACAAGGAAATTCACCTGTGTCCCCCCTCCCCCCCCCCCCTCCACCTCTCGTTCCCACACTCTCAACCTTCTCACGCAGACAAATCTCGCTCTAACATCACAATGGGAATAAAAATAATCAAAAATAGATACGAATAATAACAACAGCTAGAAAAAAAACACTTTACGTTTACAAAACAACAATAACGAACAAACACACAAACAAACAAAGCACTAACGGAAAAATAACCGTAGTTCCGGCTAACCTTGAAAATGTCGTTATTTACAAAAAAAAAAAATCTTTCACGTCGGGACCCAATGATTTAAAATATTAAAATAACTCAGTAGAATAAATAAATAAATAAATAAATATAAGAAAAAAAAAAAACGGTACAGTTCCCAAATGTTGCACACAAACTCCCGAAAAAAAATAAATGAATCTATAAAATACAAAAGAGAAAATAAAAGACAACAAAAGAAATCGTTTCTCCCAAAACATACATTTTTTTCTCGTCTGATGCAAGTTCGAAAAAAAAAAAATAATAAATAAATAAATAAAAAACGGAAAATACCATATGATCAAAAAGCCCCTTAGCATAATGGGGCAAAAATGTCAAAAATGACGATTTCTCTGCACTAAACATGGGCGGGCGTATCTCCGCCATCATTCTGTTTTTCTTTTTCTTTTTCTTTTCATGTACATGTGAACGATATTATATTAGATATCAAAGTCACGAAAATGAGTGGTATGAGGGAGAGGGAGAGAAGGAGAGAGAGAGAAAGGGAGAGAGGGAGAGAGAGGGGGGAGGAGAGAGAGAGAGAGAGAGAGAGAGAGAAGAGAGAGAAGAGAGAGAGAGAGAGAGAGAGAGAGAGAGAGAGAGAGAGAGAAGAGAGAGAGGAGAGAGAGAGAGAGAAAGAGAGAAAGAGAGAGAGAGAGAGAGGAGAAAAACAAAGAGAAAGAGAGAAAATAGAAAAAAAAAAGAAAGAAAAACAAAGAGAAAATCAGAAAAAGAAAGAAAGACAAGACAACGTCACACAGAACCCAAGATTTCTCTCGCCTTCGAACCGCCAGCTTCCCCAGATGGAACCGAGATAATAATGATAATAAAAAAAAAGTAATTTCCTTCAAGTTCCATAAAATCCCCCCGAAAGATGAGAAGTGTTAAAATAGCTAATCAACCTGCTTATTTTTTTTTTTTTTCTTAGTTATCTATCTTCTTCTATTCCTTTTTTTCCTTCTTTTTTTTCTTTTTTCCTCCTCCTTCTCCTTATTTTTATTCTCTTCTTCCTCTTCGCTCTACTATTTCTTTTTTATTATTCTAGTTTTTATTTTACTCTTTTACTTTCTTCTTCCTCTTTTTCCTCATCTTTCTTCCTTTCCTCTTTCCCTTTTCCCTCATTCTAGATTTTTTCTCCTTAATTCTTTTCTCCTATTCCTCCTCGTTTTCCCTTTTTTCTTCCCCTCCTCCTTTCCTCTCCTTCCCCTCCTTCTTCTTTCTTCTCTCCTCCTCCTCTTTCTTCCTTCATTCTACTTCTCCGCCCATACTTCATACTTCCTCTTTCTTCTTTCCCTTTCACCCATTCCTTCATTCATCAATCCCTTTCTCTTCCTCCTTTATTCCCCTTCTTCCCCACTTAACTCCTAGATTTTTTTTATCATATAATCTCTCATTTTCTCGAGCCTTCCATCACACACTCCTTTCTCTGTCTCTGTCTCTGTCCTCTCCCTCCTCCCTCCCTCCCTTCCCTCCCTCCCCCCCCTCTCTCTCATCAGTCCCTCTCTCTACCTCCTCTTCCTCCTTTATCCATCTTCCTCCCCACAACTCTAAATTTTTCATCATATAATCTCAAATTTTCCCAAGCCTTCCATACGTCAAAACTCCCTTCCTCAAATATGGCAGTGACACCCAGCCTTCCTCTGATGACGTCATCTTCTATATTCAGCCGACTCGGTCATCTTAAAACCGCTAAAATCAGGCGCTTCCTGCTATTTAAAGATTCCCGCTACCTATAAACCCTTTCTGCTAAATATGTGCGTTTATTCGTTTCTCTTCTCTTTCTATCCTTTTTTGCCTGTTTTCTTTTTCTCCGTATTTATTTATTTTTCTCTCGTTTCCTTCTTTATTTATAATTCTCAATTTTTTCCTCTTTCGTTTCTCTTCGCTGGCAGTTTTGCTCCCTCTGTCTCTCTCCCTTCACTTCCTCCTGATTCTTTCACTCTTCTCCTCCTCTATTCTCTCTTCCCTCTCCCCTTCCTTCGATTTCTCTCCTCTCCTTCCCTTCCTTCTCTCGATCTCCTCTCTCTCTCCCCTCCCTTCCTCCCTCCTTCTCTATATCTTCCCTCTTCATCTCCTCCCTCCTTCTCCCCTCTCTCTCTCCCTCCATCTCTTCCTTCTCCCCTCATTCCCTTCCTCCTTCCCTCCATCTCCCCTCTTCATCATCTCTTCATCTCCTCCCCTCCTTCTCCCCTCTCTTCCTCCCCTCCCCTTATCCACTCCTTCGCAACTGCGTCACCGGAAGCAGGGGGACGCAACTCCAGCCCGCAAACCTGTCACCTTTTGACAATTTTATGACACGTTTTGGTCAGTCATAAAAAGAAAAAAAAAATGTCAAGCGAAAAAAAATCTCAAGAAAAAAAGTAAAAAAAAAAAAAAAAAAGTAAAAAAAAGTCATGTGAGAAAGAAAGGAAGAAAAAAGGAATGAATAAAAGTTAAAGGAAGGAAGAAAGAAAAAAGGAATGAATAAAAGTAAAAAAAAAAAGGTAGAAAAAAGTCATGAGTAAACGTAAGAGAAAGAAAGGAAGAAAAAAGGAATGAATAAAAGTTAAAGGAAGGAAGAAAGAAAAGAGAATGAATAAAAAGAAAGAAAAGGAAAAATAATGAATAAAAGTAAAAGAAAAAGAAAAAAAGTTATGAATAAAAATGAAAGAAACAGAAAAAAGTCATGAATAAAAGTAAGAGAAAAAAGAAAGATAAAAAGTCATGAATAAAAGTAAAAAAGAAAGAAAAAAGTCATGAATAAAAAAATAAAGTAAAAGAAAGAAAAAAATCATGAATAAAATTAAAAGAAACAAAAATTAAAAAAGTCATGAATAAAATCAAAAAGTAAAAAAAAGGAAGAAAAAAAAGTTAAAAAAGAGATCGGAATTTCTGGTCATTAAAGGCATATATATTTTTTCTCTTCTTCTCTCTAATCCGGCAATAAATTCATAAATCTAACCCTATCCCGTACCCCTCCCCCTCTACCCCTCCCCTGTTATGTGTGTGTGTGTGTGTGTGTGTGTGTGTGTGTGTGTGTGTGTGTGTGTGTGTGTGTGTGTGTGTGTGGTGTGTGTGTGTGTGTGTGTGTGTGTGTGTGTGTGTGTGTGTGTGTGTGGTGTGTGTGTGTGTGTGTGTGTGTGGTGTGTGTGGTGTGTGTGTGTGGTGTGTTTTGTGTGCATGTGCGTGTCCGTATGTGTGTTCGTGCCCGTGTACGTGTTCATATGCATGTGTGCGCGCGCGTATGTGTGTGTGTATGTGTGTGTCCGTGAGCATATACGTGCGTACATGCGTGTGCTTGCACTGTGTATTTACTCATTGCAGGGGAAGAAGGGCACGCACTCGGTTGCAAAAAAGACATTAAGTAAAATATGAAAAGGTCAAGTAGCTGAAAAGCAGATAATGGAGGCAGTCACATGGAGGGGGGAGGGGGGGGGGCGAGGAAGTAGGAAAGGGAAGAGAGAGAGAGAGGGGGAGAGCGAAGGGATGGGGATAGAGATAGATAGATAGATAGATAGAGGGAGGGATAGATAGAGTGAGAGAGAGAGAGAGAGAGAGAGAGAGAGAGAGAGAGAGAGAGAGAGAGAGAGAGAGAGAGAGAGAGAGAGAGAGAGAGAGAGAGAGAGAGAGAGAGAGAGAGAGAGAGAGAGAGAGAGAGAGAGAGAGAGAGAGAGAGAGAGAGAGAGAGAGAGAGAGAGAGAGAGAGAGAGAGAGAGAGAATAGATAGATAGATAGATAGAGAGTAGGGGAGGGGCGTGGCAAGAATTACACGTCAAAATCCCTCCCTCCCTCTCCCCCCTTCTTCCCCTTTCCCCACCACCCCACCCCCACCCCTCAACCAAGCCGCCCGAAGACTAAACTTAAACCCGGTATAAACATCCGGTTCAAACGCCCATGGTCCAACGTCACGCCCTCACCACGCCGCCCACTGCCTACAGCCAGAACATCCCCCCCCATCCCCCGCCTCGCTTCCCATCTCCCCCATGCACCCCCTTCCTCTCGTCTACCTACCCCTTCTCTTCCCATCCACCTCCCTTTTACTCTCCTTCCCTTCCCTTCCCTCCCTTTCTTCTCCTTCCTTACCCCTCCTTCGCCTTCCCACCTAATTTTTATCCCCTCCCTCTCCCCTCCTCATCTACCTCATTCCCTCCCCTCCCTTTCTTTCCACCTTCTCTCTCTCCCCCTCATCTACCTCCTTCCCTGCCTCTTCCATACCTCCTTCCCTCCCCTCCCATACCCCCTTCCCCCCCCTCCCTCTTCCACCTTCCTCCCCCTTCCTTCACCTTCCTCCCCCCCTCTTCCACCTTCCTCCCTTCCTCTCCACCTTCCTCCCTCCCCTTCCACCTTCCCCCACCCTTCCTTAACCCCTCCCTACCCTTTCCTTACCCCACTTCCCCCAACCCCCTCTAAAACCGAGTACCGCCAACCCCACCAACGAGCCATATAAGAGGAACTTCAGCGGCGGGAGAAGTTTCTGGAAATAAACTTCTTCCCTCCCCCCTCCCCTCCCCCTCCCTCCCCCTCCCCTAGAGCGTTTACCTCATTTTTTCGCTATCTATTTCGCTCTAAAGTCAGGATTTCTCTCTCTCTCTCTCTCTCCCCCTCCTCTCTCTCTCTCTCTCTTCTCTTCTCTCTCTCTCTCTCTCTCTCTCTCTCTCTCTCTCTCTCTCTCTCTCTCTCTCTCTCTCTCTCTCTCTCCTCTCTCGCTCTCTCTCTCTCGCTCGCTCTCGCTCGCTTGTTCTGTCATTGCAAGTAATATATTATCAATCAAATTTCTCTATAGATATGTGTGTGTGTTGTGCGTGTGTGTGTGTGTGTGTGTGTGTGTGTGTGTGTGTGTGTGTGTGTGTGTGTGTGTGTGTGTGTGTGGTGTGTGTGTGTGTGTGTGTTGTGTGTGTGTGTGTGTGTGTGTGGTGTGTTGCGTGTGCGTGTGCGTGTGCGTGTGCGTGCGTGTGCGTGTGCGTGTGCGTGGTGTGTGTCTATGTGTGTGCGTGCGTTTCTGCATGTGCACGTGCGCGTGTTTGCCTTCTCCCCTTCCCCTTCCCAATCTCCCTCTTTCTTCTCCTCTCCCCTCCTCTCTCCACTAACCCCTAACCCCCTAGTCCCCCCTTCCCCTCCCACCCCCCCTTACTCTCTCTGGCGTATCTCGAGGACTTGAATTTATCCCTCAGAGGCATGCGGAAAGAGGAGAAAAAAGGGGAAAACTATTAATATTGCATTCTTAGATTATGTAAGGCAGATGGCAAGCAGGCTGGTAGGTACAGGGAGGGGAGGGAGGGAGGGAGGGAGGGAGGGGGAGGGAGGGAGGGAGAGGGAGGGAGGGAGGAATAGAGGAAGAGAGGGAGGGAGGGAGGGAGGGAGGGAGGGAAGGGAGGGAGAGGAGAGGGAGAGGGGAGGGAGGGAGGGAGGGAGGGAGGGAGGGAGGGGAGGAGGGAGGGAGGGAGGGAGGAGAGGAGAGAGGGAAATGGAGGGGAAGGGAGAGGGAGGGAGGGAGGGAGGGAGGGAGGGAAAAGAGAGAGGGAGAGGGAGAGGGGGAGAGGCGGAGAGAGAGAGAGAGAGAAACAGCCAAAAGAAACACATTCTTTCAAAAAAAGAAAGAAGAAAAATAACAAGAAATACCAATGTCACTTTAATTAAGAAGAAAAATAAATAAAAAATAACTGAAAAAAGAGAAACAAAAAGCGGCCTCGGAAACCCAAATTCCCCGACATTTCGCGCCGCCTCTGGGTCTCCGCGATGAGCCCTCTGGCGGCCATTTTTGAAACTACGCCCTGTCCTGCGAGGCGAAGAGAGAGCAAACACGAAAGAGGACGAAGGCGAAGGGACAATAACAAGGGCGAAGGAGGACAGACCGAGAGCCGCCCGCCAGCACCGCCAAGGGAGGATAATTTTCAATATCCGTTCAGAGATGGGCGTTTTTCGAGAGCCGCCCGCGAGCCTGCGCAACTTCGGAAACGTTTCTGCTCATTTTCAAACGTTGATTTTATTCCTTTTATCTTTTTTTTAGGTGTTGATTCGATTTCTGTTTCAAAACGTTTTTTTTTTTCTTCTTCTTTTATTTGGCGTTGATTTTCTTGTTATTTTTGGGTTGATTTATTTCCTGTTTCAAAGTTTTTTATTTTTTTTTTTACGTTGTTTCAATTACATTTCAAACGATTGTTTTCTTTTTTTTTGCGTTGATTCACCTTCTGTTTTCAACGTTTATTTTATTATTCATCTTCGCGTTTGATTCCCTTTTCGCGAAGACAGAAGAGAAAAAGAAGAAGACGAAGACGAACCAGAATTACAAATGAAAATCAAGAAGTAAATGAAGAACAAGAAAAACAAAAACAAAAACAAAAATAAGGATCGTGAAGACAGAAGAGACTAAGAAGAGGACGAAGACGAATCAGAATTACCCAAATGAATAAATCAAGAAGTAAATGAAAAAAAAGAAAAAAAACAAAAAACCAAAACCAAAAATAGGGGAACAACCCCATTTAAAAAAAAAAAAAAAAAAATAGCAGCCAAAAACTGCCCTAAGGAGGATTCCACGCGCGACCCCGGCTTCGGATTCCTGGAAAGCGAATGCCTGGAGGATTGTCTCAAGGAAAGGCTGGAGGAAAAGGCTTGAAGGAAGAAAATGAATTCCTTTCGTCGAATCATAAGTGAGAAATAATCGATAATTGAGAGAAAATATTAAGAGTTATGCTATCCAAAAATGAACAAAGATAAATAAATAAAAAACCGATCAATACAAAAATAATAAATAACCAAGTGAATAGACGAATAGACAAACAAATAAATAAATTCACAAACAAATAGATAAATAGATAAATAAATAAATAAATTCTTAAGTAGATAGATAATAATAAATAAAATGTCTTCCTAGACACGGAATTAAAATAATAAAGACAAAAATGCAAAATAAAAAGTTCTTTTCTACAATTATACAAAAAAAAAAAAAAAATCAACACCGGTTTTTCGGTGTTCTTGTATAATTCCCTTCCCTTCTTTCTTTCTCTCTCTTTATTGCTTTCTCTCTTCGTTATTCTAGCTTCATGAATTCTCCTCAAACATTCTTAGTCTATTTTCTTCCATCTATCCTATTCTAATTTCCATGTATCCACATAATTCCCTTATCTTCTCTCTCTCGTTATTGTCTTCTCTTTTCGTTATTCTAGCTTCGTCAATTCTCCTCAAACATTCTTAATCCATTTTCTTCCATCCTAATATATTTCTTCTCGCTTCCTAAATTCTCTTCAAAGATTCTTAATCTATTTTCTTCCATCTCTCCTATTTTAATTTCTTCTTTATTCTAGCTTCCTAAATTCTCTCCAGACATTCTTGTCTATTTTCTTCCACCTCTCCTATTTCAATTTCTTCTTTATTCTCGCTTCTTAAATTCTCTTCAAACATTCTTGTCTATTTTCTTCCATCTCTCCTACTTTAATTTCTTCTTTATTCTAACTTCATCAAGTCTCTTCTAACCTTCTTAGTCTATTTTCTTCCATCTACCCTATTTTTCTCTTCAAACATTCTTAATCTATTTTCTTCCATCTACCCTATTTTTCTCTTCAAACATTCTAGCTTCATCAAGTCTCTTCATTCTTAATCTATTTTCTTCCATCTATTTTAATTTCCATGTATCCACTTAAGGGGGGGGGGGCGGAGGCGGAATTTCTAAATAAGGGAAATCCCAGCGCTG
>NW_020869598.1:246708-250691 GCF_003789085.1 Penaeus vannamei | reverse complement strand
AGAGAGAGAGAGAGAGAGAGAGAGAGAGAGAGAGAGAAGAGAAGAGAA
Organism: Penaeus vannamei; assembly: GCF_003789085.1. Classification (NCBI taxonomy): domain Eukaryota; kingdom Metazoa; phylum Arthropoda; class Malacostraca; order Decapoda; family Penaeidae; genus Penaeus; species Penaeus vannamei. The sequence goes on along the minus strand of NW_020869598.1, from coordinate 250,643 downwards.
AGAATAATATATTTACAATCCCCTTGACCTTCAGAACAGTTGTCTTAAAGATTCAAAGGTTTTGCAGATGATCCGAGCCACTGTGATTTTACACAAAATACAGAACTGGAGAACAAAGATAGAAAACAATAATAACTACAGCATGGTTAAAACGAAAAGGGCATAACACAGACCAGACCGAAAAGTTTTTTATTTTATATACAAAACGAGAAGAAAGAGAAAACAAAAATGAATGATAAAATAATAACAGGTGAGATGCACAGTAAACCCAAGGACATGAAGAGGGTGTAATGAAGACCAAACTAGCTATCTCAGAAATTATGTTACAATAACGCTGTCATTACGTAGGCGACTAAACAAAGAGAACATTTTTTTCCTTTATAATGTATTTTATAGGCCCTTGCTTCAAATGCTAATAAAAGTAAACAACACACACACACACACACACACACACACACACACACACACACACACACCACACACCACACACACACACACACACACACACACACACACACACACACACACACACACACACACACACACACACAATCAAACTCCCACTTACCTTTTCTTTGCAAGTGCGACGCTGGGCTCTAAGTGTTGACAGAGAGCGCCTCCGAGTTCCTTTGTTTGAATATAATCCTTTCGCTGTGGCTTCGGGAGTCCTTTGTCTCTCTGACTCCACGTAGGACGGCGAGAGGAGGGCCCTGCGTGTGCTATTGAGGACAAGCTTCTTTCACATAGCGTGCCACTGTTAATTGCTGCAAAGCCTATTGTAAGTGCGAACAAAGAGCCATGTCGCTGGATGCTCTGGCATTCTTCGGAATCTATTTATCTATCTGCGTGATTGTTTGTCTCTATCCCTGGTTCAGTCAGTCTATCTCTCACTTGCACTGTTTTTTTTTTTTTTTTTTTTTTTTTTTTTTTTTTTTTTTTACTGTCTGCATTGCGCGTAAATGCAAGTGACGCGTTAGGAATCCACCCCCACCCCTCCTCTTTCTTTCTCTCTCTCTTTCTCTCTCTCTCTCTCTCTCTCTCTCTCTCTCTCTCTCTCTCTCTCTCTCTCTCTCTCTCTCTCTCTCTCTCTCTCTCTCTCTCTCTCTCTCTTCTCTCTTTCTCCCTCTCTCTCTCTCTCTCTCTCTCTCTCTCTCTCTCTCTCTCTCTGAGTAATTAATTCACGTAATTAATCCTCACAAGGCAAAGTTCACTTGCCAAACTTAGACGAAACTTCAACATCACGAATAAAGACATCAGTAGCTTTGCAAATGCAATTCACGGCAAGTCCTTTTGTTAAAGTTCATGATTGTCTGAAGCAGGTGAAGGAATCTTGTGCATACACATGAGGAATGGAAAAAGAAAGTTTTGTCGATACTTTGACGAAAGATTAGGAAGACAAAAAGAGATGTTGCTTTGAAGACTTAAGATTATAATTTGCAAGCCCAATGGTAGGTTTCCTAACAGCTTGTGATAAAGTATGTTTTATAGAAGTATTAGATGTTCTAGATAGCACCATCTGAAAAAAAAGTTGCATCACATTTATTTTCTTTTATGGCTTTGTAGAATGTATCAGACAAACTCCGGGAGTGGAAAAATAAAGCAAACTGTATATCAATCAACTGCAATATATATTAAAGACTTTTCGAGAGAAAGTTACAAAGAAAAATAAATACAATAAAGAAAGAAGATGAATAAAAGCTGACAATATCCTCTTGAAAAATAAATTACACAGACTTCAAGATATCTCCAGATGGTGAGAGAAAGAGAGAAAGAAGAAGAACAGATGTCATTTATTTAGCATATTGCCAAATTATCAAATTTTTATTAATGATAACGATATTCATGATAGATATAGTAATACTAATAATGATATTAATAATAATGATAATGATAATAGTGATAATGATTATTATTATAATGATACTGATAATGATGAAGATAATAACAAAGCTAAAAGCACTCAGAGACCGCATACCTCTGCCAAGGCAATAGGGTCACTAATGCAATTAAAAATATTCGCACTTGAAGAATTGCACAGGTGAAGTCCGTAAACATAACCTCCTTGGAGATAATGATGAAAATACTAGTTACCCCTATTGCAGTGTCAATGGGGTAGATATTATTATTGCTGCGTTGGCAATAGGGGTAGCTGATGCAATATTTTAATAATTCCTGAACCAGGATCAGGATCCAGATCACCACAAAAATAATGGAATCTAGGTTAAGCTAAGACACACATCTGCTCATAACTTTTTGAGTTATTCTTCTAACCAATGAACAAACAAACTAACGCAACCGAAATCATAACGTTTGTGGCGGAGATAATAATAATAATAACGACAATAAATATAATGATTATAATAATAATGACAAAGAACAACAATGAAAATGATAATAGATCCAAGGTTTATCAATTATATATAAAAAACAAACTCAGCCCCTTTCCCACAGCTGATTCCTTCCTCCTCCTTCACAAACCTCGCCGTGTCTTTTCTGTATCCTGATACAGCACTCAGCCCCCGCAAGCCCTCCCTAGATGATGCTCACTCAGTGTGCTGTATGGCGTGTGTGTGTACGCTCACATAGCGTGCAAATCACGTGCGTGTGTATGTATGTATGGCTGTATGCGCGCGCGCGCGTGTGTGTGTGTGTGTGTGTGTGTGTGTGCGTGCGTGCGTTTGCGTGTGTGTGTGTGTGTGGGCGGTTGTGTGCATGGGTGAATATCACTCTTATCAGGGTACTGGCTTTACCCTCCCCCTTTATCTACCAAGTGGTATTAATACGCTTTGTTGATTGAAATAAGGTTTGGGAATTGTGCTTACTGACTGTGAGCTCGGTGTTCACATGTTATTTCATCTATTCTTCTTTATTCTCTTTTTAATAAAATATATTTCTATTGTGTTTCAGTGTTTATATTTATTGTTCTATTTTCATTTTAATGTTTAGAACATCACGGCTTCCCGCGGCCATTTTTGTACTGCTTTGAAATAAACATTCTTTGTTCTATTGCATTGCGGGGTGTTTCTTAAATCATCCTCTGGTATTTATATGTATATATATATATATATATATATATATATATATATATATATATATTATATATATATATATATATATTTATATATATATATATATATATATATATATATATATATTATATATTTATATATATATATATATATATATATATATATATATATATATATATATATATATGTGTGTGTGTGTGTGTGTGTGTGTGTGTGTGTGTGTGTGTGTGTGTGTGTGTGTGTGTGTGTGTGTGTGTGTGTGTGTGTGTGTGTGTGTGTGTGTGTGTGTGTGTGTATTGTATATATATATATATATATATATATTATAATATATATATATATATATATAATATATATATATTTATTTATATATAAGTAATAAGTGTTTGGCACTTATTACTAAGTGCCAAACAGCTTCAGCTAAGGAACCTAAAGAGGCAGAAAGTATTGAGCCAAGTGACGGTATTAATCAAAGACAGAGCTGGACCTTACAAAATTGCACCTATCCATTCTCCACATGTCATATGTAGCCTGTGGATCTCCTGCTTGACAGTATTTCTTTCTTACGTCTTCTACTCCTTTCATTTCACATTCCTCCTGCGCCCTGTACTTTTCATATGCTTGCCTATCCCTTCCTCTTCTTCCTTATTTCTTTACTCAGTGTTTTAGTGATTTTAATTTCTAATATAACCCTTCATCTCTAATCCTGGAACATTCAAATATTCCCGCCGTGACATCCCACAGGGTCATATCCCCTAAGAACATCAATAGTAGTACGGAAGGTTGACATCAGAGCGCGGACTTACCCTACGGATGCCCACTGACCTTCATGGGAGGACCTTGGCCCTTAAGGTACCCTTCTGGGGGCTCCTAGGGGACACATGTCCGGACACCACATGCCCTCGG
>NW_020869598.1:217169-221151 GCF_003789085.1 Penaeus vannamei | reverse complement strand
GAGAAGAGAGAGAGAGAGAGAGAGAGAGAGTTGTGAAGCTTTTAAAAGAAAATGAATTATAACTATAGGAAGGATTTTTGTGTCACTTCAGAGGTATACGAAAAAGGAACAATAAAAATAAATTACTTTTATGCATGAACGGAAGAAAATATATCCGTGTAGAAGTTTTACAGGCGAGTGAATAATAAAATATAATAAAAATAACTTTTAAATCACTTCAAAGATTAATAAAAGAACGTAAATTTTTCTTTCATAACTACTATATATTACATTGATAAAAGAGAGAATAGAAATAACATAATAACTAATAAAATCAATAACAGAAGAAAGAAGCCGAAACCCATTGAATTATTGGCCAAGCGTGAACGAAATATCTTTCTGAACTGCGTTACAAGGGCGCCTGGTCCGGTTGAATATTCATAAGTATGGAGATTGTCCCGCCATCGTGGTTGGTCAGTTTCAAGGGATCACGGGCCCAAAATATTTAACATAATCGTACTTTGAAAGATTCTAGTGAAAGGAAGAGAGAGTATTTATACTTATACTTACGCGTGTGGATCTGTTTGTTTAATATATACTCGACTTAACCACGAAATGAATGAATACGTGAGGTATGATTCCGTCAGCCATCAATTTTTTTCCCGCCAACTTCGCTCCGTCTCGAAATCCAAGATGGCGACCGAAGGAGAGTACGAACCGTCAATATTTCATTCGTTGAAGTAACATGATTCCCCGAATTACTTTTCCCCTCATACTTCATGTTTCTGAGAAAAAAAAAAAAAGTTTAAGATTCAGAAGAAAAGGAAATGGCAGAAGAGTTATGTCTCTATGTATATATGTATATTTTCATTTTTTTTTATTGCTTACACTTAAACATAGTTTATGTTTATGCGTATAGATAAATAAGATAGATAAATAGTCTCTCTCTCTTTCTTTAACTTCCCGTAGTCTCTCTCTTCTCTCTCTCTCTCTCTCTCTCTCTCTCTCTCTCCTCTCTTCTCTCTCTCTCTCTCTCTCTCTCTCTCTCTCTCTCTCTCTCTCTCTCTTCTCTCTTCTCCCTCTCCTTCTCTCTCTCCTCCTTCCCTTCCCCCCCTCCCTCCCTCCCTCCCTCCCTTCCCTCCCTCCCTCTCCTTCCTCTCTTTCCCTCCCCTCCTTCTCTTTCCCTCCCTCCCTCTTCTCTCCCTCCTCTCTCTCCTCCCTCCCCTCCCTCTCCCTCTCCTTCTCTCTCTCCCCTCCCTGTCATTCTCTCTCTCCCTCCCTCTCTCTATCTATCTCTCTATCCATCTCTTTCTCCATCTATCACACATACGTTACTCCGCACATATACGTTCCATCCTCGACCGAGCTAAGTGTCCGAAAGCGTCCAAAATTGGCCTCGAAAAGCCGCATTTAAGTATTAATAATTCTTTCGAGATAAATGAAGCTCAGACGTGACTGCTCTAAAACCTTGAGGGATTTTATAAAGATATATTTATTCGATATGTCCTTTCTGCCTTTTTTTTTTTTTTTTTTTTTTATTTTTTTTTTTTCTCGAAAAAAAAAATCGTCAGGATTTTCGTTCTATTTTCGTTTTGTTGTTTGTGTTTTTTTTTGTTTTTGATGATTTATGATTCTTCGAAATGTTTGAAATTCGTGTTCTGTTTTTTTTTTTCTCTCTTCTTTTATTTTTTATTTCTCTTTGATTTTTAATTCTTCTTTCTTTCTTTTTTGCTGTTTGCGTTTCCTCACTCCTTTTATTTACCTTCTTCCCGTTTTCGTTCTTTTGATTTCAAACTTTTTTCGTCTTTCTTCTATTCTTTTTTCTCTTCCTTCTTCTCTTACTCCTTTTCCTCCTTCGTCATCCTCTTCTTTATCTCCTTTATTTTCTTCCTTCTTCCTCCTTTCTTTTCCTCCCCATCATTTCTTCCCTCCTCATTATTTTTCCTCCCTCCTTCTTCCCTCCTCATTATTTTTCCTCCCTCCTTCCCTCCCTCCCTCTCCTCTTTCTCTCCTCCTCCTCCCTCCCTCCTCCCTTCCCTCTTCCCTCCCTTCCCTCCCCTCCCTCCCTCCTCCCTCTCCCTCCTCCCTCCCCTCCCTTCCTTCCCTCCTTCCCTCCCTCCTCCCTCCCTCCTCTCCTCCCTTCCTCCCCCTCCTTCTCTTTCTCTCTCTCTCCTTCAGTGACCTCCGTTGACTCCTGTGAACGCGTGTGTGACTATGAATAATTAATGATATTCACTCTCGCATTCCTCCATCGTTTAAGATGAACTGATATGCACTCACTCACTTACTCACTGATTTATTCATTCACTCACTCACTCACTCACTCACTTCTCACTGATTTAATTCAACTACTCACTCACTCACTGATTTATTCATTCACTCACTCACACTCACTGATTTATTCAATTCACTCACTCAACTCACTGATTATTCATTCACTCACTCACTCACTGATTTATTCATTCACTTCACACTCATTCACTCACTCACTCACTCACTGATTATTCACTCATCACTCACTCACTGATTCACTCACTGCTGATTTATTCATTCACTCACTCACTCACTGATTTATTCATCACGATCACTCACTCACTCACTGATTTATTCATTCACTCACTCACTCACTGATTTATTCATTCACTCACTCACTCACTGATTTATTCATTCACTCACTCACTCTGATTTATCATTCACTCACTCACTCACTGATTTATCATTCACTCACTCACTCACTGATTTATTCATTCACTCACTCACTGATTTATTCATTCACTGATTTATTCACTCACTCACTCACTCACTGATTTATTCATTCACTCACTCACTCGCTGATTTATTCACTCACTCACTCACTCACTGATTTATTCATTCACTCACTCACTCACTGATTTATTCATTCACTCACTCACTGATTTATTCATTCACTCACTCACTGATTTATTCATTCACTCACTCACTCACTGATTTATTCATTTCACTCACTCACTCACTCACTGATTTATTCATTCACTCACTCACTCACTCACTGATTTATTCATTCACTCACTCACTCACTGATTTATTCATTCATCATCTCACTCACTGATTTATTCATTCACACTCACTCACTGAATTTATTCATTCATACTCACTCACTGATTTATTCATTCACTCACTCATCACTCACTGATTTATTCATTCACTCACTCACTCACTGATTTTATTCATTCACTCACTCACTGATTTATTCATTTCACTCACTCACTGATTTATTCATTCACTCACTCACTCACTCACTGATTTATTCATTCACTCACTCACTCACTCACTGATTTATTCATTCACTCACTCACTCACTGATTTATTCATTCACTCACTCACTCATTCTCACTCACTGATTTATTCATCACTCACTCACTCACTGATTTATTCATTCACTCACTCACTCACTGATTTATCACTCACTCACTCACTGATTTATTCATTCACTCACTCACTCACTGATTTATTTTCTCACTCACTGATTTATTCATTCACTCACTCACTCATGATTATTGATTCACTCAACTCACTCACTGATTTATGATTCACTCACTCACTGATTTATTCACTCACTCACTCACTCACTATTTATTGATTCACTTCACTCACTCACTGATTTATTCATTCACTCACTCACTGATTTATTCACTCACTCACTCACTCACTGATTTATTCATTCACTCACTCACTGATTTATTCATTCACTCACTCACTCACTGATTTATTCATTCACTCACTCACTCACTGATTTATTCATTCACTCACTCACTCACTGATTTATTCATTCACTCACTCACTCACTGATTTTATTCATTCACTCACTCACTCACTGATTTATCATTCACTCACTCACTCACTGATTTATTCATTCACTCACTCACTCATCTGATTTATTCATTCACTCACTCACTCACTGATTTATTCATTCACTCACTCACTCACTGATTTATTCATTCACTCACTCACTCACTCACTGATT
>NW_020869598.1:204669-209669 GCF_003789085.1 Penaeus vannamei | reverse complement strand
AAAAAATGTGTATAAAGCTATCTTGTATAAAAATTGTATAAGAAATCAAAACAAATTGTATAAGAAATCTTAAAGAAATCTTGTATAAGAAATCTTAAAGAAATCTTGTATAAGAAATCTTAAAGAAATCTTGTATAAGAAATCTTAAAAGAAATCTTGTATAAGAAATCTTGTGTATGGAGAAATCTTAAAGAAATCTGTATAAGAAATTAAAGATATCTTGTATAAGAAATAAAGAAATCTTGTATAAAAGTCTTGTTGTATAATAAAAAAATCTTGTATAAAAAATCTTGTTCCATAGGAAAAATAAAACAAAATGTATAAAGAATTGTATAAGCATATCGTGCTGTATAAAAAATCTCGCTGTGTAACGCATGTCAAGAAGTCCAGCATTTTGTAAGCTAAAAAAAAAGGAAAAAAAAAAATGTCTACGGTAAATTGATTAGCATCACCCGACTTGACAATAATAAAAAAGATAAACAGAAAAGAGTAGGAAGAATCACAAAAAAAGAAAAAAAGGAAAAAAGAAGAGGAAATCGAAAAAGAAAAAAAACAAAAGAAAAGGATATCGAAAAAGAAAAAAAGAAAAAGCAAAAACAAGTCAAAAAAAAAAGAAAGAAAAAAAAGCCAGCATGAAGACCCCCCCATGACCCCAACCCAACCCGGGACGATTCGAAAAGAAAAAAAAGAAAAAAAGAAAAGGAAATCGAAAAAGAAAAAAAAAGAAAAAGCAAAAACAAGTAAAAAAAAAAAAAAAAAAAACAGCCAGCACGAAGACTCCCCATGACCCCAACCCAACCCAGGGACGAATCGAAAAAGAAAAAAAGGGAAAAAAGAAAAGAAAAGGAAATCGAAAAAGAAAAACAAAACAAAACAAAACAAAAACAAGTCAAAAAAAAAAAAAAAAAAAAAGCCAGCACGAAGACCCCCCCCCCATGACCCCAACCCAACCCGGGGACGGATCCCATGCCACTACCCCCCTCCCCCCAGGCCATGACGACCCCGGGGCCTTGCAAGCGCCTGGTCACTGCCGGCGGAGCAACGACCCCGAGAGTCATCAACGAAGGTCGTTTCGCTCAGTGCCTCAGTGACCCTGCTTGACCCCGGAGAAGCTCATCTCTTTTACTTTTTTTTTTTTTTTTTATTTTTCATTTTTCATTTATTTTTTTCATTTATTCATTTATTTTATTCATCTATTTATTCATCTTTTTTGGATAAAAAAAAATCTTGTATAAAAAATCTCTATAAAATAAGATCTTGTATGGAAGAAAAATTGTATAAAAAAAATCTTTTATAAATAAATCTTGTATGGAAAAAAAATTGTATAAGAAAAATCTTGTATAACGCAGGTCAGGAAGTCTAGCCTTTTGTAAGGTAACAATAAAGAAAAGGTAAGAAAAAAAAGAATGAAAAAAAGAGAGAAAAATACGATATATAGATTAGTATCACCAAACCTAACAGAATAATACTCATGAAAGAAAAATAATAAAAGCAAAAGAAAAAAGAAAAAGAAAAGAAAAGGAAAAGACAAGGAAGGCTAGCAAAAAAAGGAAAGAAAAAGAAAAAAAGAAAATAAAAGCAGACGAAAAAGAAAATAAAAAAAGGAAATAGAAAAAGAAAAAACAAAGAAAAGGAAATCGAAAAAAAGGAAAAAAAGAATCGAAAAAGAAAAAAAAGAAAAGAAATGGAAATGAAAAAAAAAAAAACAAAATAAAAGGAAATCGAAAAAGAAAAAAAAAAAGAAAAGAAAAAGAAATCGAAAAAGAAAGAAAAAAAAAGCAAAAAACAAAAAAAGAAAGAAAGAAAAAGAAAAAAAAAAACAGCACGAAGATCCCCCATGACCCCAACCCAACCCGGGGACGATTCGAAAAAGAAAAAAAAAAGAAAAGGAAATCGAAAAAGAAAAAAGAAAAAAAAAAAAAAAAAAAAAAAAAAAAAAAAAAAAAAAAAAAAAAGCCAGCACGAAGACCCCCCCCCCCATGACCCCAACCCAACCCGGGGACGGATCCCACGCCACTACCCCCACCCTCCCCCCCAGGCCATGACACCCCCGGGGCCTTGCAAGCGCCTGGTCACTGCCGGCGGAGCAACGACCCCGAGAGTCATCCACGAAGGTCGTTTCGCTCAGTGCCTCAGTGACCTTGCTTGACCCCGGAGAAGCTCATCTCTTTTACTTTTATTCTTTTTTTCATTTATTCATTTATTTTTATTCATCTATTCATTCATCTTTTTGGATTAAAAAAACGTATAAAAATCTTTTATAAATAAATCTTGTATGGAAAAAAAAATCTTGTATAAAAAAATCTTTAAAATAAATCTTGTATATTTTATAAATAAATCTTGTAATGGAAAAAAATTATATAAATAAATCTTGTATGGAAAAATCTTGTATAATCATAAATAAATCTTGTATGAAAAAATCTTTTATTAAATAAATCTTGTATGAAAAAATTGTATAAAGAAAAATCTTGCTGTATAACGCAGGTCAGGAAGTCTAGCCTTTTGTAAGGTAACAATAAAGAAAGGTAAGAAAAAAAAAGAATGAAAAAAAGAGAGAAAAATACGATATATATTTTAGTATCACCAAACCTAACAGAATAATACTCATGAAGAAAAGAATAAAAGCAAAAGAAAAAAGAAAAAAAGAAGGAAAAAGACAAGGAAGGTTAGCAAAAAAAAAAAAAAAAAAAGAAAAAAAGAAGAAAATAAAAGCAGACGAAAAGAAAAAAAGTAGAGAAAAGGAAATCGAACAGAGAAAATAGAAAAAAAAGAATCGAAACAGAAAAACACAAGAAAAGAAATGGAAATCGAGAAAGCAAAGACAAAAAAAATAAAAGGAAAATCGAAAAAAGGAAAGGAAATCGAAAAAGAAAAAAAAGGAAATCGAAAAAAACAAAGAAAAGGAAAGAAAAAGGAAATCGATAAAAGAAAAAACAAAAAAAGGAATCGAAAAAGAAAAAACAAAGAAAAAAAGAAGAAAAACAAAGAAAAAGGAAATCGAAGAAAAGAAAAAAAAAAAAAAAGCCAGCATGAAGACCCCTCGTGACGGCGGAGCAACGAACCCCGAAAAAAATCAACAAAAAGAAAAAAAAAGTAAGAGAAAAGGGAAAAAGAAAAAAAAAAAACAAAGAAAAGGAAAATCGATAAAAGAAAAAACAAAGAAAAGGAAATCGATAAAAGAAAAAACAAAGAAAAGGAACATCGGAAAGAAAAAAAAAAGCCAGCATGAAGACCCCTCGTGACGGCGGAGCAACGACCCCGAGAATCATCAGCAAAAGAAAAAAAAGGAAAACTAAGAAAAAACAAGAAAAGAAAAGGCAGACGAAGAAGAAAAAAAAGTAAGAGAAAAGGAAATCGAAAAAGAAGAAAAAAAGAAAAAGAAAAGGAAGACAGCGAAAACAAGAAAACGAAATCGAAAAAAGAAAAAAAGAAAGAAATCGAAAAAGAAAAAAAAAAAAAAAGAAAAGGAAATCGGAAAAAACAAGAAAACGAAATCGAAAAAGAAAAACAAAGAAAACGAAAAAGAAAAAACAAAGAAAAGGAATCGAAAAAAAAAAACAAAAGAAAAGGAATAAAAGAAAAAAAAAGAAAAGGAAATCGAAAAAAAAAAAAAAGGAAATCGAAAAAGAAAAAAACAAAGAAAAGGAATCGAAAAAGAAAAAACAAAGAAAAGGAAATCGAAAAAGAAAAAAACAAAAAAGGAAATCGATAAAAGAAAAAACAAAGAAAAGGAAATCGATAAAGAAAAAACAAAGAAAAGGATCGAGAGAAAGAAAAAAAAGCCAGCATGAAGACCCCTCGTGACGGCGGAGCAACGACCCCGAGAATCATCAACAAAAGAAAAAAGGAAAACTAAGAAAAACAAGAAAAGAAAAGGCAGAACGAAAAAGAAAAAAAAAGTAAGAGAAAAGGAAATCGAAAAGAAAAAAAAGAAATCGAAAAAGAAAAAAAACAAAGAAAAGGAAATCGAAAAAGAAAAAAAGGAATCGAAAGAAAAAAACAAAGAAAAGGAAATAAAAAAAAGGAAATCGATAAAAGAAAAAAAAAAGAAAAGGACATCGAGAAAGAAAAAAAAAGCCAGCATGAAGACCCTCGTGACGGCGGAGCAACGACCCCGAGAATCATCAACAAAAAGAAAAAAGGAAAAACTAAGAAAAAACAAGAAAAGAAAAGGCAGACGAAGAAGAAAAAAAAGTAAGAGAAAAGGAAATCGAAAAAAAAAAAAAAAAGGAAAAAAAAAAGAAAAAAACAAAGAAAGGAAATCGAAAAAAGAAAAAGGAAAAAGAAAGAAAAAAACAAAGAAAAGGAAATCGAAAAAAGAAAAAAAAATGGAATCGAAAAAGAAAAAAACAAAAAGGAAATCAAGAAATCGAAAAAGAAAAAAACAAAAAGGAAATCGATAAAAAGAAAAAAACAAAGAAAAGAAATCGAAAAAAAAAAACAAAGAAAAGGACATCGAGAAAGAAAAAAAAGCCAGCATGAAGACCCCTCGTGACGGCGGAGCAACGACCCCCGAGAATCATCAACAAAAAGAAAAAAGGAAAACTAAGAAAAAACAAGAAAGAAAAAGGCAGAACGAAAAAGAAAAAAAAGTAAGAGAAAAGGAAATAAGAAAAAAAGGAATCGAAAAAGAAAAAACAAGAAAAGGAATCGAAAAAAGAAAAAAAAAGAATCGAAAAGAAAAAAAAAAAACGAAAAAGAAAAAAAAGGAAAAAAGAAAAAAGAAAAAAAAAAAAGAAAAGGAAATCGATAAAAGAAAAAAAAGGAATCGAAAAAAAAAGAAAAAAAAAAAGAAAAAAGGAAATCGATAAAAGAAAAAACAAAGAAAAGGAAATCGAGAAAGAAAAAAAAAGCCAGCATGAAGACCCCTCGTGACGGCGGAGCAACGACCCCGAGAATCATCAGCAAAAGAAAAAAAAGGAAAACTAAGAAAAAACAAGAAAAGAAAAGGCAGACGAAGAAGAAAAAAAAGTAAGAGAAAAGGAAATCGAAAAAGAAGA
>NW_020869598.1:189669-194669 GCF_003789085.1 Penaeus vannamei | reverse complement strand
GATAACAATAGTTACAAACAATAAATAATAATGATGATGATGATGAGAATATGATAATGATAATAGCAATAATATAATGATAATAATAATAATAATAATATAATAATAATTAATAATAAAAAAATGAAATAATTATAATAATAATAATGATAATATCATAATAATAATAAAGTAATAATAATAGTGATAATGATAATGATTATACTGATGATTGATATTATTATCATAATAATGATAATGATAATAGTAAGAATGATTAAAATAATAATAATTATAATAATAGTTATAATGTAAAGAATACAAATAATAATGATAACGATGATAATGATAATATAAATAATAACAGTAATAATGATAGTAACAATGATAGTAATAATGATAATGATAATAATAATGATAAAGATAATGAAAATAATGATGATAATAATGATAATAATAATGATAATAATAATAATAATGATAATAATAATAATAATAATAATAATAATAATAATAATATAATAATAATAATAATAATAATAATAATATGATAATAATAATAACAATAATAATAAGATAATTGATGATAGTATTAATATAATGATAGTAATAATAATAACAATAATGATAATAATGATGATAATAATATAAAGTAATAACAATAATAATAGTAATAATAATGATAATGATAATAACGGTAACAGTAATAATGAAGGTGATGATAGTGAAAAAATGATAACAGTAATGATATAAAACAAATAAAAATGTTAAAAGTAATGATATTGGTTTGATAATAATACTTATAAAATTATATGATAATGATGATGATGATGATGATAATAGTAATAACAATGGTAATGATAATGATAAATAATAACAATAATAATAATAATAATAATAATAATAATAATAATAATAATAATAATAATAATAATAATAATAATAATAATATAATATATAATAATAATAATAATAATAATAATAATAATAATAATAATAATAATGAATAATAATTATGATAATAAACAATAATGAAAATAATGATAATAATGATAATAATAATGAATGTAATAATGATAATGATAACGATAATAATAGTAATAATAATATTAATGATGATAATAATAATAATGATAATAGTAATAATAATAATGATAATGATGATAATATAAAAAATAATGATGATAATAATAATAATAATGATAATTATAATAATAATGGTAATGATAAGAAAAATGACTGTGATTTTGATAAAGATAATTGCAATATAGATCAGAATTAGAGAGTATTGATAAATGTTCATCTCCAGTAGAACAATTTTCAAAAAGAAAATGTCTTTCCTATTTTCCAGGACCTCATTGTTTTACTTAATATTTAAAACGACATTGTTCACTGTACAATATCTCTTTGTTGAGGTCCTATGAACGATTTCCCTAACTGGGTGTACACTACACACTTTTCTTGAGTGCTTATAGCTGTGTTGCACAATTTATTTATATAATCTTCACAGGTCTCTTATGTTCTATGTTATGTGTTCCGGAGTAAAGGAAAAGCATAGTTCAGTTTCTGTTCACTCACAAGCTACAATTACATCAACGAACGCAAGACACGGGATGGCGTTTGGGATAACAGAAATGTATATAGTTCGTGAATACACAGTGAACATGTACAGACCTTTTCAAGTGGATTGCACACAGACCTTGAAGGCAACGCTGGTACACGGAGTCCTCAAGGGTTGCTGAACTTGCACAGCTGATCAACCCGTTTTGCTCATATGTTGTATTTCATATTAATAACAACAACAACAATAAAATAATATAATAATAATAATAATAATAATAATGATGATGATGATGAAATGATAATTTAGGGTATTCTGTGACAGGCTCCTGTGACATCAGTTAAATTGTGGCTTGTCTGTTCATTGTGCTTCTAAACTACCCTCTGTGTGTGAGGAATGGCGGAGGCTACCATCCACTGGCAGCGCACAGTAATCGAACGCAGGTGAGCAAGATTGCTAGACAAGAACGCTACCACGGCACTATACAGCACACATTTCATGTTAGTCACGTGAACAACACTCATTCACGTACGTACGAATTTATCACACAAAAGGAAACATTTTTTCATCACTTTAGTCATACGTCTAGAATTATGAATGTGTGCGTGTGATTGCCTATGTTTGTGTTTAACAATCTCACGACTATGTTTGTTCATCTCGTGTTTGTTGGTCTTGTGACACTTTTAGGCCCATTTTCTGTGATGGACCACACTAGGGATAAAATCGTCAATATCTAGTCATACATGAATCTACACTATTATCAAATTGCAAAAAGACCAGTTCATGAGTCACGGGACAAAGGCAAACCATATGCTAATTTCCATCACATTCCATTGCGAACTATTTGCATAAACCTACAAAGAACACAAAAAAACTACTGAACGCCAACGAGAACATTACCCTCTCGTCATCACCATCATCAACAGGTACTATCATCACTGATAATGATGGCAATAAGTGTCCAAACTCACGATCGCCGACTTTGTCCATTCGCTGTTGCATTTGCAGTGGATTTCCGTTCTTTTCGCCGCTCCTGGACACGCGTTCGTTTTGCCTTTGTTATGGGCTAATGGGCATGTGATCTGCTGCACACGAGACCCAGTTTTTTTTCTACACACACACACACACATATGTGTATGTGTGTGTACATATACATATACATACATATGTATATGTGTAAGTGTATGCGTGTGTGTGTGTGTATATATATATATATATATATATATATATATATATATATATATATATATATATATATAATATATATATATATATATATATATATATATATATATATATATATATATATATATATATATATATATATATACATATATATATATATATATATATATATATATATATATATATATATACTGTATATATATGCATACATATAGACATATACATACATATATTTATACATATGTATATATATACTCATATATATCATATATATACACACATATACATATACAAGTGTGTATGTATCTGTGTGCGTGCGGGCGTGTGCGCTTGCCGTGCGTGTGTAAAAAAAAAAAAAAAAAAAATCGTATCGGCAGGAATCTACGGTCCCTGCTCGCCGTTTTTCAGTATCACGATGCAGACATGTCCAATAATAAGCTTACACTCTGAGGATTCCTCTCAGATAATGAAACAGAGGATCGAACGGCAATCAGACTTTAAGGGAAAGAGAAAGAGAATGAAAGAGAAAACGTCAAAAAAGAAAGATTTCGAGGGGTCACTAAAAATAATTCGTTTTCCGGGAGCACAAAAGAAGGCAGTATAACCAACAGCATATAGCCTGTAGCAGGAGAAAGGGAGTGCAACTGTTTATACCCAGTGTTTGTGTAGAGCCATGTCAGTGCCTGGGCAATAAATCTCAGGGCTCCGGAGTGCCTGGTTTAGAGCCACGACGTCGAGCGAATGTGGGCCTTAATGTACCAAATCCCAAAGCTTATCTCCTTTTCATTCTCTTTTATTCCTGTCCTCTTTTTTCCCCTATCCTTCTTCCCCTTCTCCCATTTTTCACTCTCACTTTCACCTCTCGTTTTCCCCCTTCTCTCTTTCACCTTTTTTCTCTCTCCCTCACCCTTCTTCCATTACTCATGAAGATAGATGCAAAGAGAAAACATTACTACATTTAAAGGTATGCTAATGATGAAAAAGTATATATGGATATACTAATCTATTACTCAGTATTAATACACCAACAGCGTCTTTGTTCATGTAAACAGTGACAAAAAGGACACAGTGAATTCTCTTAATTTTACTTAACTTTCAACTTCTCTGTGCGTCTAAAGTACACATGAAGATTGTTTAAGAATGAGAGGAATTTTCGAGCGATGATGCGCTGACACCAAATGAAATCAGTAGATCCTTTTCCCTATTCTGTACTATGCGGAAAGCCATAGAGAATAGTTTGCTGAAAGATTGGAAAGTCTAGATGAAAGATTGGAAAAGTTCTGACTGAAAGATTGGAAAATTTCTGACTGAAAGATTGGAAAATTTCTGACTGAAAGATTGGAAAATTTCTGACTGAAAGATTGGAAAATCAAAATTGCTGACTAAAATTTCTGACTGAAAGACCGGAAAAGTCTTGCTGAAAGTCTGGCTGCAATCTGACATAGGAGCCTAATTGAAAGTTTGATGAGTCCGACAATTGTGAAAGTCAAGCATAAGAAACTGGAAAGAACAATACAAAGAGTTTTATCGAAAGACTGGTAGAATCCGATATGGAAAAAATGTCTGATTTCTTAGAATAGTCCGAATGAGAAAAAAATCTGACTGAAGGATTGGAAAAGTCTTGCTGAAAGTCTGGCTGAATACTGACATAAGAGACTGAAACTGAAAGCCTGATAAGTCCAATATATTTAAACAATTCTGAAAGTCAAGCATAAGAAACTGGAAAGGGCAATACAAAGAGTTTTATGGAAAAAAAATGTCTGATTTCTTAGAATAATCCGAAGGAGAAAATGGGAGAGTCCGACCTCGCCATTTTCTGAGAAAAAAGGAAAAGTCTCACAAAAGGAAAGTCCGAAATGAGACATTGAAATGGTCATTTCCCTTCCCTTAACATCAATGGCAGAAGAATTATAAGATAAAATTGATAGTTACAAAGATTGGTTTTGATATCAGTTCTATTAATTCTTTTTTTAATTTAATAATTGATATTCTTTAATATATACATATTTTTTGATAATTCATGATGATAAGAATTGGTTTGGCTTTTCGTGTTATTTATTCTTGATGAATATAGTAAGAATAACTTACCTCGATAATCAATATCATTGCTATTGTCATTAATATGATCATTATAAGTTATCATAGTATCATTAATGCCAATCCTATCGTCATCATCACTTATTATTTACAAAAATCAAAGCATTTATAACAGACATAAGACCAATCTTTGCTCTGCCATTTTTTCCTCATATTTGTCATCATATTTATCACCAGA
>NW_020869598.1:151342-158842 GCF_003789085.1 Penaeus vannamei | reverse complement strand
TTTTCGTCCACGTTTCCCATCTTGCCAAGAAGTTTTCGAGAAGTCAAATTTAGTTTCCTTTTATCAGATAACATTCAAGTTCTAATGGAATATAGGCGAAATGTCTCGAACAGAAGCTTATCTCGACCGTAGGTGATTTGGCATTGTCGCTGGCTGGGTAACAATCATGAGGGTAATTATTATGATGATTATGATGATGGTGAGGATAATGATCGTTGTGATGATGATGATAAAAAAGTGATAATGATGATATCATTGATAACGTTAATGATGATAGTAGAAATAATGATTATAACTGATGATGAGGATTGATTATGAGGGTAATGATCATTGTGATGATGAGGATAATGATCATTATGATGATGATGATTACAAAAAGACATGATAGTGATTATATGAATGTAACGTTAATGATAACATTGACGATGATAGTAAAAATAATGATGATAATTCTAGTGATAAGGATAAAAGTAATGATGATAATGATAATAATGATAGTAATGATGATTATGATAGTCATGATGATAATATTGATGATTGTGATAATAATATTGATGATGATATTGATGATGATGATAATGATGGCAGATAAGTAATAATGGTACAAACAATAATTATGATAATAACAATAATAGTAATGATGATGATGATGATGATGATGATGATGAATAATAACAATAATAATAATAATAAGAATGATATAATAATGATATAATTATGATAATAATGATAATGATGTTATAATGATGATATCAATGATATTGATGGTGGTGATAATAACAATAATAATGATGATGATAATGATAATAATAACAAGGATGATAATGATAATATATAAAAAATGATTATGATAATGATGATAATGATAAAATTAGGATGATTAGTAATGGTAATGAAATGATATTATAATAATAATAATGAAAATGATAATAATAATGATAATGATAATGATAATGATAATGACAATGATAATGATGATGATAGTAATATAATAATGATAGTAAAGATAATGATAATAAGTCACTTTTTCTTTCTATACATATGTGTATACGAGTGCATGTGTGTGTGTGTGTGTTTATCTATCGATGTATGTATGCTCACATATATCACACATACGCACACACACACATACACACGCACACGCATATACATGTATATGTGTATGTTGTATATATAATATATATATATATATATATATATACATATATATATATATATATTATATATATATATATATATACATATATATATATATATATATATATATATATATATATATATATATATATATATATATATATATATATATATAATATATATATATATATAATATATATATATATATATATATATATATATAATAATATATATATACATATATATATATATATATATATATATATATATATATATATATATATATATATATATATATATATATATAATACTATACAGAATACCCACCCTACTGAGGGGAGGTAATATAGTCGGGAAGCAACTAATAAGCCTTTCTTGCGTGAACTTCCCTGGCATGGTCTTAATAATGGCACCATGCATGTATGTATGTACGCATGTATGTATGTATGTATGTATGTATGTATGTATGTATGTATGTATGTATGTATATAGGTATGTATGTGTGTATGTAATGTATGTATGTATGTATGTATGTATGTACGCATGTATGTATGTATGTATGTATGTAGTACGCATTATGTATATATGTATTATGTATGTTGTATGTGTGTATGTACGTATGTATGTATTTATGCATGCAAGTCTACGGTGTAATTGCACGTGTCCCTTTGTATATGCATGCGTGTCCGCGTGACTAAATGCGTATATCCGCCTATACGCACATACACGCTCATACCCCCTTAGATCTCAGCTCGCGTCCATGTTTAACCTCAAATATAGAATCACTAATTGGATGTAAAATCACAACAAATCCCCCCCCCCTTCCCCTCCCCTCCCTCTCCCCTCCCCCTCCCCCCCCAAGCCGCGACTAAGCAAAGTGACAAATGCAGGAGCCGGCGCTATGGTAATTAGTATTAGGAACCGTGTTAATTAATGCGCCACAATGCTCGCTTCAGCCGGTTAATTGCTCGGGCAGCCCAGCCGGTGTAGGGGGAAGGGGGGAGGGGGGGGGAGGGGGGTCCCTAGCGCACCTTTCAGCACTGGGGGGGGGAGGGGGGGACTCCTCGGCATCTGCGGTTTGATCAGCACTCGACTGGCAATTCCGATACGAGAAGCCAGCAATTACGGGGTGATTAGGTCCTTTCCGCCGTCGCGATTGGTAGTGGGTGAGGGGAGAAAGAGGGGAGGGAAGGGGAAGGGGAAAGGGAGAAAGAGGGAAGGGAAGGGAAGGGGAAGGGAAGGGGAAAGGGAAGGGGAAGGGGAAGGGAAAGGGGAGAAAGAGGGAGAGGGAAGGGGAAGGGAAGGGAATGAGGGAGGGGAAGGGGAGAAGAGGGGAGGGAAGGGGAAGGGGATGGGAGAAAGAGGGGGGAGGGAAGGGATGGGATGAGGGAAAGGGAAGGGGAGAAAGAGGGAGAAGGGGAAAAGGGGAAGGGGAGAAAGCGGGGAGGGAAGGGGAAGGGGAAGGGATAAAGGTAAGGGAGGTGAAAGAGGAAGAGGGAAGGGGAAAAGGAAGGAAAGGGGAAGGGGAAGAGGGAAGGGAGGAAAGGGGAAAAGGGAAAGAAGGGAAAGGGAAGCGATGGAGGAAGAGAATGGGGGAAGTGAAAGGAAAAGGATTGGGATAAAGGAATATAAAAACATAGGAAAAGGCGGGTAAGATGCCATGGGATAAGGGGGAGGGAAGAAGAAGGAGGGAAAGAGGAAAGGATAGGAATAAGGGAAAGGATGGAGAAGGAAAAGGAGTGAAGAAGGAATAGATAGGATTAGGGGAAGGAGGGAAGAGGAGGGGGAAAAGGAGGGGGAGGGGGAAAGAGAGGGGAATAGGGGGAAAAGGGAGAATAGGGAAGGGATAGGAGTAAGGAAAGGAGGCGAAGGGAAATGGGGAAGGAAGGGGAGAAGGAATAGAAAAAGAGGTAAGAGGTAAGGGGAGGGAAGAGAAGGGATAAGGGAGGAAAAAGGGGGAAAAGGAGAAGGGATAGGAGTAAGGAAAGGGAAAAGGGGAGGGGAAGGAGAAAGGAGAAGGGGAAGGGGGAAGGGGGATAGGAGAAGGGACAAAGATAGATAAAAGATAATAGAAAAGAAGGATGATAAAATAAAGATAAGCAGGAGGTAAGGAGAAGGAGGTATGGGAGAGGAAGTGAGGGGAAAAGGCTGAGCGAAGGAAGGGGATAGGGATAAGGGAAGAGAAGGATAACCAACGAGAGGAAAAGGGAGAGGGAAAGGGACAGAAACAGCAAAGGACGAGGGGAGGTAAGAGTATCCGAAGAGGGGTAATTGAATGAGAATGAAGGAAGGAGAAGGGACAAGAAGAAGACGAAGGGACAAGAGAATAGGTAGATAAGGAATGAAAAGGGATAGAGAAAGAGAACAAAGACAGAGAAGTGAGGTCGCTGGATAGAGGAAAATTAATACGGATGAGGAAGAGTACGAAGCAAGTGAGAAGGGAAGAAGAAAGGAAAGAGGAGACTAAGAGACTAAAAAGAGGAAATGAGAGAAAGAAAGGATAGAGGGAGAGCGAAAGGGGAAGAGGGACATGGGGTAGGAGGAGGGAGAAGAAGGATAGAGAAGAATAGGAAGAGAAGAGAAAAGGAATAGGAAGGAAGTCCTCGATCAAAGGGAAGGATTGCGTTGACATGTGTTCTGAATTAATTAAATCTGGGGGTAATTAATGGTAAGAACATGCATGGTCGACTTTCTATGGGATGTTCTTTTTAAAATATTTCCTCATCTTTTCGTATGGGACAGATGAGTTTTCTGTCTGTTGGCGCTTACGTTATTGCTTACAAAAAAATATTGTGGCCATAAACCAGTTGTACAAAATGCCCACACACACATACACACTTACACAAACACACATACACACATACACACACACTCACACACACACACACACACACACACACACACACACACACACACACACACATAAACACACTTTTTCATAGAGAAGAAAACTGTAAAATGCATAGGAGAGGTAAAAAATATCCAACATATTTGTAATCTTTATGTGCAAGTAAAATGATTATATTAATGTGTATCGGGTTTTTATTCTGATGTATCATTATATTTAATCAATTTAAGTTACAAGTTACAAATAAGCAAGTTGATTTGTGTTGCCATCTGTTTATATAACGTGAAAGTGCACAATTCTGTCTTATTTCATTTTTTCCTTCTTTTTCTGTTTTTGATTTTGTGTCTTTTACCTTTCTATTTCTTTTAAAAAATCATTTTTTTACGAGTTAAAAAAGATAAAAAGCTAAAACTCAGCTGATGATCTTGTACACGTCGCGACCTCCGGGTATTTAACCAAGAACCTTATCTTGAGTTTACGTCTGGTAACGCCTTGAATGCCAACGCTGAGGGCCAAGTCATTATTATTCATGGCACTGAAGGAACCGGGTGGACTGACGGCAGGTCTAGGCCTCCCCCTCCCTCCCTCCCTCCCTCAACCCTCTCCCTTTCGACGGCGGGTAGGAAGGGTCTAGGCCTCCCCCCCTCCCTCCCTCCCCTCGACCCTCTCTCCCTTTCGACGGCGGTAGGAAGGGTCTAGGCCCCTCCCTCCCTCCCCCTCCCTCAACCCTCTCTCCTTTCGACGGCGGGTAGGAAGGGAGGGGTGGGGGAGGAGGGGGGGAGAGAAGGGGAGGCTGAGAGGGGCACTGAGCCAATTCCGGATCAAAGGCTATGCTGTATAATGCATACACGTTAAAAGATCCAAGAGGGTTTAATGAAATTTTTCACTCTATGCTACGGTATAGGTGTTGGGGCAGAAATTGTTTTCCTTTTTTATTGTTCTTTTTTTTTCTTTTTCGTTTTTTTTTTTTTTCATTTCGAGTGTGATTATTATTCTGTGTAGCTTTAGAAGGTCTCCTATTATTTTTAGGTAAGTTTGGGTAGATCTGGTTTGATAAGCAAATAAATATTTTCTGCATAAACGTATTTATACACACAAACACAGATAGATAGACGCACATAGCCAACACACACACACACACACACACACACACGCACGCACACATGTAAATCACTTTGGAATACTAATTGCTGAATACTTCGTCTGTAATTTTCACACACACACACACACACACACACACACACACACACACACACACACACACGCACACACACACACACACACATCACACACACACACGATCAGTAAGAACATCGTAAAAAGTGTATTGGTATTTAATCTATCTATCTTATTTTATTTATTTTATATATTTTATTTATCTATTTTTTATTTATCTATCTTTTTTTTAATTTTTTTATTACGAGGCATACCATCACTTATTACGAACAAGAATCGCATCTACAACCAGATACCTACAACGAACTAACGCCCACAAGCCAAATTTAGTCCCTTTAGAGAGCCAGTGCTTTTAGGCCCTCATAATGACGATCATTATCTCCATAACATAACGCTTCGAGAATTAGCTAAAATAAACACGAGCTAATGGTTCCTTTGGGAAATCTTCCTCGATGCTCATTCTTATGCGACCTTCTTCCCCATTAACGAGTCCTCTATTACCCTTCATTCGTAGTGAATAACCACCTCCTTTATCGTATAATAAGAGGGATTGTTAAGGTCTTTGTTTCATTAAGATCCATATGCATTTGATAAGTCTTTATTCTAATGACACAAGGAGGTTGTATAATTATGTTTATCTTTTGCTAATAAGGGCATAAGAGAGGCATGTATAATTAGATTGAGATAATGGAATTAATTCTGGTATTTTTTAGGATGTATAGTGATAGGAAAGAGAATGAATGATGGAAATCTGAATATTGTTGTTGTTTAATGAATATCACAAGGAAGTCGTGTAATTATGTTTATCTTTTGCTAATAAGGGCATAAAAGAGGCATGTATAATTAGATTGAAGATAATAGAATTAATTCTGGTATTTTTTAGGATGTATAGTGATAGGAAAGAGAATGAATGATGGAAATTTGATAATTGTTGTTGTTTAATGAATATCACGAAAAAGAGATATTATCCGATTATCTATCACCCCGATGTTGATAGATAATCAAGGAATATCTCTTTTTTTATCTATCTTATCCGAATCGTGTCCTCGTATTGCTTTAGACAACGACTGAAATTAGGGCCTTGTTGCGCATGGAATCTCCAACCTGATTGAATATGCAACAAATGGCAATGAAATGATAATGACAAAAGCGAGGAAACAAATAGAAAAACCATTGAAGCAAATAGAAAATCGTTGTTCAAATGGGAACGCGTGCGATCAACGGATCCGAACACCGAGATGAATTAGGCCGTTATTGAAATACCAAATCCGACTTGATTTTAGCGATTCGGACAAGGTGACAGGCATCCAGAACTTTTAGATTTTCTTGATCATTTCGTTTCGTTACATTTTTCTTTT
Source organism: Penaeus vannamei (assembly GCF_003789085.1). Taxonomy (NCBI): domain Eukaryota; kingdom Metazoa; phylum Arthropoda; class Malacostraca; order Decapoda; family Penaeidae; genus Penaeus; species Penaeus vannamei. The sequence goes on along the minus strand of NW_020869598.1, from coordinate 152,323 downwards.
TTTTGTGATCTTAATTCATAGTTTTTAGTGTATTTTTCCTTTTTTTTTTTGTCTTTTGAATAGTTACTCTCATCCATTATTATTATTATCATTTTTTTTTTTTACAATTCTAATACACATTCCTCCTTTTGCTGTATTTTAAACGGTTCCTCTCATCTATTTTTTATAATTATAATTCATAGTTTCTAACGTCATTTCCTTTCTTTTTGGTCTTTGGAACATCCTCGTTTTTTTTAATAATTTTAATTCATAGCTTCTAATATCACTTTTCTCTTTTTTGTCTTTGGGACAGTTACTCTTATCTATTTTTTGTTGTTTTTGTGGTTCTAATTAATTGTTTCTAATATCCCTATCCTCTTTTTTTGTCTTTGAACAGTTACTCTCATCTATATTTTATATATATATAATATATATATATATATATATTATATATATATATATATATATATATATATATATATATATATATATATAATTCTAATGCATAGTTTATAATATCCATTCTCTCTTCTTTTTTGTCTCTGGAACAGGGTCTCTCATCAATTTTTTGTTGTTTTTTTTCTCTCATTCATTGTTTCTAATGTCCCTTTCCTTTTCTTTTTGTCTTTTATACAGTTCCTGTCATCTATTTTTAATATAATTCTAATTCATAGTTTCTATCCTTTTTCCTCTGTTCTTTCTTTTGTTCATTACACATCATAATTCTCTCGTAAAAAAAACTAATTTTTCATTTTCTTTCTCACAAACACACACACACACACACACACACTCACATGCACACACACACACACACACACACACACACACACACACACACACACACACACACACACACACACACACACACACACACACACACACACACACACTCACACACCAGACACACACACACCCACCCACCACACCACCCACCCACCCACACACACACAGACACACACACACAATCACTTCCACGACCATTTTCCTCCACCTTTTTCACAC
>NW_020869598.1:138288-143288 GCF_003789085.1 Penaeus vannamei | reverse complement strand
CTCTCTCTCTCTCTCTCTCTCTCTCTCTCTCTCTCTCTCTCTCTCTCTCTCATCTATATATATATATATATATATATATAATATATATATATTATATATATATATATATATCAGGTAAACAGTGTTCTTAAAACAAAGTTTCACCCTGAAACTGGGAACTAGAAAAAAACATTGGTGAACCAACATCAGCTGATCTCCCACCTGGCTAATTCCCAACGGCCAAATCAGCTGAGAGCCGGAGAATACTGAATGAGTAAACATTGTAGTATATGATTCATTCATCTTTCGTGAAGAATTCATGGAGTGATACAATTCTGAAGCATTTGGTCATTTTAAATTTAATGCGATCTTCCATGGTTCTTGAAAAGTCTTGAATAAATCAGTTCATTGATTAAAATTTTGATGAATGAAACACGTGGGAAAAAATGTTGGGAAACGAACCCAAAATAGTTCACGTCCTCCTGTTCCTTGATATTTGTTTCAGCGCGTAACAAATTAAATGTTTTATTTCTTTTTCATTGTTATCAATTTAAAATGCGGGTGAGTGGGAGGTTTCAGAGTCCAATTACTATTTATAACCGTGGCATTTTACATGATTAATCTACGCTGTTGAATCCTGTACTGGCCTTTTCATAAACAAAGTATTTTCCTTTATTACTTCATCACACTGTATACATCATTTCATCAGGTTTCATGTAAGAAATATATTCTTTTGGAACATACATTTTTCCTATACAAAATTTGTCTATTAACTGTAACTATTTCAAAGTAGGACTACGCATATCCAACGAAACACAGAGAACAGAACAATAGCGAAGATAATTTACCGTTGATTCCAATATGCTAGGAAAGGCAACTACAGATCGTGTATCGAATGCCGCTGTTGCCCTTTACGAAGAGACAAATGAGGCGACAGGACTCCCTCGCCTGTTAGTGTGATTCGTCGATAAACTTTTTTTTTTTTTTTTTTTTTTTTTTTTTTTTTTTTTTTTTTTTGGTTACTTATTGGAGGTTGTCTCTGTTTTTCTTGTGATATACGGCCGGTTTGTTAAAAAATTGCGCGAGGGCCGAACCAATGAATATTCGTAAATACAGACTTGCATATACAGAGAAATAAATGCATATCTGTCTATATATCTGATAGATATACATTTACATATATGTTTTCCCGTTTGATATGCATATCTAGACTGATAAATATGCATTTATTTCTTTATTTTTGCGTGTCAAGTATACGAATATTCTTTGGGTTGGTCCTTGAACAATTTTAACAAACCGACCGTTGTTGTTTAGGGGAGAAATCTTAATATTATGGAACGTTTTACTGTCAGGGTTTAAATGAAACGTTATGGCAGACCAATTATGGAAGGGGTCATAGTAAAAGCACAAATCAAATCATAATCTGTATGAAATATATCGCTTTTTCAGAAGGGAATCTAGCGTGCAAAAATACTCATTATGGTTTCATTATTTATGGGGATAAAATCATAATGAATTAGCAAGTGGGATATGATTTGCATTGCCAGTATTGGAGGCATAAATTTGAATGAATAATGATAGTTTAGCAATGATTCCGACTAAAATTTACGGTACATATCATGCTGTTCTGTAAAACAAAATGTATTAGAGCGATGATAAGAAACGTAAACAAATACAACTAAAAACAAAATAACGAACATTCTTTCACTGTCATTTACAATCAGCATTTCAACAATAGTACAATGAACTTTAAATAATTCCTGAACAATTTGAGAAAATATATATTCGATTTCCTGAAGTATTTACAACGTCTTATAAAACTTTTAATACTGTCTAACAAAGGCTGGTTGATTTTTTTTTTTTTTTTTTTTTTTTGGGGGGGGGGTGTTCAGGTTCTCGGTCTGTGTGTGAATAATCAGTAATTTGGTTATATGGAATAAATAGTGATGACTCATGCTCAGTAAGGTGAGATATTTAGACTAGTGAAAGGCTACATTTATCTTCTTTTCTCTCTCTCTCTCTCTCTCTCTCTTTATTTCTTTTTTGGGGGATAGATTGCCTCTCCCTCTCTCCTCCTCTCCCTCCTTCTCTCTCTCTCTTTCTCTTCTCCCTCTCTCTCTCTCTCTCTCTCTCTCTCTCTCTCTCTCTCTCTCTCTCTCTCTCTCTCTCCCTCTCTCTCTCTTTTCTCTATCTCTCTCTTTTCCAAGATTGGTCGCTTAATCTGAAAGTATTAAGAAAAACGAATTAAATACCACATAAAAGAAAGTATTGGAAAAAAAAACCTTCTAACCCGCTTGATGTAAACCTTATAATTGCTTTAGGCCAAAAATAGAGTATTGTTTGCACTCGAAAAGAGAGAGATCGAAAGTTTTTCCTCTCGAGAAAATGGGTTTCGGCGAAAGGACGGGAGGCGGAACCGATTGAAAAATGGGGGCAGATTTATCTTCGCCCTATTCGCCCGTACGGAGCGAAGTGTATTGCGAGTGTGAATGTGTGTGTGTGTGTGTGTGTGTGTGTGTGTGTGTGTGTGTGTGTGTGTGTGTGTGTGTGTGTGTGTGTGTGTGTGTGTGTGTGTGTGTGTGTGTGTGTTGTGTGTGTGTGTGTGTGTGTGTGTGTGTGTGTGTGTGTGTGTGTGTGTGTGTGTGTGTGTGTGTGTGTGTGTGTTATGCTATATGCATATATATGTATATATATATATATATATTATATATATATATATGTATATATATAATATATATGTATATATATATATACTATATATATATATATATATATATATATGTATATATATATATATATATATATATATATATATATATATATATATATATATATATATATATATATATATATATATATATATATATATATATATATATATATATATATATATATATATATATATATATATATATATATATATATATACATATATATATATATATATATATATATATATATATATATATATATATATATATATATATATATATATATATATATGTATGTACACACACACACACACACACACACACACACACACACACACACACACACACATATACATCGTATCGCTGTATATTTCATGTTACCTGTCAGAGCAGAACCTTAATTAAGTATAACACTGCCACCACTCCCTCTTTGTAAGAGGAGAAAGTCTTAGTAACTATTCACCTAATAATATAAGGATTTGATATAAACACAGTTAAATTACTCTCATTTACTAACAAATATTCAAATCAATTATATGTAAAAGGTAGAATTTATACAATGAGATATTGCACCTGCTCGCCGAGACACTACCGCCGTCGGTCCGCAAAGTCACGAGAAACACTAACTATGCACTCGCCTCACCAAGAGATAAGCTTGGAGTCTGTCGCACAGTCAATCCGCGATCCGTCTCCCCTCGTGTCTAGGTGACATCTGACCCCCCCCCTGAGGCACTCCGCCGCAGGCCGGTCACACATTTTCACTCGTGTTCGTTGTTTTTCATGTCGATTCGTTTTCAGTACGACACACACGCACACACACACACACACACATACACACACACACACACACACACACACACACATATATATATATATATATATATATATATATATATAAACATAGAGAAATAAAGGTTGAGATGTGGTGAAAACAACACGTCATGATGCTTTGTTGTTAGGGAACATTTTAGATATTTCATTTTTTATTTTGTTTGTTTTCTTGTTTGGCCCGTAGGTACAACAACGAAATTAGACATAGGTAATAGTTCCGGTGGTAGCAAATAATAGGTTGAGAATAAAATTATTTATTAGAGTAATGTGTAAGAAAGGAAAATTGTGAAGATTACAAGGAAGGGGAAAGGTTTTGTGTAAGTAAAATCATGATAAAATACTGGTATAATGTGGGGCGAGGATCTCATTTCCGTCTCATGTATGTCTTTATTTTGTTTATGTTAATGATTACTGATGTGTAATTAGTAGGAAAAGCAAGGTTATAGTGTCAACCTTAAATATGAATTAAATTAGTAAAGAATATTGCTTATAGATTTACACTATGATATGCCACCTCTTTGTTATTTGTTTATGAAATAAAATGCTAAAGGTTAAAAATGTTTATATGACCAATGTATAATTTGGCACACACTAAACAGGATGAATTCGATCCACCCCACGAGCCATAAGACCGTTAGTCACACATATATATGTATGTATGTATGTATTTATGCATGTATTTGTGTGTATGTGCGTATGTATATATATATATATATATATATATATATATATATATATATATATATATATATATATATATATATATATATATGTATATATGTATATATGTATATATAATATATATATATATATATATATATATATATATATATAATATACATACATACATACATATATATGTATATATATACATATAGACATATATAATATATAAATATATATATATACACACAGATATATATATACATATGTATATATATATACATATATATACATATATTTATACACACACACACAAATATATTTATGTATATGCATTTATGCATATGTGTGTGTGTGTTCATACAGGTATGTGTTTCCATCTATTTATATATGCATAAAACAGTTCCATCATCCAAATATTTACATTGTGAGCCAGAACTGAATCCCCTAAGCCTCTTTTCGCTCTCTTAAAGCAAGATCTGATTCCGTGTATACATAAAGCGAAGAAAAGATGAACTGAGACCTGGATTGCACTCCTCTGTTTACCGGCTCATCCGTCCAAGCTGGAGTTAAGCCGGATAAAATCTTCCGCGGGAGTAATGAAAATGCGCATTACTTCTCTCCTCGACGGGGCGGGAGGAGAGGAAACCGCGCGGGGAAGATAAATATTCATTTGTCGATTATGATGAAGTTCAGGAGAGTTTCCGAGACGGGAGGGATTCGTTGTGAGGGAGAGTGAGTTAGGGATGCCGGTGGGAGTGTTTTGGAGTGTGTGTGTGTGTGTGTGTGTGTTTGTGTGTGTGTGTGTGTGTGTGT
>NW_020869598.1:87500-90000 GCF_003789085.1 Penaeus vannamei | reverse complement strand
AAGGACAATTTGGTATGAAGAGAAGCTTCCTCTCTGTACACGTAAAAGCTGTGTCATGAAAAGCGACGTGGCCACAACAATATTTTTTTTCTTTGGCAAAATCATTGTCTTTCGTTAAACAGTGCTCTTCACTCTTTCTTGAAGACGCCCCTTTTCTTCTTTCTTTCTTTTTCCTCCATGTATGGATTCGGACTTCCTGAGTTCATATCACAACTAATGAGCAACGTCTATTGAAAAATAAAGATCTGGTATCAGAATTTACAGCTTCATATGCAGTTCGAGAAGTTGCAGAGGCTAATGACAGAGGACCCTGTATGATCTCTCTACGTAATGGATAAAAAATGCCCAACCTGTAATGAACATGTACTTTGTACATATAAGTAAGATATCCCGTTCCATTTGAGAGACAGGGAAACGGAGGGGGCAGGATAAAATTACATTCAAGTACCGTATAATACTAATATTCAACATACAATTTAAAAGAAATCCGACATAAGAAATGGATCAGAAACGGCTTATCAAAATGCTACAATCGGTCTAAACATTTTCCACAATCATCCTTGCTGGTGTCCAAGGCAATTTACACAAGTAGTGACAGTCAAAAGTCTTTTAATGAATCGAAGCTTCGAATCTGTCTTACCCTATACAAAAAAATGTGGTATGAAGCGAATGTTCGAAACGGAATTCGAAGCAGTTTTGACAAGAGTTTCGACCGTAACTGTACAATATTCCGAATGGGAAAGGCTAGATCAGTAACAGCTCAAGGTGTCATGGCGCCTGATTCTATTAAAAAAAAAGAAAAAAAAAAAAAAAAAAAAAAAAAAAAAAATATGGGGTATATTTTTTTGTGATGACCACAAAGTTATGGATGCTTTGTGAATACGGTCGATCATTTTGGTTTCTTCATTTCTCAAAAAGGATGGAAAAGGATGATTTTAATGGTCATATTTTCACTGAACAGTCATCAAAACAGACGCCATGACATCTCCGCGAGTTGCTATTGATCTCTCCTTTCCCATATTCGAATATCGTTTGCTGCATGACCAACAAGTCCCTAATCTCTACTGCAGCCTGAAGAATAATCGACCTTACTGCCGTCCAAAGGTGTCGTAATAAAAGGCTTCTCTCTTGTTATGAGTATTTTCAGGATTTCGCTCTTGTTTACACCAGCGGCGGTCGTCGGTAAGGAACAGTTTATTGTGGCTTTTTCTTCATTATCATTGCTTTCATTATTATTATCATTATTATTATTATTATTATTATTATTATTATTATTATTATTATTTATTTATTATTATTATTATTATTATTACTATTATTTATCAATCACTATTGTTATTATTATTATTTATTATTATTATCATTCAATTTATTATTATTATTATTATTAATTATCGGCATCATCATTATTATTTATCATCATCATCATCATCAAGCAGCAGCAGCATCCTCATCATCATTATTATTATTATTGTTAAGGCTATGATCATTATTATCATTGATATTATCATTATTATTATCATTATTATCCATTGATTCATTCATACTTAAATTGTCATAATCATAATCATCTTTTGTTACTGTCATTGTTAATATGTCATTATGTTATCATTCATCTATTTTACTCTCATCATTATTATCATTACTATTCTTTTTATTATGATTGTTATTTTTTTGTTGATATTATTATTTGTTATTATTATCCTTATCAATATTATTAATACCATTTGTAATTACTAACTTTTGTCTATTTATGATTATTGAGGTTTCACCATATTTGCCATTATTATTAGCATTATTAGCTGTGTTTCAATTATCTATTATCTATAATATTTAATTCTATTTCATATATAGTATATGTTTTTTAATTATTTATTGCACGTTGTTATTCGATTATTATTAGGCATTCTATCTATCATTAATATTAACCCATTATCACTTTGATGATCATTATAATTGTAATTTTTCTCACTCGTTTATTTAATTATTATCATTATTATGGTTATTATTATCATCTATTACATTTCTATAATTATTGACATATATAATCATATGTATAATTATAGATTATTGCTAGTATTTTATGTATCATTATCATTATCTAGTATTATTCACGATTACTATTAGTACTATTGCGCCACTTACTACTTACTATTGTTAATTATTGTTATTAACTAGTCATTTTATTACTATTTATTATTTTATTATCATTATTCCGTGCTTATTATTATTAATTATTATTATTTATTAGTTATTATTATCAGCACTACGCCGTCCATCATTGTCTATCATTTCATTATCATTACTGTATCACTAGTTATTATCCCATTATTATATTATTATATTGTATTAAGTGTAAGCCTTGTCAATAGTAAATTATCAATATTTTTATTGTTAATTATTATTATCAATACTGTTATTATCGATACGTTATATATTAATTGTAAATTATTTTTATTATATTTATTCATCTATATATTCGTTTATAATATATTACTTA
>NW_020869598.1:77500-80000 GCF_003789085.1 Penaeus vannamei | reverse complement strand
TTATATAATAATAATAATAATAATATAATATAAATAATGATAATGATAATAATATAATAATAACAATAATAACAATGATAATAATAATAATAATAATAATAATAATAATAATAATAATAATAATAATAATAATAATAATAATAATAATAATAATAATAATAATATTGGTAATAAGGATATCAATAATAATATCAATAATGATAAAAATGCTAATGACAATAACAATAATAACAACAGTATTAATAATAGTAATAATAATAATAATAATGATGATAGTAATAATGATAATAATAACAGTGATAATAATAATAATAGATAGAATAATGGTAATTATAATAACAAAAACAAAAACAATAAAAGAACAATAATATTAACAATAATAATTATAATAATAATAATAATAATGACAGTGATAATAACAATGATAATAAGCATAGTGATAACAATTATAATAACAAAAAACAAAAACAAAACAAGAACAATAATAGTAACAATAGTCATCACCATCACCATTATCATGATAGTATTGATCATATGATAATATGCTTTAATTACAATAACAGCAAGTGATAGTGATGATAATGATTAATAAGGTGCATGATGATAATGACGTTAATAATTGCAGTAAAATTACAATAATTACAATAAAACTATAAATATCGGAAACGTTTCCACTCTGCCTGATCTAAGGGTCGGCTTTGCAAGAAAAATAAATCGAAGAAAAATAGAAAAAAAAAGAAAGGTAAAGAAAAACATGAAAAATCGTTTTGGTGTGAAAAGCTCTGATCACCACCACAAGAGACGAAAATAAAAATAAAATACAACTGTTATATCCTTCCAAGAGATAAGAGAGAGAGAGAGAGGGCTAAGAAAAAAAAATGACAATGAGATACATTCATAGCCTGTTAATACTTAGCTCCCCTCCCTTTCCCACCTCTTTTATAATATAAATGTATATTTTTTTTCTATTTTCTACAAGGGAGCGCGACGATAAATAGAAAACGGAGGAGACAAGATGGCGGAGGAAATCAAGTTGTCGATGTTTATGTTGATGGCGGCGGGAGAGGAAAGGAAGCCAGTGTTCAGCGAGCAGGGAGAAGGGGAAGAAAATGAGGAATGGGGAGAATGTGACTAAGCGAATTGTAAAGGAAAGGGGGAGCTAGGCATAAAAGCGAAGGGAAGGCCAGATTATGAAAGAACTTATCGAGGATAATGGCGAGGGAGAGACAGCCCCGAGAGGAGGACCACGCCGATGCAAGGAAATAAAGCTAAAAGACGGTGCTTATTTATTTATTTATTTTTTTTAGCTTGCACGGGATAAAACTCGGCTGTGAGTGGGAAAGAAATGTTTGCAAATTCTGACGACACATTTGCGGGGAATTCATAACAGTAATTTTGCATAACGAGCGGAGTGGGACATCATACATTGGGTGAAAGACAAAGCCTATGCGAATTTTCGGGCAGGTTTTCCGAGAGAGAAATGGAGGTAAAAGCCAGGTGGTTGCGGGATGAATGGGAAGAGTATTTTAGAAAGAAACAAAAGGAGTAGATAAAGAAATTGAGAAGAAAGAGAGAAAGACTTAAAAGAGATGTGATGAAAAAATGGGAACAGAAGAGAAAAAAATAAAGACAGAGTATATAATAATAATAAAAAAAGAAAAAAAGAAAGAAAGAAAAAAAAAGAGTAGGACATCATTCAAAAAAGGAGAAAGAAAGAAAGAAAAGACAATATATGTCAAAGTCGTACATCGATACAGCATTATATTCCGTATATATCAACAGACATAGAGAAATTAAATATGTACGTGATAATAAACTTGAAGATAGAGACGGAGAGTATTAAAGTGACGAACTCAAGGTATTAAATCGATAGAACTTTAATTTCCTCAGGGAATATTTAACATATATTAATTCTTATATCCACACTACATCTTATCTGATAAAAAAAAAAGTTTCTTGGTTTCGTAAAAAAAAAAAAAAAAAAAAAAAATGTAAAACGTTTTAAGGAACAGAATGAAAAATGTGGAATTTCTAAACGTGTATACGCATTTATTCGAGTGAAATGATTATATCACAGTTAAGAATTCACAGTCGTAGGTATTTGAAATAAAGAATGAATATACGGTAGATAAAATGCGACAGATGTTCTATAGAAAAAATTTTTTTTTTTTTTTTTTTTTTTTTTTTTTTTTTTTTTTTTTTTTTTTTTTACGAAATGTTGGCATCTTGTGACGTAGACTTGGCACGGTGCCATATAAGACAATAGAAACATAAAGGTTAAATTGCGTAATAATTCTGTACAATGGACTTTATCGAAAGATTAAAAGAAGTAATAAAAATGATGGTAATGAATGTGATGATGATAGTAGTAATAAAAAAGAAGAATATGAGGATGATAATGAAGATAGTGATAGTAAAATAATAATAACTCTTGATTCCAATAATGATGATACTGCAAAAATGATAATAATAACGACGATAGTATGTTGATTATGATAAT
>NW_020869598.1:60000-65000 GCF_003789085.1 Penaeus vannamei | reverse complement strand
CTTTCCCCAAGTCTCTCTTTTCCCCTCATCTCCCCTCCTCCCCTTTATCTCCTCCTTTCCCCTCGTCTCTCCTTTTCTTACACCACCTTTCCCCTCCCTTCCCCTCGCCTCCCCCTATCTCCTCCTTACCCCTCGTCTCCTTGTCTGCTCCCTTTCCCATCTCCTCTCCCTTCCCCTCCCCTCCTCCTCCTTTCCCTCGTCTCTCTTGTCCACTCCCTTCCCCACCTCCTCTCCTTCCCCCTTATCTCGCCACCTTTCCCTCTCGTCTCTCTTTTTCCCCCACCATCTCTCCTCTCCTTCCCCTCCCTTTCCCCCCCCCCCCAGCCCCGATTTGCCTCGAGGCTCTACCCGCCCTGACACAATCTGCTGGAGCGACGTGAGTTCTATGCATTTTTATTCCACCCTTACGAACCCTCCTGCAGGCGGACCCACCGACAGATTTAACAGGCGAATTAAGACCTTATGGCCCCCCTGCAGAAGGCGTCGATCAGCGGCGAACGTCTTGGTCTCCCCCCTAGGGCGTGTGTGCATCGCGAGTTCGTGCCTCCGTTGGCACTGCGACCGCGGGTTATTTACGAGGAAACTTACGCCCAGACACGAAGCCGCCAAAATGATTCTGAAAGCTTATTGGTCACCTGGTTTTATGGGCTGCCGGGAACCAATCAGGGACGGAGGGCTTCAATTAAGTACCTACCCTCCCTCACCCCCCCTCACCCCTCCTTAATTCCTTATCCAAAAGAAGGAGTGGAATAAAATGCATGTTCAATTTGTTGGATTCTACTTCATGTTTTTAGTTTGTTGTCTATTAAAAAAAAAATCTATTTATGTTCAATTTGTTAGATTCTACATCACGTTTTTATGTTTATTATTGTCTTCTTCTTTCCTTTTTCTTATTTCATTTTATTCTATTTTTATTTTTAGAAGGGACTTTGCTTGCTACACGAGGTTCAAAAAGAGTTTGCAAATAATACAAGTTCATTTCCGTAATGTTTCAGGAGTTTACCATGTTTACAACTTGCAGCAGGAGATTTAGTTCTGTGTTGGATTTTCTTTTTGTCTTCTTTTCTTTATGTTTTCTTTTACTTTCGTTACCATAAAAGTATTTCTCTTTATTTTTATCAACCATTTCTTTCAAGATTCTTTTATACATTGTCATATTTTCGCTATTTTTTACATTTTAGTTTATCTTTTGTTTTTTTCTTATTTTTTCTCCTTATATATATATATATATATATATATATATATATATATATATATATATATATATATATATATATATATATATATATATATATATTATACATATATACATACATGCATTACATACTATATATATATAATATATGCATAGCATATTATATATATATTATATATATATATATATATATATATATATATATATATATATATATATATATATATAACACAGATTGTAGGTATATGTATGCAAGTGTTTATCTTGATTTGCAAGCATGCAGTCTGTTTATGCCTTGATAAATATCTTATTTCACGAGTCAACCTTTATTAGCGTTTACATCTAAAACAAACGTTCGAGAATTATGAATTATGAATGACTGACCTTTTATGGCGCGTTACCGTAGTATTGTGTACTGTTCTCTCTCTCTCTGCTGGCTTCCTCCTCCCGCCCCTTTCTCTCTTTTTATTCTTCTCCCTCTCTTTCTCTTCTTCTTCTCCCTCTTCTCTATGTATTCTTCCCCTCCTTTTCCCTTCCCAGTTCTGCCCTTCTCCCCCTCTCACTTTCTCCCCTTCCCCCTCTTCCTCTCCTCTCTCCCACCTCTCCTCTTCCCCCCTCTCTCCCTCTTATCCCATCTTCCCTCCTCCATTTCTCCGCCCACTCACTTCTCCTCCTCCCTTCCCCTTACCACAAGGCCCTACCTCTCTCCCTCTCTCCTCCTCCTTCTTTCCCCCTCCCTATCCCTCCCTCCTTCCTCCTTTCCCCTTCCCCCTTCTTCCTCTTCTGCCACCTTCCCTCCTTCATCCCCCCCTCTCCCTTTCCCTTACCCCAAACCTTCCGGCTTTCCTTTACTCTACCCTCCTCCCTCCTCCTCCTTCCTCCTTCCTCCTCCCTCCCTCCTTCCTCACCCCCTTCCCCCCTTACCCCAAAACCCACCCTCCGCTACCCCAAAACCCTCCCCCCCGGTACCCCACCTCGCCCCCACCGGTCCCTTTCAGCACCGGGTCCTCAGGGGGCGTCCCCACACAGCCCCTGGGACACTTACACTCTCGTCGGGGCAAGTGTAATGACTTTGGAGGATCCAGAAATAAGTTTTCGAGTCCTTTGAGAGAGAGACGGTCGGCCGAAGGAGGGGTGGGGGAGGGGCGTGGGAAGGGGGAGGGGCGGGGGGGGGGGCGTGGAAGGGGGGAGGGGGGCGGGGGGGCGTGGGAAGGGAGGGGGCGGGGAAGGGGGTAGGGGGAGGGGGGGCGGGGTTCCTAGCGACGGGGGCGATTTTTGTTATATCCTGTATTGGGTCGAGGCGAGTTGATTTTATTATGGACGCTCCTCTGGGATTTTGTCCGGTGCTGATAGAGAGAGAGAGAAGGTGAGGGATGAAAACTTTTTGCCTTTCGGGAGGAGCTTCTGTGTGCCTTTTTTCATTTTTTTTTTCTTTGCCTCTTCTTTTTATTTATTTTTATTTTGTCTGTTTTTTTTTCTTTTGTTATTATTTTATTTTGTTATTATTCTATTTTGTTTTGTTTTTTTCTTTTTTCTTCTTTTCTCATCGCCTCTTTTTTATTATTCTTTTGCTTTCTTTCGTTTTATTTTCTCTCTCTTTTTTTTTTCTTTTCACTCTTTCTCTTTTTTTTCTCTCTTCTTATTTATTTTCATTTTCTCTATCTTCTAACAACCACCTCACTGTATATCATGGATCTTTTAATGTGTTGCTAATACCCCTCTGAATTGATACGATGCTTTGAAGAATCTTATCAGTGCTGTAGTGAGACAGGCTCTCTCTCACCCTCTCTCTCTCTGTCTATCTATCTTTCCCTCTCTCTCTCTCATTCCCTTTAGCTCCCCTCTTCCTTTTCCCCCCCTCTCTTTTTCTTTCTCTCTCTCTCTCTCTCATTCCTTTATCTCTCTTTCTCCCCTCTTTCCCTTTAATCTCTCTCTTTCTTTCTCTCTCTCCTCTATCGCTCTCTCTCACTCCTTTTATCGCTTCCTCATTCCCTTTTATATCTCTCTCTCATGCCCTGCATTCTCTTTCCCTTTAACTCTCTCTCCCTCTCTTTACCCAGCTAGCCATCTATGCTTGTATTTCAGTAAGGCTATTTTCGTGTTTATGTAAGCGACTGTCTCTCATCATCCAGTTCTCCTTTTCGAAAATAACGTGTTCTCGTGTTATCATATATGACTAACATTTGCACTGTTGAGTCTACATACACTACAGAACCTATGTATAACAGACATCAACACAGCCTCTCTGCACTGATGCTACAACACCCATATGCTGCTGGAATCTTTACACTATAGACACATAAATTACAGGTATTCGCATACTATTGGTGTCCATACAGAGCAGATATCTATATACCAGAGACATCCATGTACTGCAGGTATCTATACACTATAGGAATTTGTACACTACAGATATCCATAAACAAGAGGCATCAAACTAACAGGCAGTTACACCCTATAAGGCGTACATAAGGGTCAAGCAACTCTGAACTACAGCTATCTATTTACCGAAGGCGTCGAGGATATACAGACATTCATAGGCAAGAACCCGTGCATGGCAGACACTCCTTACACCAGACACCCGATTGAACAAATGCCCATGTGCTCCAGATGTCTATACAGCATAGACACATACATACGACATCCAGTACCACACATCCAACCATACGCCATACATCCAGCCATCCACACACATCTACCCATACACCCCACCTAAACCACACACAACACACCCCTCCCACACATCCCCTATACACCGCACACCCACCCACCCACACACCACACATCCACCCACCACCACACCCACCCACCCAACACCCCAAACACCCACACCACACACCCACCCACCCACCACACCACACCACCACACCCCCCCACACACTCCAACACCCCGTACCTCTTCGCATCTCAAACCTCAGTCCGCATCCCTCGCTCCTTCCCCCCTCTCCCCCCTCCCCCTCCCCCCCTCCCTACCCCACCCTCGACTTTACGACCGCCTGTATTACATCAGTCATCCCGTTTATCCTTCCAACTTGGCGTCATCAACTCCATTCCTCGACGTAATTATCTCTTTATTGATAACATCAGTCATCCTGTTGCAGCGCTGAGCTCTTCCGTAAGAGACAGACCGGTCGCTATAACCCCTATTATTGCACTGTTATTCGGGGTTGAGTTCTGGCCGGTTGTTGTTGATTTGGGTCGTCTGGGTGTTTGTTTTTTTGGTGTATTTTTTATCTTTGGGTTGATTTGTTTGGTCAAGGGTTTTGTTTTGTTTTACTTTTTTTTGTCTTGATATTTGCTTCTTTTGTTTACGTGTGACTTTGTTTATTTTGATTCTTGTTTTACTTGTGAGGTTTGCTTTTTGATTGTGTTTTTTGTCTTGATATTTGCTTCTTTTGTTTACGTGTGACTTTGTTTATTTTGATTTGTCTGTGTGTTTGTTTTTGGTGTATTTTGACCTTTGGCTTGCTTTGTTTAGTCAAGGTTTTTGTTTATTTTTACTTGTTTTTTTTGTTTTTTTGTTTTTTGTGTTGAGATTTGCTTCTTTTGTTTACGTGTGACTTTATTTGTTTTGATTTGTGTGGGTTTGTTTTTTGGTGTATTTTGATCTTTGGGTTTGTTTGTTTAGTCAAGGTTTGTTTAGTTTTACTTTGTTTGTCGTGAGATTTTTTTTTTTATTTACTTGTAATTTTGTTTGTCTCGATTTGTCTGTGTTTGTTTTTTGGTGTATTTTGAATTTTGGGTTTGTTTCTTCAAGGTTTATACCGTTTTACTTATTTTGTTTTTGTTTTTGTTTTTCTTTTTG
>NW_020869598.1:52500-55000 GCF_003789085.1 Penaeus vannamei | reverse complement strand
TTTTAAGTTTAAGAAAAGGTCTATTTAAAGTTTCCAAGCTCTCTTTTTTAAGTTTAAGAAAAGGTCTGTATAAAGTTTCCAAGCTTTCTTTTTTAAGTTTAAGAAAGGTTAAAGTTTCCAAGCTTTCTTTTTTAAGTTTAAGAAAAGGTCTAAAGTTTCCAAGCTTCTTTTTTTAAGTTTAAGAAAAGGTCTGTATAAAGTTTCCAAGCTTTCTTTTTAAGTTTAAGAAAAGGTCTGTATAAAGTTTCCAAGCTTTCTTTTTAAGTTTAAGAAAAGGTCTGTATAAAGTTTCCAAGCTTTCTTTTTTAAGTTTAAGAAAAGGTCTGTATAAAGTTTCCAAGCTCTCTTTTTTAAGTTTAAGAAAAGGTCTGTATAAAGTTTTCAAGCTTTCTTTTTTAAGTTTAAGAAAAGGTCTAAAAGTTTCCAAGCTTTCTTTTTTAAGTTTAAGAAAAGGTCTGTATAAAGTTTCCAAGCTTTCTTTTTTAAGTTTAAGAAAAGGTCTGTATAAAGTTTCCAAGCTCTCTTTTTTAAGTTCAAGAAATGGTCTGTATAAAGTCTTCAAGCTTTCTTTTTAAGTTTAAGAAAAGGTCTGTATAAAGTTTTCAAGCTTTCTTTTTTAAGTTTAAGAAAAGGTCTGTATAAAGTTTCCAAGCTTTCTTTTTTAAGTTTAAGAAAAGGTCTGTATAAAGTTTCCAAGCTCCCTTTTTTAAGTTTAAAGAAAGGTCTATATAAAGTTTCCAAGCTCTCCTTTTTAAGTTTAAGAAAAGGTCTATATCACCACAGGAGGATGAAGTGACGCAGCCTATTTGGAAGTCTACGGGACTCCACGCCTTAGTTCGCGTCCTGTTTCCATAGCAACAAAGATGCCATATTACGTCTTTGCGATGCTTAGAGGAGGAGCCAAGGAACTGCCATGGCTTCGTATCTCTCTCTCTCTCTCTCTCTCTCTCTCTCTCTCTCTCTCTCTCTCTTCTCTCTCTCTTTCTCTCTCTCTCTCTCTCTCTCTCTCTCTCTCTCTCTCTCTCTCTCTCTCTCTCTCTCTCTCTCTCTCTCTCTCTCTCTCTTCTTATACCATTCCTGAGTAGATATCCCGACTTATATCACACAATCGACAATAATCATCTAGATGAATTTATATATCCATATTCTGTACAGTCCATAGAAATCTGGTTGAAAATTTGTTAGTCCCCTTTTCTCTCTTTTTAAGTATTTCCATTCGTATTTGGTTGTGCTTAGTTAACTGGTCAAATATTCCGCTATGATATTTTTTGTTCCAAGCACCGTCCATTACTATATATATATTGACATTATCTAAAATTCTATCTATGTATCTATTTGTTCCTTTATCTGTTATTTATATATTCGTTAATTTATGTACTCATTCATTTGTTTGCTTGGTTGGTTATTTCATTTATTTATTTATCGCTCAGCACTTTAAAAAGGCTATCGGTAATAAAAAGAAAGTAAATATAGATGTAAGGCCCCACAAACGAATTCCAGCGAATATATGTAACGAACTATTACTTTTTATAAATCTGTCAATCACTGACCTGTACTTGATGGATTGTGGAAACTTTTCAGGAAAGTTGAGTTAATCACAGGACTTCTAAAAATAGATTTTTATATTGAATATCTTAACCATCTTTGCCACTGGGTATTTCTATATACTGCTATTTCAATCACATTTCTATCAACCACCTGAGGGTTTTACAGTCCACAATCTTTTATATTGTTTATTATATATATCATATAATCATAAGATTTTTGTAAGTAAAACATTTCAGTCTTCCTGTTCATTTTCCTGTTTTTCTGATGTTACTAAAATCAGAATGAAATGATGACATGTCTCTTCCTCTCCACAATTACAGTTGGGAATTGTCCCTTTATTTTTTCTTGGAGAGGTGTTCCAGCTGTAACTTTTGTGCATCTGTTTTGGTTGCTATGGATGTGTTCAGGCCAGACTGTAAAAGGCTGTATGACGCAATAGATTCAGTACTCGAGACAAACGTAAGGAAATGGTAGAAGCAATACGATAGTGTTATGTTATTAAACCTAACGGAATCATAATTCATATTACATATAACAAAATCAGTGCTTACAGATCACTAGGCATCATTAGGTGTGATAATGATAAAAATTAATACTTGCAGATGGAACTGGATCATATTCTAGACCTGCAATGAAATTACCAAATGTTAATAAAAAAGATAAAGATGAATCATACACCTATGTGTTTTTGCATACATGTGTGTGTGTTTGTTCATTTGTGTGCGCATGCTTTTGAGTATGTGCGTGTGTTGCTGAGAGCAGGGTGTGTGTGTATATATGTAAGTATATTTTTACTTATAGTGCAATTTTTTGTGATATATATTTGCTCATATTTTATTATTTGTTTGTTTATTATTAACTTTTAAGGCTATGCACAGTCATTTTCAATACAGCAGCTATATATCTCCTTAGCCCTCTCACATATAGTAACTGTGAAAGACATTAAATCCTT
>NW_020869598.1:40000-42500 GCF_003789085.1 Penaeus vannamei | reverse complement strand
TCATATCCTCATATAGTTTATTCATGCTGAATAAACTATAAGTAAAAAAAAAAAAAAAAAAAAAAAAAACGAAAGTAAGAACGAAGAAAAAATGGATAACCTTTATTTACTTTTTAAAAATTTATCTGGAAATGGTTTATTTTCTTTTGTTTTATCTCTAATTTTCATCTAGAAATGGTTTATTTACTTTTGTTTTATCTTTATGTTTCGTCTTGAAATGGTTTATTTACTTTTGTTTTTTTACTTTTCATCTAGAAATGGTTTATTTATTTTTGTTTTATCTTTACTTTTCATCTAAAAATGGTTTATTTTCTTTTGTTTTATCTTTATTTTTCGTCTTAAAATGGTTTACTTTTGTTTTATCTTTATTTTTCATCTAGAAATGGTTTATTTACTTTTGTTTTATCTTTATTTTTCATCTAGAAAGGGTTTACTTACTTTTAACTCTTTATTTTCCATTTACAAATATCACTCAAAAACTAAAAGAGAACCTCGCCTTTAATTATGATTAATATTTCTGCTCGCCCAGGACGTTCACAAAACACCTAATGAAGATATGAACGAGGAAAATACAGTATAATCATAAAAAACAGAAAATGAAAAAATATAAAAAGAAACAAAAATAAAAGAAAAGAAAAGGGGAAACAATATCAAAGATTGGAAAGTCTCAGTCTTCTCCAACTCGCAAAAGTTAGTCAAGAAAAAAAAAAAAAAACTCGTAATTTCTTCCATTGTGTCTGTCTGGTGCTTTGGTTCACGGTGAAGCGAGAGTATCTTCGTTGCAAAGGTTTTGTTCTACCGTTTGCATTAATATACACTCTATCGCTTCAATTGCAGACAATCTCCATATGAAAGTAAATATGTTGATCCCATAAGAATGCGTCGATTGTATATATCTACGTATATCAGATGAATTTGATAATTAATAAACATATATATTTCATAATTGATAAACATACATCCATAAAATAAATATCTATTTATCTATTCATATGTTCTTATACGTCACCATTCATAAGATTACATTACTGCGTTGCTTCAATATCATTAAAACTTCAAGTATATACCTATCAAGAATACACACATGTCTTTTACGGCACTAAGAAATGCTGTTTTATTTTATATTGCTAGAATGTAAATGAAATTGAAAATTGAAAAGACACTCAGACAAAAATAAAAAATGATGAACAAATTACCACAATTCATAAAGATGATAATGAGAATGAGAGTAATGATAGAAACGATGATTATAATAATAACAATAAAATTGATGAGGATAATAATAATAATGATATGGTGATAAGTGTTATATGATAGGAATGATGTTGATAATGATAATAGTAATGATAATGATAATAACAATGATAATGATAATAATAACAATGATAATAATGATAATAATAATGATAATAATGATAATAATGATAATGAATCGGAATGATAATAATAATGATAATAATGATGAGGATGGTATACTACTACTATTACTACTACTACTACTACTACTACTACTACTGTTATTTACTACTACTACTATATATTGCTGATGATTTATGGTGAAAATTATAATACTGATAATATTAATAATATTAATATTAATATTAAGGATAATAATAATAACGGTCAAACTATTGATGATAATGATGATAATGATAATAACAAAAATAACAATAGTAATAATTATAATTATGGTAATAGTGATGACAATAATAATGATAAAATAATAATGATAACAATAATGATAAGGATAACAACAACAACAACAACAACAACAACAACAACAACAAACAAATAATAATATATAAATAATAATAATAATAATGATAATGATAATGATGAATATCATTACCATAATATTTACCATCATATTTATCATTATTATTATCTTTATAATGATGGTGGTGGTGGTGATGGTGATGATGAAGATGATGCGAGGATCATGTTAATGCGAATAAGAAAGATAATTATAATAATAATTGCATCAATAATAAAATTGGTAATAATGAATATAATCGTAGTAACAATGATAATGATAATGACGGTAATAATTATGATAACAGAAATATAATAATAAAGACGGTGAGAATGACAATAACAATGATAATAATAAACGTAATGGCAATAATGATGATGAAAATTATAACATTAATAGTAATGATGGCAAAATAATTATAATGATATTGATAGTAATAGTGATATTGATAATGATAATGATGATAATAATGACAATGATTATGATGATAATAATGATAATGATTATGATGATAATGATAAAAATGACAATGATTGTAATGCTAAATGATGCTGAATCATGATAATAGTAATGAGAAATAATAATGAATGATATTGATATAAAAAATATGAAAGAAAGGATTATAATCTTAATTCTCAACTAGTTTTTGAAGCTGTAGCAAATCTATATTACTATAGAGCAACAGCTTCCGTGAAGCGTGTACGCAAATGATCTTCAATGCATTTTGTATTTTATTTGAAAAGGCAT
>NW_020869598.1:0-2500 GCF_003789085.1 Penaeus vannamei | reverse complement strand
GCACGAAAATTAAGTTACGCGAAGACTCAAACACATACATACGCACACGCACACGCAAACATACACATACAAACATGCTGACAGATTTATACACACAAACATATTTACATGTATACAATTCAAAAAGATTCCCATTCATACAATACACACACGTATATGAACAAAACAATGAAAAGAAGAAAAAACACTAATTAACGCAAAATATTCATTAGCACACACAAAAAGATTTACGCATAGTAAACCTATTACATATACAAGCATAAAAATACACACATTCATACAAATGCGCAAAAAACAAGTTCATTCATCCCGACGTACAAGGACAGACTAATTATTCCGTATGGTATCTTATTTTTATTCTTTTTATCTTCTTCATCCCCATTCGTCGTTATTATTGACGTCCTCACCACCACCACCGCCGCCATCATCATCATCATCACCAGCAGTATATGCATTTTTTTTCGTTACATTATATCCATCATTATTATCGTTGTTATTATTACTATTGTCATGATGATTACTATTACTACCACTATTAGCAATATCGTTGTTTTTGTTGCTGATTTTATCACTATTCTATTTCTTATTCTTCGAATAATTATTTCATTATCATTACAATAAAACTATTCTTGGTATTGTGACATTATTATTTATCATCGTACACATGATTCGGTTGCCTCTTCAGCACCTGAATTTACAGACTTAAAAGAGAGACAACCAGTGAAAGAATATGTATTAGATACTGTATGATTTCGTATTTTGACACCTTTCTGCTTCTGCGTTCGTTTTGCTTTTATTTTTGTTTACTTGTTTCCGTGTGTCTGTATGTGCATGTGATGATTTTTTTAGGTAATGGTCCCCTTGTTTCAATTTTCTTCGTTGACTTGAGTATCCCCAACTTTCTTGTTTTTTTTTTCTCTCGTTTTCTTCAGCGTCAGTCTTTTTGTCCGCTCTCCTAAATTGTTTGATCTCCTGATTTTGTCTTTGTCATATCCTTTTCCATTTTTCTAAGTCATTTCACTCCCGTTGGAGATCGTGCAGTGTTATCCTTCATTTCTAGTTAAGACAGCGTGCACGTCTCTTTTAAAGGATATCACTTACTGTGCTTTCACTCTCCTTGCCTTCTGTGTTTACCCTTTACACCTCCTTGCTTTGAGCTCTCGTGTGGCTGAGGAGCTCAAGTGTTTTTGCATTTTGCTGAATTTCGTCGGGATTATTTTGTGTATCTGGCCAAGTGTACGTTTTAAAAATGCGAAATGAAGACGATAAGCTGGTGCATAATTTGATGTATATATTATTAGGATCTATTTACCTCCACCAATAGTTTTTTTTTTTTCTTCGTGTTTCCCCTATCTATTTGGTCATTTTATCCTTTTATTTAATGATTTTTATTAATTCTTACTCAGTATCTGATTTTAATGGTTTTGGAATATTAAAACAAAAAGGGTCTGACTCGGTATACAGTTTTAAGAGTGGCAGTAATGGAGCCTACACCTTGGTATGTTTACGGGCAACTAGCACACACACATACACACACATACAACACACATACACGCGGATATATTACACACACACACACACACCACACACACACAACACACACACACACACACACACCACAACATACAAACACACACACACACACACACACACACACACACACATATATATATATATATATATATATATATATATATATATATATATATAATATATATATATATATATATATGGTGTATATGTATATATGTATGTATGTATGTGTGTGTGTATGCATGTGTGTGTTGTGTGTGCGTGGGTTAATAGAATTGATAATGCAATGTGTTTGTAACAATAATGATGAAAATAACTTTGATAATACTAATAATCTTGATAATGCTAACGATATCACTGAGAATAATAATAACAATCATTGTAGCAATGATTATAGTAAACAAAAATGTAACACCAAAACATTAAGGACAATACTAATTCACTATTAGAAAAAATACAACTTTTCTAGTATTTTTCCAAAGTTATATTGCTTTAACTATTTCTAAATAACACATGAACTCAAAACATTGTGCTTTCTTCTCGTGAAAATATATTCCCGCAGATTTTGCTTTCCGTAAATTATATAACATTTATCAAAGCTTGATAATTCTCCTATCTTCGCTTCTCTTAGTTCCTTGTTTATTATCATTTCGTACCAATACTAACTCTTCTTTCGCTCATATCTTCCCTGGAAACTGGCATCTCCTTCTATTTATCTATCTAACTCATTCTCTTTCCTCTCTTTTTTCATCTATTTATCCTTCCCTCCCTCTTTCTCCTCATTCTATCCCTCCGTCTCTCTCTACTCCTCCCTCCCCCCTCTCTCTCTCTCTCCTTCCTTCCCTCCCTTCTCTCCCTCCTCCTTCCTCCCTCCTTCTCTTTGTCCTTCTCTCTTTCTTGCTCTCGTTTCGTTTGTTTTTTGTTTCGACTTCCTTCTTTCCCCTCTCTTTTTTTCCGCTTTTCTCCT
>NW_020869597.1:103759-116259 GCF_003789085.1 Penaeus vannamei | reverse complement strand
GCGGGACATGAGAAGTGAAAGGGAAATGGTGGCGACGTGGAAGATCCCACTCGCCATCTCTCTTTGCAGGATAGAATCGAATAAGAAAGAAAAAAAAACGTAATTGCGGAGAAACGCTGATGTTTAAACTTTGAGGCTTATGAGATAAAGGTAATCTGGAGAAAGAGGACATTTTATATATATTTTTATTTACACATATATATATATCTTAGATGCCGGTGACTCCGATATTTGGATTTTGTTTATCATTCTTACATGTAAGAATTTCTCTACCGTGTGAAGAATTATACTGGAAAGGGAAATAATCAGACTGACAAACTTACTGTACAGTATTTCGCTTTTGTTATAAGTGTATTGACACGCGCTATCCGAGTACCCCTGAGACCTAAGTTGATAAAGAATTACTAATGTTTTAATCTTTTATTAGACATAGGTCCAGGAAAGAGAGAGAGAAACAAAACAAACATTTAAAACCAGAGAGTAAGCATGTAGATTGAGTCTAAGAAGAGTGCGTAAATGTAGTTTCTTTTCAATGGAGATTAAAAGTTGTGAGAATTTCACACCAGATTCCTTAGAAGGAAGAGCACATTCGTGTAGACGTCTTCAGAAAGAACACTACTCGCTATGGAAATGGAACTCCTCATCTCACACCTTTTTATGTTCTTATGTAGAAAGTTTTGCATAATAACCAAGCTTCTCAGTAACAATTGGTAACTTGTTACTAATTTCCTGGTGAACTTGAATTTATTAAAACTTTCCTTCTCTTTTAGATGGCCATAGTTGATAAAAGTACTTAGGAGAAAATGTTTTATTGTACAAATTAGATTTTTTTCTTTTTGGAATAATATATTTACATCTTTCACACCTTACAATTGTTGGGTAAGGCTTATATAGTAGTGGAAATGTACTGTTTATTGTATGTTATGTTTCTTTTGAATATAGAAAAAATATATTTGTGGCAGTCATTTGGAAGTTGCAAGATTAATGCATCTGTATATGGACAGATTTTTTTCATGTGGATGCTTAATAGTAGAGATAAAAACCGAATCAAATGCAGTATTGATCAAATTAAACGTCCAGACTTAGAGATTTCTTTTCATTAAGATAATATTTGAAACATGTTTGGTGAATTGTACTGCAATAAGGTTACATGTATGCTACATAAAGAATCTTAGCTATAATTGGATATATTACCTCAATATTTATGGTGTGTTTTATGTATATAGTGTCTCTTTTCATTATCAGTTGTAGTTTCATAAACTATGCTGCGTTGTATATAGTGACCTTCTGCTTAATTTTCTTTTCTTTCTCGTACATCTTTCATCATTATTTTTTGCCAGAATCAAATGTATTTAGTAAAGGGATTGACAAATTCTAGCTTATTAGCTTAAGGCTTCTTTTGAGAGAGATTTTAAAAAGAAAAATTGTAGATTACCGAGACGCTGCCGTTAGTGTTAGGGAGGGAAGAATATCCACCTTTTAGTCTGGCAAAAGACTACAATAGTCATCCCTGAACTTGAATGTAGATCACCAGATACAAAAATATAGATATTTCTTTTTTTCTTCTTGGTGTTAATAAAGAAAAATATCTGTTATCTTATCACAATGATTTCCCTACGTGTAATGATAGATACCTCACGCTTTTTCGTCCATATTTTTTTTATAATACCGGAAAAAATATATTTATTTGTAACTAGTAAAATGAACATATTGGAGCTAAATGGGGTATGTTATCATTTCCACTTTTGCTTTTCGTGTCGTTTCTTGGTAGGAAGTGAATCTCTCTTAGACATTTTGTTATGTACCTTTTTTCAGATGCTATCTTTGTCTGAATTCATTGTGGCAGCTTATGAGAGCAAATATATCATAATTGATACTCATTTAAATTCATTCATTCTGTGAGCACAGCACAAGCCAGTTTTGCCAAAATTGGTTTTGAAGTCTAGCACAAATCATCTGTTTTTTGAAGTGTATTTCATATACATAATATTGATGCGTAATATTTCACAACCTTCTCATGCAGCTTATTTCTTGAAATATGATATCCACTCTACAACATTTTTACCTGTTTTTTTTTTCAAATGACACTTGTTCCCTAGTAATTTATGTGCTATGCAGAGTTATATTTTAAAAACTATACCAATGAAAATATAGTTCCCAGTGTTTTGGTATTCTAGAATCGTACATGACCAGATTCATAGCACGAGGTAGCCATCCCATCAAAAGCTAAAAAAAAAGGCACCATTATATTTACAGAATGCTTGTGCTGTGTTCAAAGCATATTTTAAGTACCAGTGTTGCCAAACTTGTGAATAACTCGATAATATATGTTTGCCAAATTCACCATACATAAAATGCTGTCGTGAACATCTACGAAATCCTATTCATAAGATATATTTGTGATTTATTTTTGGAAATGTGTTTTCATATCTCCCCACCTACCCCCTCCCTACCCCATCCCACCAAAAAAAGGTTACATAAAGAGGGATAATAGCTGAAAAAAATTATCCACGAGGGTTAGAGGAAAGTTGACTTCAAGTTTTAGGTCTGAGTTCGAGTCACTGCAGTAAAATATCTTCATGAAGGACCAAATATCTGCTTTCTTCTAATTATAGTGGCTAATTTATCCTTATTTTTTATGAATAACTGATGTTCACCTCCGCAACCACACTCTCTGTACATAGCTGTATTATATATATATTCATTAAAGCAAGGATGTAGAAACTCTTATTCTAATAGTATAGGTAAAACTGAACTATGGGTTGAACTGTAGCTGTTTGCTCTTTCATTTCTTTAACATTGGGAGCATCCAGGTGTAACATGGAAGAAAACAAACATCATGTACTGAACTCTGAAATTATGTATTTGGATTGTTGAAATGTGGTATACCAGTAATAAGGGGGAAGACACTATTAGAGCTAAATTTAAGAATATTGGAAGTACATTGTATGTGTTTGATTCAGATGGGTGTTCTCTGACTTTCTCTGCTCAAAAATGTTGCTTATGTCGTTATCAAAAGTCTTGATCTGTATGGCTCATACTGAAAGATGCGGTCTTTAACTACAGTTCAGAATGTTTAGGTAGTCCATGTTGCGCCACGAGTATTCAAATTACACTTTCCCCACCAGATTTTTTAAATTATCTTTTTAACTTATAAAGATAAAAACCAGGACTATTACAAGAAAGGTTTTGACTCCAGTGTCCATATCAGCTGGTGGGTGCATTAAGGCCTTTTCGACTTCTGTTTTGACCTCCTTAAGTTCTCGCCAGCGCATCACATAAAGCTTTTTATCATCAAACCTCAGTTCATTCACTGAAGTTTATTAGAGGTCTCAATAGAAAGAGAAATTGGCAGCATAGAATGTTATACTGAGCTCTTCCACAAACAGTTACCTAAGACTGTCAACTTCGGAATAATTCTTGGTACCTTTTCTTCTCTGTTTTCTTTTTTTGCTTTGTCATTTCTTTTAAGTGTCATGCTAATTCAACTTCTTGTATTTGAAAACAGCTTTGTTAATGGATAATAATGAATATATGTGAAAGTGTTGTCAGTAGGCATTGTAATTACATTGCATTTAAGTCAGAGATCACCTATAGCTGCGCCGTTGTCTTAGTGTGTAATAGGGTGCTGTAAAACCTTATCAAATTGTTTAATGCTGTTACATTCTGATTCCAAATTTACAATCAATAAATGGGTTCATCATAAAGACTTTTTCATCAGTAATTCTTACTGCAGGAATGTCGGTTAGTCAGTCAATACAGTCTGTAGTAATGAAATTGTGAATTGTGAATACAGTTACTTTCGTATTTTGTATTGGGTGTTCACCTCGAATTCCTTAAATTTCTTGTTTATCCCCACTCAAAGAATGATTTATTTATTGATTTATTTTTTATTAAAAACAAAAAAGTATACAAAAATAGAATAAGATTAATATATAGTTAAACACTTTCTGTCCTTCTCATTTTAATATGAACGACAAGTTGTCTACATTGCAGCACTTATCTAAAGACTAAGACACCTGCCCTCAATATTCTAGATAAATGGAAAATACATTGTATTGTGGCAATAAAATAGCCCTCATTCCTCGGTCTTTTATATATCCACACATGCACTAAGAGCAGTAAGAAGTTGAACATGATGTTGCTGTGGTGATAGAACTACCTATGAATTCTATCAGGTAAATTCACATGGCTAATGAATTATTAGGAAAGAACACGTTTCCACCGTTTCTTTTTCCCCTTTTATGATTTCAGTTACGCAGAAATGGTTTCGTTATTGTTTGTTTGTAAAGACATATTATCCCTGCAAGTAACGAGTGAGGTTGTTGTTGAACCTTTCTCTACGGATTCATATAACAAGAATAATCCATATATTTTCTTAGGGTAAGAAATATTAATATCTAAATTGTAATAAAAAATTTCCAGACGGTGATATAGAAATCAACAGTTTTAGAAGCTGAGTATCAATAATAGGTTATTAAGAAAATATATTCTACAGTTGAAGAAATCACCACCGCCCAAAACCTCCGACTGCATATGAAGAAATGAAAGCAAACTATCGTACGGTATCATTGACTTTTATAATGTCCCTAATGTAAATACACGTGAATATATCACGAAAGATAGGTGGCGTGACCATTCCCATCATGTTTACAGTCCAGGGGCCGGATTCACTAACATACGATCGTAACGCAATTACCAGCGGTCATTTACCATTGCGTTTACCAGTCATGGCAAAGTAGGATTCGTGAAGAAATGGTAATTCGGATATGCTGAGTTACAATCGTAAATCGACTCATTCTAATGGTAGCCAACAGAGGCTCTGGTAAAGAAATTCAGCCAATCAGCGAGCGCTATACATAATCTTTTAGGTTCCTTCGGCCACTCCCGTAACATGTAAACAGAACTAGACACAGCGATATTGTTTAAACAATCGTCAGAGATAAAAGACTGTTTAAGCACATGTAGAAAAAGGAATATATTTATTTGATTCTATCCATCATGTTAGATATATATTTACTGTATAGATGGGAACCAATACAAACACTGTTATATTAATATATTATTGTTAACTCAAACCAAAGAGACAGTCCAAACCGATTTTTATTTATATATTTTCCATCATTGTTAAACAAAGAACCGGATCAAACAAATTTTTTATTCATCGCCATTTGTTGTCAAAGGAAATATCTCAAGCTTATTCTTTGTTATAATTAAGTCAGAGGAGAACTCTAAAAGAGTTCACTTATTTATCGGTTCCATACTTTCTAGTATAATGTAGGCCTAGAAGTTCACGAGAATTTGTGTGGACCTTATTCTAGCTAATTTCATGTGAAATTTGCATTTCTTCACTATGTCCGCGTTGTGATATCTGTTTGCCATCATGTTAGTTACATCAGGTGTAAAAACAAACACCAAATTTTGCTTAGATATTGATTTTTTGACGAGATAACACGTGATGACATCGTCTTCCCAAAAGTTACCAGTGCTCTGACCACTGGTAACATTTACCATGGTAGCTCCAATGGCAACTTGTTAGTGAATACCACCGCTGTCTGTTTACCATGGTAACTATAGTTAGCAGTGATAGTTAGCATAAGTGCGCTAGTGAATCTGGGCCCAGGACCTTAGAATCAAAGAAACGTAGAGAAATTAAGGGAGTATTTTTAATGAAATCAAGAAAGAATATGGTTAAAATCACATTAATGATGTGGTATACTGAAATCCTAAGACTGATTTCAAATTAGGTATTGTTAAAGTTACAAGTAAACTAAATATGAATAAGGGGGAAGAATCATGTAATCCGTGACTTGAACATAAATTTAGCTAGACTGACAAACGTTTTTAAAGGAAATATCTTGATTAGTGCAATCACCAAACCAATCAAAGTAACAAAGATTTGGCTTCGTTCTCTGACCAAATGATATTATTAATAGCTAATAGTATGGTAAATCCACACACCTTCGACCTTTTCCCCATTTATGCTTTGTTCAAAATACCAGTCTTCAAATCCACCCACAGATAAAACAAATTCAGGTTAGAGAGTGGCTTATCAAAGGCCAAACTCAGCCACTTTGTCAGCTGCCTTCAAGCAGTGTTGTGGCAACTTGTTGTTTGCTCTACTTGACGCTTATGCAAGTATGGAAAAGTTCATAAGTATGTTTTCACTTAACTTTATTTTGTTCTATTAAAAACCAAAGAGTAAAACCAAAATTACTTGAAATAAACATAAAGCCCATGGCATAAAAAACATATTAGAAAAAAAACAACAACGCAAATTTTCCAAGCAACTTATCGTATTTACAGAAAGGGACACCAATTCACAATGCTTACAAAATGCAATGGCAAAGCATCATTTTATAGGGACAAATTAGAAAGAAATATAGAAAAATTAGAAAATCATGATCAGTTTTATCATGTAAAGTATAAACACAAAAATATAATCAGTCATATCAATGTTGATGGAAAATATAATCTGTCACGAACTTGACATTATAATAAATTCTATCACACTTTTTTCTCTACAGAAGTAACAGCAAAATCTGCTAGAAAATATTCCCATTTTTCTGACGTCCACATTAATTACTTGCCAACCCAACAATTTGAGTCGTTTTCTCGCTCGGGACGGTTCCCTTAATGAGGCTACTATTACCTCTGAAATAATTATAGTTGAGAATAAGGTAAAGAATTCTGCAATAGATCCTGATAACACTTACAATGCTGATAAAAATACACATAATAACACTTGCACTAGCCTTTATTTTCATTTTTTTCCTCACCACAAGTATATTCCTAGACACTTGAACTTGCAAAAGTCATCCCTATGGTGATGAAGAGTGGTTGAAAATTACCGACCAATTTAACTGCTGTCCTTTTTCAATAAAGTTAATGGATAAATATTGTCTTACAGATTTGACGACTACGGCATTAATTGGGAATACAAACAGATTCTCAATTTCGTTTCCGCGATACTATCATTCACAGAGTACATACTGAACAAATTTGACAACGAAGATTTATTTCTGGATTTCTGCAAAGCTGTGACTTATGCCCTGTTATTGGGAAAACTTAGACACTATGAGAAGAAAATAGCATTGATGTTTCACGTCCTACTTCTCAAATACGACACATTACATATACTTTGATCAGTACAAATCACAACCCTCACAGTAAGGTCTATATAAGTAATCATATAGACCTTGCCTCACAGTTCTATCCTGGGTCTTTTATATACGTCAACGGTATTGTAAATAGCAGCCGAAAATTAAAGTTTAGGTTCTTTGCTGACGAATGCAATTTGTCTGTCTGATAATACTTTATCTAGCTTATTTTTGATTTAACAGTAAGGCATATAACAATTATATTTGTATTATATTCGCTTCTGACAAAATGAGTATGCAATAAATTTTGTACATTGTGTTGCTGACTTCTCAAAAGACACTTTTTTTTTTTTTAACGAAATGTATCAGTTGTAAAGGAAACGGAAAAGACATACGTTTCCAATTACAGATGTTTTTTCATACTATTTGATATGAATTTTACACAGTACGAATTTCGAAATCCCCATACTTATAAACCATGTGAAAAATCATCATCACGGTAATCATTATAAACATGGCCACAACGATTGTAAAAGTTTTAATATTTAATCTTTGGAAAAAATCGTAATTTTGCATGTTCACAAATATCGTACGCAGTTTTAAAATTACCAAAAGCCTTGTTTGTTAAACTAACCAAACAAATATTTTACATTCGTTTACTAACACAAATACAAAGAGAAGTGATGATCGTACTGAAAATAAATCATCACTGATGCTGATTTGCGACCGTCAGTTACGCACAGTTAAAAATAGTGATGATGATTATGATGATAATAATAACTATAATAATATTAATAAAAAATAATAATAATAACAAAGATAAAAAATAATGATAATAATCGTAATAATGATAATTTCAATTTTGATGTTAGAGATGATAACAATAATGGTAATAATCATATTAATAATACTGATAATAATGATCATGATAATAATAATAGTAATGATAATTATGTTAATAATGACGTTGATAACATAAGCAACGGTAATGATATTAATGATGCGGACGACGACGACAATAATAATGATAACAACAGAGCCAGTGCAACCAAATCCCCTGGAACTCAATGAAAAGGGATATATATTATGATAATACATTACTTCACTTTCTCTAAACCAGTGGTTCCCAACCCCATGGTCGCGACCTAAATGAGGGTCACCAGGGTTTTTTCTGAGGGTCGCCAGAGGGTCTTAAAATTTAAAAATCCATATGTCGGTAAAAGTTATTTATTGAAACTCAATTTGTTGGTAATATAAACTTATAAAAGTATAGAATAACGAAAGCTAATATATAGCTGCATGTATAACTACCATGAAAATGGTGGTTATTACTATATGTTCACACATTTAAAGGGCTTAAGTAAAGTAACAACTGAAACTGTTAAAAAGGGAGAATTGGCTCGCACACCATCTCTCTAATATGAGTAAAAAAGGAAATCTGAAAATAATTTCCCAAAATTGATTTATTTCGATTTTCCGAAGTCAAATTATATTTTTCCTCGAAAATCCGGAACCCGGATGTGTGACGGCAATTCCAGAACACGATCACAACATTCTCTGCATTCAATACATGGCGGACTCACTACAAAACTACAGCGGCAGTGAAATCAGTGAAGTTTCATCGGATTATTCCGACGAGGACATTGGTACAACTCCTTCAGATGGTGTCTATGTCTTCGAAGAGTTGGAAGAAGAGGAATATCAAGGGTTAATGGTTGTTGGACCGTACATGCACGAGCCCGACGCTGTGGATGTCGTGAAGTTGTGCCAAACCAGCCAGACTATGGACTGGCGTCGAAACCCGAAGAGATTGAATGAATGGTAATTTTCTGAATTATTTTTTATAGTCGAACGTGTGATTCCGCTTCTGTATG
This sequence comes from Penaeus vannamei, assembly GCF_003789085.1. Taxonomy (NCBI): domain Eukaryota; kingdom Metazoa; phylum Arthropoda; class Malacostraca; order Decapoda; family Penaeidae; genus Penaeus; species Penaeus vannamei. Next base: position 107,285 of record NW_020869597.1, on the reverse strand, counting down.
GTACAAAATTTCTGCAGGCTGAGCTATCTCTTGTCTGCACCCGTGGCGTAGGCCTACATCCATTCGCGAGTGGAGGGGCATCGGTATATAATTCGTATTTTGCTTTTTGGGGTGTACCTACCCTACCTCTGTGTATTAATACATGGGTAATTTTCTATATTACGTCCGTATAACCGATATCGACGATTTTGGTATCGTTGGATTCCTCTCACTCTCCACATTGCAAATATATAGTTTTTATTGCGCGGAAACTTGGCCCCGATAGCAGGGGAGGGCATGAAAGGTTCCAGGGAAAATGCGGGGTTAAATAGCACTAATAATATAACGCTGTGAAAATAACCATGGTTATTCACATAACTTTCCATTGCAGGGGGCTGCGCCCCCTGCGACCTCCCTGGGAGGGGGCTGCGCCCCCAACCCCCGCCGAGGAAACAAAACCTCCACCACGTATTCCCGGCAGGCTAGAGCGTTACACAATCGTCGTCGATGTCGGAGCGGCGGCGTAATATTACAATTACCTCGTAAGATTCCCACTGAATTAGCATATTAACCTTGGCATAGTCAGCACTGTATATAGAGACGATTGTAGTATAATCAGGATGAACAGGTTGGCCCGCCCTCGTCGGCGGGTTTTGCGCCTCTTTCGATGTTACACCGATGGACTCAAGGTCGAGTTTCCCTTCCACTGGAATAACGACATCCGTATTCCTAACCGAAATAACCGTCGCGTTCAGAAGTCAGTCATAGCCGCCGCGATGGCCGAGTGTGGAGGGTGCTCGTATTCGGAGACGGATTTTCTGCCGAAATTGCAACTAGCCAGGAAAAAATGCTAGAGATGTGCTTCCGCCACGGCCTCCTCCGTCGGGAGAAAGCCTGCGGCAGGTGCGGGCAGCCAGCACGCCTGGACCTCCTTCACATTCTGCGGCAAAGGAGCACCCTCCCTACTAATTAGCGGCATTAATCAATCAGGTTAGTACCTTAAAAATCCTAGGTTATTGTAGGTTATCGGCTCCGCATCTAGTTCGTGTGCGCTCTATCCTGCCGTGAATACGTGGTGGAGGTTTTGTTTCCTCGGCGGGGTTGGGGGGCGGCAGCCCCCCCCAGGGGGGTCGCAGGGGGCACAGCCCCCTGCAATGGAAAGTCATGTGAATAACCATGATTATTTTCACTGTGAGGTTATATTATTAGGGTAATTTATATATTACGTCCGCCGCTCCGACATCGTCGCCCCGATATCGGGCCAAGTTTATCGCTAACAAGGGGTTTCCGCGCAATAAAACCTACATATTTGCATTGTATAAAGTGAGAGGAATCCAACGATACCAAAATCGTCGATATCGGTTATGCGGACGTAATATAGAAAAATTACCAATACATGCACACTTGCAATGCAGTCGGCACACTGTGTCGTACCCACACAATGAATGTTTGCTACGCCGCCAAGCAAAAGCGCTCTTTCAGAGTTTGTTTTGGGCTGTTGTGATCATGACAAATATAAATTGGAATTGACCTACCGTTTTGCAAATCCCATGTCGTAAGCCATTCTGTTCGCAAATCAATCGGCTCGAAATGTTTCAGGCAAAGTACGCTGGATGGCTCCACTTGGCTTGCACAAAACGTGTCCACTTCCTTGCTCTGTCGCGATCTTTTGGCTATTCAAATAGCTGGTGACATGAATGTGAACAATGAATTGTTACACAACGCCGCAGCACCCTTTGTTACAAACTTTAATTGCTTGAAACAATTCCGAGTATCGCGGTGCACTGTGTATCACGCTATTCAACAAGATTCTCCGTTTCTGGAATGACGTCACAACCGGGGATTGCCTAAGACCGCCGAGTTTTTGATCTTCGTTTCTAAGGGCGTTGCTATGGGATTTTCGATTTTTTTTTTTTTTTTGCATGAATAGGCTAAGCATACATTATTGAACAATATTCAAAGAAAAAACAATGCACGATAATTACTTCACGTATGCCCTTTTTAAGGTCGCTACCCCAGGCTAAGACTGTCTTCAGGGTCGCACCCAAAAAAGTTTGGAAAGCACTGCTCTAGCCAAAAATATTGATAAAAGCTTAACGACAAATATGATCATATTAACGCTGATAATGACAACAATAATCATCTTTGCGATTTTCCATGTACATTTCATTTCGCATCGCTAATAAGTGAAAATTACCATTATTTGTCATTTTAACCCTCTAGCAGCCATATCCCTAGTCCTTCGCCATTGTCATGATCATCGTGTCGATGCGACCGTCGCAAGAAACTACGGACAATGACCATGAGGTATCCCTAGTCTCCCTTCGAACGCGAATGTAGAATGACAATTACCAACCTATGCGAATTACTTTACATGTAATTTGTAATTACACAGGTACGAGGGATTTAAGCAGGTTTACATATAATGAAATTGTTGATTATGCATGGTAAAACACCATTAATTTACAGAATACATTTAAACCAATTTGGTAATTATATGAAATAGATTTCTGGTGATCAGTTGGTAAGTCGCAAGGGAGTGAACAAACTCGTGCCCTGCCTCTCTCTCAGCCACAACTGGTGACCTTAGTGAAGCTCGTGCGCGAGGAGGCTGTAATAAACAAGTCCAAAGCCCCAGGTTCTGCAGACAGTAAGAGAGCAGCATGGCAGTCGGTTGCAATGGCGTTTAACGCATGCAATCCCAACCAGAATCCTCGGACCGGACACCAACTGAACAGAAGTTTTGATTATGTAAAATGGTAGTAAGTCACTAAGGTAACAGATTTTATCATTATTATGCTAATTTAGCATTATGTATAAGATGTATAATTTTATATTTGATAAACAGTCAACAGGAACATTGCTAAGTGTCAGAAACTTTTGTTTCCACACATCGTAAATGAAGTGAACTGTATTAGAATATTGTAATAGAATCGAATCGGTTTTATTGGAAATGCAACCCCACACCTAATTTAAAGAATCTAAGCTTACTATGTGTAGAACACATCATTCTGTGATAGTTTTCTTCTATACCATTTTCTGCGCAAATTGATAATAACGGTGTTAGAGGGTATAAACTCCACGATTTCCAGGAGCCGCAGTAACCTTCCGCCTCCAGCGCCGCGACAGAATGACAAAAAGTCGTTAAGAGCGACGAGAAATCGGAGAGATTTGTAGCGGATGACGTATGCGAGGGAAATCAAATGAGCCAATGAGATTAGTGTGTGAACGTGACGTGAATATAGACACTCAGTTGAACCAATCAGATATGGAATAGATCATCACGTGACAAAAGAAGCTGGGCCTAGGAGAAGCCTTTTGAAATTCAAATCAGTTCCATCATGGTTAGACAGTGGTAGGTTATGAGAACAATTATTTCGATTTCACCGCGAAATAGCAACAAAATATCGAAGCAAGCTTACTAAATCTACGAGATCACGGTGGAAGTACAATGCCCGCACCGTAAGACATCGTGTCTTTACAGAAATGACAAACACCAGTGGGCATGTGGTGCATGGAAAAGGATCCTAAAAACAAAACGAAGAAA